>CM077162.1:6529633-6854316 GCA_039583875.1 Platanthera guangdongensis | reverse complement strand
ATTAGCTCTTTGTGCTCATTCGTTGTCATCACCTATGCGGGCCTGTAATAGACGATTCTTTGCCAGGTAAGGATTTATTTTAAAAAAAAGATGAGCGAGGACTCAGTGCTCCTCCTCTTCTATTTCAACTGGGACAGTAATTAATTGGGCAAGATTAAAACTGAGGTAAGGGTAAAATCCCGCCTGGAATAATACAATCCCAGGCGAGATTAATTAGGCGGGATTAGTCCCGCCTAAGTTAGAGCCGGATTTAATCCCGCCTGCTTAGGCGAGATTTATCCCGCCTAAGCCTCGGCCGTTTTTTTATAATATTTTTAAAATTTTAATTTTATATAAATATTATTATAATATTTTTTTAAATATTATATAAATATTATAATAATACTTCTTACATATAAACAGGTTTTTTAAATATTTAAATATAAGTGGCACCCGCCCTCCTCCGAGGGCGCAGCAGGTGCGGGCGAAGCCCGCCGTCACGGCCGGGTACTGTGATGCGTAGTTATATATAACTGAAAACAAGAACGAAGAAAAGATTTGACCGTCCGATGATATTCACGCGGATGTAAAATTTTATGAATGGGAGCTCGCAGGACCACTTTCAACTAACCAAAAAACAGTATAGCACTAGTAAAGAAAATAGAAGAACAACACTTGTATTATATTTACTGTTTTACAAGACGAGACATACATTTCGAGACATGATTTCGCAATGCATCCGATGAAGATAAAAAAAAAGACAAGTACACAAAACCGACGTATTGATTACTGAGACCGCCCAGTCGCCAGACTGCACCTCTAACCGTGAGGTCGCGTGCACTGCTTTATTGATAACTGTTGCAGAACCACATGTTCGCAATTCTGGTCTCCTGACCGCTAAAGTCGCCCAACCGTAGAATTTGCACCGAACATACAGCTCTAACCGAACTACAGTAAACCCGCAAGGAACGAGCGAACTGACTTATTGAAATGAAAAAAACTGTAGAGGAAGAAGACTGCTCTAGTCGCATAACCCGCGTCCTACTGCTTAACCGTCAACTACTATCTGTTGATCCACACTGAGCCTCTACTGACTAACCGCCAGAACTAGTCGCATGGTTGCTCAATGTTAGCTGCACAACCTGCAACACAATAATACCGCCACTTCTCCATGTTGTGCGGTTAAAGAAAATCTAACCGCAAAGTTAACACAAGCTACAATTCTCACAATTCCAGTTTTCGGTTAAGAATGACAGGGGCTAAAACCCCTATTTATAGTCGGGTTAGGGGATGCAGTCACCTCCATAAAAGATAGGGAAATCGTCGGCAGAAAGGGAGGTTAGAAAACTCTAACCACACAGCAATGCAGTCTGCCCAAAATAGATCGTGTGGACGGTTAACCACACCAAATCACATAGCTATGCGGAGTACCAAACCAGATCGCGTGAACTCAGCCGAATCATCAGATCACTGTTGACTCCGCAGTCTGAACATTCAGACCGCCGACTTCACTTCAACATTTTCAAAACTCCCCCTTGAAGTGAGAGTCGTAAACTACTCTAAGCAAACCACAACCGTTCAAAAGGCCCCTTCTAGGCTTCTATAGTGACTTTTGAAGATGTTCACGGCATTGTCCTTGCTCTGCATATATTCTGCCGTCAGAGATCCTTCTAACACCTTATCCTGAACAAAGTGATGCTCGATCTCGATGTACTTTGTCTGTGAGTGACACGCTGGATTTGTAACCAGCTTCAGAACATTCTCGTTGTCACTGAGAAGCATAGTTGGAACTCACACCTCCTCATTGATATCCTTCACCAACCTGCGCAACCAGATGACTTTGAAAACGTCATTGAAGCTCATGTTCTTCTCATAAAAAGAGTTCCATGTCCGAGGTGGACTTCACGTACTTCAATATATTTTTTGATGCCACTAGATGAGGCTTCTTGGGCTCCTGCATATACCGACTTACCCATCCAATAACATATGAAATATCTAGGGGCGTAATCGTCAAGTATATCAAGCTCCCGACCAGAGCCCGGATGACTAAGGGATCTGGATGTACCCTTTCTTCATCTCGTGGAAGTTTAATAGTAACTTCAAGTGGAGTAGAACTGTTCTTCCCTCCCTCATGTTGAACTGCTTCACAATCCGCTTTGCATATTCTTTATGGGAGACAAGCACACCGCTCTTCTTCCTGTCCACTTACAAACCAAGGAAATGATGCATCTCACGAAGATCATTCATCTCGAACTGAATGGATAGCTCAACCCTAAGCTTTGCTACCTCTTCGTCAGAGTTCCCTTTCACGATCATGTTATCGCCGTATAGCAGTACCAAGACTCGAAGCTCCCTCATTTTTTTGATGAACATGCCCGAGTCTTAATCAGATGCAAAATACCCACAAAACTGTAGATAATCTGCAATCTTCTTATATCAGGCCTGAAGCACTTGCTTCAAGCTATAAAGTGTCTTCTTTAACTTAAATACCCACAAAACTGTAGATACTTGTTTTTTATTCTCTTAACTTAAATTTCTTCGCATATAGTCATGGGCAAAAAGCCCGATTGGGCCGGGCTTGGGCCGTCCCGATCGGGCCCGGGCTTTTTGCCAACCGGGCTCGGGCTCCCTCAAAGAGGGGGCCCTGTAAGGCCTTTCAGGCCGGCCCGGGCTTTTTGCCAACCGGGCTCGGGCTCCCTCAAAGAGGGGGCCCTGTAAGGCCTTTCAGGCCGGCCCGGGCTGGCCCGGGCTTTTGCCGGGCCGGCCTGAATAATCAGGCGGGCCTATTAATCAAGCGGGATTAATCCCCCCTAAATAGGCAGGATTAATCCCGCCTGATTAATATGCAAAATTAATCTCGCCTAATCATAGGAGGGATTAATCCCGCCTATGGCGAGATTTTAATCTCAGGCTAGCTCGGCGCCCGAGCTTTTCCTGGCCCGGCCCGGGCCAGACAACCGGCAAAAATAGGGGCCCGATAAGGGACTCAGACCCGGCCGGGCCGGGCTTTTTTTCGGGCCAGGCCGAGCCGGCTTCTAGCGGCCCGGGCCCGAGAGGACTTTCCGGACTCGGGCTTTTTGCCCCTGATTGAATCACATATATTAAGAGGAAAGAAATAAATTTCAAATTTGACTCTAAACGGAATCAGATCCGAACCAAACCCACATTGTGCATGTAAGAAACACATATTGGAGGCCACCAACATAATAATATTTAAACCTGAAAATCCTCTTTGGGATCCAGAATTTTACTTTAAATTTCTTTGAACAAAATCCTCTCTCATTCGTCTGTGTACATATGAACATTTAAGAAGAAATAAACATTTTCTTTTACTTTTTTTTTTTTTAAAAAGAGCAGAGAGAGAGAGAGAAGAGGATGATGGAAGGTAGCAGAAGCGCGCAAGGAGGTAATTGGTAATTATTATCAGCAGAAGCTGCTCTCCATGAATTTAACAAAGTCACCAAAATCCATCTTGCCATCTCCATTCTCAGTATGCGCGCCGATCATCTTCCGGCAAGCATCCAAACCAACACCTTCCTTAAATCCCAGCTTCCATAAAAGTCTCTGCAACTCCCCTGCATCAACAAACCCATCACCGTTCTCATCAAACACATCGAATGCCTCCTTCACTTCCTCCAAGCTCGGCTCCTTCTCCTCAAACATCGCCGCAACTTCCTCCGCTCTCATAAACTCATTGAGTTTCTGCTGGTCGCCGTCATCCCCTGCCCCTCCCATAATCAGACCCATCTTCTCCACGACAAGTTCCACCTCTTCTCTCCTGATGAACATCTCTGTTGCTCTCGGATCTTCTCTCAGAATATTGTTATTTGGAGGTTTTGAAGAACGGGAAACGGAGGAGAAGTATCTCCGGGAGAACTTAATGAATCTGGTGAAAAAACAGAGGACCGTCTCAAGGATGATGAAACTAATAAGCTGCGATGAGAAGAGGCCGACTGCTGATGTCTTCTCCATTACGGTTTCGATTTAGGAAGAAAAGAGGGCCGGCCGGGATTGGTGTTAATGGTGGGAGAGAGAGAGAGGAGAGTTGGTGTGAAGAGTTATATAGTTGAGGGAGGCCGGGTGGGATAAGGAAAACAAATGGCTGGGGAGGAGAGCCAGGAAGGTCCCGTGTAATTAGGAGAAGAGGAGAATTGTGCCGTTGAAATTAAAAAAAATTCAGGGAAATTGAGAAGATGTGCTTCCTGGAAGGTGGGGTTTTGTTTTGTGGCTGGCCCCGATATTTAATATTTTGATGGATGTTGACTTGCTGGGGGAGCTTCCTCGAAGCTGAAACTCGAGCGCCGGGCCGGCAGCAACGCCGCGCGGCCGCACCTACTTTGCCAAGTTCAACAAATTTACTCGCCAATTTGTCTTTTTTCTTTTGCCTTTTGTCTTCATTTTTTAGCTCAATGTAGGTGGAAATCAATTTTGGCTATTTGAAAATTGTTTTTTCAAAAAAATTGTCATAATAGCTAGGTGCAGATCAATCCTTTATGATTTTTTAGTTTGATTTGCACATAACTGAACTTGATTTGCACATAACATCACCTTTTTTATTTCCCCATTTATCTCAGCGCACATAAATGTTTAGGATATCAGGATCCACTTTATTTATGATTGATGGGGATGAGATCCCTCTTAAAAAGTATAGCAGTGCACATAATCACACCCATCATGATTTTCACCTCAAAAGTATTGTGATCATGAGTTTGACCGCACGCGCGATCACTGCACCCGATCCCCCCGCTCGTCGATCCCATAACGTGTAACGTCAGATCAGCCGCAGGCATCGCCTCGTTGGCGTCTGGTGGCCGGCATCGTCCCTGGACGCCGGCCACCCTGTCCTTTCACCGCCGCCGGCCCTCCTCGGTTGCTGGCGCGCGGCCGAGCGAGCGGCCGAGCCGACCGCCCATAGGAGTCAGCCCCTGCCGTCCGATCGTATCGGGTCATTCTCTGTTGTCCGATTTGCGTGTAACCAACCACTAACCACCGGATTAGTGAGAGAATTTTATTATTAATTTAATTGATGTGTAAATAGCGGAATAAATTATCCAAATATGCGCCCATGAACTATAGCAAAATATTTATAGTGGTGATTATGATGTGCGGATAGCCGCGCAAACACCAAAACCACCTCCTGTAAGCTATAAAAGGAGCTCCGTGGCTCCTCATTTCTGACCTTTTTTCATCCAAACCTTCTTCTTCCTCAGGTCGGAGCTCTACAAATCTCTCCTACGAATAGCACTCGAGCAGCACTAAAGCCGCACCAGAGCCACATACGAGCCACACGACGAAGCCATGTCTCTCGGTTTCCAAGAGACCTCCGCAAACTGCAAATTCAAGTGCTACTCTCCCACGTTCAGAGCCAGCGAGACACTCAGTGAAGCACATCGTCACAAAGTGCAATTTGTAACAAACGCCAGACGCGACGGCCTGTCGTCCGCCGTGTGATAAATGTTCTCTCACCTCAAAATTGTAATGACACATATCATATTTGAAAATAAAAAAATTGATTTTTTTTTACTTACAACCGTTTGCTACTCAAGAATTTTGTGCCTCCAGCTAGAGGTGCAAGTTGAGTTGAGCCGGCTTGAAAGCTCGATGAGCTGGCTCGAAAAAAGCTCGACTCGAGCTCAAGCCTGTGGAGCTCGAGCTCGATTACAAGTCGAGCTTGAGCTCATCTAGTGTTGTTCATGAGCTCGCGAGCCGGCTCACAAGTTTTTTATTTTATACATTTTTTTTTAAAATAAGAAAATAAAGCACATGAGCTAAAAAGCTCGCGAGCAGCTCGAGCTCGACCTCGTAAGCTGGAAACTCGAACTCGAGCTCGAGCTCGATAAGTTGGCATTGAACTCGGGCTCGAGGTAGGATAAATGAGCTCGTCGAGCTCGAGCTAGAGCTCGAGCTCGAAATGAAAAGCTCGAGCTTGAAAATTTTATCAAACTCGACTCGAAACTCGACTCGTTTGCACCCGTACCTCCAGCTTCTTTGTGTATTGATTTCCAATGAATCTGACACAAGAATTCATCTTTACCTCTATACAGCTGCATTCATTTCCACCATCACCTCTCTCTTCTCTCCTTTTTCAACTTAATGAGTAAGCTAGGTGATGAGAAACAGTACTGTGCATTGAAAATTTGAAGTGAAGTCGTCTGGTCGTGCAAATAAGAATTCATATTCGTCGAGTTATCCCGATGATACCTCTTATTGTCGGACAATAGTGTGTTTGTCCGCACACCTCTCCGCCTATAAATAGGGGTCTCGGCCCTCTCATTATCCTGGATCATTAAGAACAATAGCTTGGAGCAAGGTTGCGGTTAGATTTTTTCTAGCCACGTGACAAGGAGGAGTAGATGTCTTTTGGTCAGTTTTGCGAACTGTGCGGTTAGCATTGGGAGACTAGGAAACTAGTATTGACTTTTTGGTCAGTGGTAGCCTCGGTGTAGAAGTTGCAGAAGCAGTTGGCGGTTTATGGCTATCGTCAGGCAATAAGATCTATCACTGGCAATATCGCAGTTTGTGACCAGAGCAGCTTTATTCTTGCCAGTTCTCAAGCAGGTGGTCTGAGGGTCAGTTAACACAGTTTGGATTGTCAGCTCGCACGACCTGTGCGGTTTGATTTTCCAGTAGAGTCAGTAAGAGCTATTCGCACGACCTCGCGGACAGAGGTGTGGTCTTGCGGCCAGGCGACATGTGTTTGTCTGTTCGCCAGTTTCTTATTGCTTGTCTGTTTTTGATCTCCATCGATTGTAACGCAAAATCATGTCTTGCGATTGTATGTCTCGCCCTATAAAGCAGTAAATAATACAAGTGTTGTTCTTGCATCTTCTATTGCTAGTGGTTTACTTCTCTCGGTTGGTTGAGAGTGATTCTGCAACCTCTTTTATATATTTTTACATGGTATCAGAGCGACAGAGATTTTAGTTGCTTACTGCTAAGTACCTAATTAGGATGATAAGTAAACCAGAAATCTAGAATGAAAGGTGGATATGCAAGAGGCCTTGATATTGAGCTGCTAACTCAGACCAACTACAAGAAATGAATGTATTATATGATGAGTTATCTACTTGGCGAGGACTTTTCAGAGGTGGTTGGAGGAGATTACAGACATGAGATTGTGGATGCTGGAGATAATGCCTAGGAAGTGAGGGCGTGCAAAAGAACTAATGTTAATGCAGAGTTCACCCTCAAGGGGGCACTCTGACCTGAGTTATTTGATCACATCATAGGTTGCATGTCAGCTTCTGAGATTTAGATTTCCCTGGATGAGTTGTTCAATAAGAAGAATGTAGCGAGCCTACAGTTCTTCGAAAATGAGTTGGCAAAGGTCACTCAAGGAGACATGTCAATCTTTTCTTTCTTTCTAAAGATGAAGAACTTATGTGCTGAGATTTCAGCACTTGATCCAAATGAGCCTATTTACAAGGCTAAGATAAAAAGACACATCATCCGCGACTTGCGAAAGGAATATGGTCATCACCTCACCGGAGACAAGTCGAAGTTCTCTTCTCTGCAAGCCTACTCAGGTAATGAAGCTATCATAACTACTGATAATACTGTTTATGCAGTAGAGAAGGAGGGGTTGTGTCTTTAGGTAGTGATAAGGGGCCACTCACGTTAAGGAGTGTGTATCACGTACCGGGTGTTGAAGCCAAAATTGACCTCTGTGGAGTTCGGGGTCCCTGGAAAGGGGTGACCTCACACCTACTACACTCAAGAGAATGTATTATATGATGAGTTATCTACTTGGCGAGGACTTTTCAGAGGTGGTTGGAGGAGATTACAGACATGAGATTGTGGATGCTGGAGATAATGCCTAGGAAGTGAGGGCGTGCAAAAGAACTAATGTTAATGCATAGTTCACCCTCAAGGGGGCACTCTGACCTGAGTTATTTGATCACATCATAGGTTGCATGCCAGCTTCTGAGATTTAGATTTTCCTGGATGAGTTGTTCAATAAGAAGAATGTAGCGAGCCTACAGTTCTTGGAAAATGAGTTGGCAAAGGTCACTCATAGAGACATGTCAATCTTTTCTTTCTTTCTAAAGATGAAGAACTTATGTGCTGAGATTTCAGCGCTTGATCCAGATGAGCCTATTTACAAGGCTAAGATAAAAAGACACATCATCCGCGACTTGCGAAAGGAATATGGTCATCACCTCACCGAGACAAGTCGAAGTTCTCTTATCTGCAAGCCTACTCAGGTAATGAAGCTATCATAACTGCTGATAATACTGTTTATGCAGTAGAGAAGGAGGGGTTGTGTCTTTGGGTAGTGATAAGGGGCCACTCACGTTAAGGAGTATGTATCACGTACTGGGTGTTGAAGCCAAAATTGACCTTTGTGGAGTTCGGGGTCCCTGGAAAGGGGTGACCTCACACCTACTACACTCAAGAGAACGTCACAGACCAAAGGATCAAGAAGCTAGAAATAGACCCTCGGCTCTAGCGCGGAGGTCCCCACCTCACACCCCGGAAGGCTACCTGAGCTCTTCCCCTCCCTTACCAAAGGGCTAGGCTGGGCGCCTTGGAGAGCTCTCTCTACTCTACCAAGAAGAAGCTAAGGGAGGAGGAAGCTAAGAAAAAGATCCCCTCCAAAGGCACCCAAGGGGGTCTATTTATAGTTTTTCCAAGTCCTGGGGGTAAAAAGACCGAAATACCCTTACGCCCAAAAAGCCTCGGGCCAAAAGAAAACAACCACGCCGGGGGGGGGGGGGGGGGGGGGCAGAACGGTAAAAACAGAGGGGCAAGGGCGAGACCCTGGCCCCCGGCCGGTCTCGCCCCACCAGGCCGCTAAGTAGAAGGAGGCGGGGGCGAGACCCTGACCCCCGACCGGTCTCGCCCCACCAGGCCGCCAAGCAGGAGGCTGGGGCGAGACCCTGGCCCCTGGCCGGTCTCGCCCCACCAGGCCGCCAAGCGGAAGGAGGTGGGGGCGAGACCCTGGCCCCCGACCGGTCTCGCCCCACCAGGCCGCCAAGCAGAAGGAGGCGGGGGCGAGACCCTGGCCCCCGGCCGGTCTCGCCCCACCAGGCCGCCAGGCAGAAGGAGGCGGGGGCGAGACCCTGACCCCCGGCCGGTCTCGCCCCACCAGGCCGCCAGGCAGAAGGAGGCGGGGGCGAGACCCTGGCCCCCGGCCGGTCTCGCCCCACCAGGCCGCCAGGCAGAAGGAGGCGGGGGCGAGACCCTGGCCCCCGGCCGGTCTCGCCCCACCAAGCCGCCAGGAAGAAGGAGGTGGGGGCGAGACCCTGGCCCCCGGCCGGTCTCGCCCCACTAGGCCGCCAGGCACCTATCGGGACGGGGCGGGTGTTAGCCAACTTGTCGCACCCGCCACCCAAAAGAGGGCCACTGGGGGAGGTAGATTTTTCCTCCTCCTACTAGTATGTTTCCAAGGTAGAACCAAAATTGGCCACCGAGAGTGCAAAATCTCCCAAAAGCTTAAAAACGTGCTTGCCTTGTTTGGGGCCCACTCTTCGCGAATACGGGTTGTACACCGGCATGAAGAAGAACCTCTTCTCTGTGACCAATGCGGTAGACGCGAGTTATCACGTTCTGTTTGGGCCAATAGAAGTGAAGTTGCTTCGCAACGTATCAGCGGTTAAGGCTGATGTTGCTCATGTTGGGAGGAGAGTGAAGAACTTGTTTGTTCTTACAACTAACTCTTATGTTGATCGGATGAGAGCAAACGATACCGCGACTATATGGCACGAGAGGCTGGAGCATGTAGGAATGGATAAGATGAAGGATATGGCTAACAGAAGCCTTGTAAGAGGCTTGCCTAAGCTATCTTCATTTGGCGACGGTCACGTTTGCGCAAGATGTCAGTACGGCAAGGCTCATCGCCTTCCGTTTGATAAATCACAAACGAGGAGCAAGAGACCATTGGAGTGTATCCATTGAGACTTGATGGAGAGCAACCACCACTGCTAGTCTTGGTGGAAGCAGATAGATGCTTGTGCTGATTAATGACTACTCAAGATACACTTGGGTTTATTTTCTTGAAGGAGAAGTCTGAAGCCTTCCGTTTGTTTGTGGAGTTCAAGGAGTTGGTGGAGGGCCGGCTTGGGTTGCGGATCAAGAAGCTTAGAACAGACAATAGTGGTGAGTTTGTCTCCTCAGAGTTTTCTAACTTCTGCAGGAAGCACGAGATCCACAAAGAGCTTACTTGTGCTCACACTCCACAACAAATGGAGTAGCTGAGCGAAAGATCCGTCATATGACGGAGACTTGCAAATGTTGGCTTCATGCAAAAGACATTCCTAGGTCCTTCTGGGCAGAGGGGATGTCTTGTGCTTCTTACGTCATCAATCGGATGACGTTCAACCCGATCAACATGAAGACTCCTTTTGAGATGTTGTTGAAGGAGAAGCCCAGTGTGTAACACCTTCGGGTGTTCGGTTCAACTTGCTATGTGCATGTCCCGGATGCTTCAAGGACCAAGCTTGATGCAAAGGCAAGGAAGATTATCTTTGTAGGCTACGATGAGTGGAAGAAGGGATAGAAATGCATGGATCCTGCAACAAAGAAGTTTGTTGTGTCAATAGACATGGTCTTTGACAAACTGACATCGTATGGAGGAGGATCGGTTGAGCTTTCAGAGAGTATGGTTGATGAAGAGCAGAAGGTGGCTGCTGAAGGTCTGGAAGAGGAGCTTGTTGTTTCATCAGCAGCTCCTGTTGCTTCAAGTTCTGGTGATGAGGCCTCTGGCTCAGGAAGCAGGGGGAGGATTGCTCAAAGTTTGCCTGGGAATGGAGCAGCACCTGAAGAAGCAACAAAAGTTTGTGAGCAAGGAGCAGATCTTGCGAAGGTCAAGAGGACTATTAAGCCACCTGCTCGGTACTATGATGGGAATGCAGTGAGCTTTGTCTCCTGCTTCTTTACAGGTCCTATAGATGAGCGAGAGCCTGCAAACTTCAATGAGGCCACTGGAGTCAAGGAATGGGATGATGTCATGAAGGAAGAGATTGATGCTCTCAAGAAGAATGAAACCTGGGACCTTGTGCCCAAGGTTGATGGAATTACTCCAGTGACTTGCAAGTGGGTGTACAAGTTGAAGAAGAAGGCTGATGTGAGCATTGATAGATACAAAGCTCGCCTGGTTACTCGAGGATTCTCACAGCAGTATGGAGAAGACTATGAGGAGACATTTAGTCCGGTTGCAAAGATAACTTCAGTTAGAGTGGTGATCGTCTTGGATGCTTGTAAGGGATGTAGGATGTGGCAGCTTGATGTGAAGAACTCTTTTCTTTACGGAGAGATTGACAAGAACATCTTTATGGATCAACCACTTGGATTTGTTTCTGAAGTTCATCCGGACTATGTCTGCAAGCTCAGGAAGGCTCTCTACGGGTTGAAGCAAGCTCCTAGAGCTTGGTATGAAAAAATAGTAGAGTATCTTCAATTCTGTGGTTATCTTGCTTCAAACTTAAATTCTAGCTTGTTCGTCAAGAAGAAATGGGAGCTTCAAGTCTTAGTCTTGCTGTATGTGGATGATATGATCGTCATAGGTGTACAACCCCGTATTCGCCCCGGTATAGTTTTAAGCTTTTGGGAGATTTTGCACTCTCGGTGGCCAATTTTGGCTCAAGCTCGGAAACATACTAGTAGGGGGAGGAAAAATCTACCTCCCCCCAGTGTCCCTCTTTTGGGGGGCGGGTGCGGCAAGTTGGCTAACACCAGCCCCCGTCCCGATAGGTGCCTGGCGGCCTGGTGGGGCGAGACCGGCCGGGGGCCGGGGTCTCGCCCCTGCTCCTTCTAGCCTGGCGGCCTGGTGGGGCGAGACCGGCCGGGGGCCGGGGTCTCGCCCCTGCTCCTTCTAGCCTGGCGGCCTGGTGGGGCGAGACCGGCCGGGGGCCAGGGTCTCGCCCCTGCTCCTTCTAGCCTGGCGGCCTGGTGGGGCGAGACCGGCCGGGGGCCGGGGTCTCGCCCCTGCTCCTTCTAGCCTGGCGGCCTGGTGGGGCGAGACCGGCCGGGGGCCGGGGTCTCGCCCCTGCTCCTTCTAGCCTGGCGGCCTGGTGGGGCGAGACCGGCCGGGGGCCGGGGTCTCGCCCCTGCTCCTTCTAGCCTGGCGGCCTGGTGGGGCGAGACCGGCCGGGGGCCGGGGTCTCGCCCCTGCTCCTTCTAGCCTGGCGGCCTGGTGGGGCGAGACCGGCCGGGGGCCGGGGTCTCGCCCCTGCTCCTTCTAGCCTGGCGGCCTGGTGGGGCGAGACCGGCCGGGGGCCGGGGTCTCGCCCCTGCTCCTTCTAGCCTGGCGGCCTGGTGGGGCGAGACCGGCCGGGGGCCGGGTCTCGCCCCTGCTCCTTCTAGCCTGGCGGCCTGGTGGGGCGAGACCGGCCGGGGGCCGGGGTCTCGCCCCTGCTCCTTCTAGCCTGGCGGCCTGGTGGGGCGAGACCGGCCGGGGGACCGGGGTCTCGCCCCTGCTCCTTCTAGCCTGGCGGCCTGGTGGCGGCGAGACCGGCCGGGGGCCGGGGTCTCGCCCCTGCTCCTTCTAGCCTGGCGGCCTGGTGGGGCGGAGACCGGCCGGGGGCCGGGGTCTCGCCCCTGCTCCTTCTAGCCTGGCGGCCTGGTGGGGCGAGACCGGCCGGGGGCCGGGGTCTCGCCCCTGCCCCTTCTAGCTTGGCGGCCTGGCGGGGCGAGACCGGTCAGAGGCCGCGGTCTCGCCCTTGCCCCCCCTGCAGTTTTACCTTCTTGCCCTCGGGGGGAATTCCCTCTTTACCCCCCGGCGTGGCTGTTTTCTATTGGCCCAGGTTTTTTGGGTTAAGGGTATTTCAGTCTTTTTACCCCCAGGACTTGGAAAAACTACCTCCGTGCTAAATAGACCCTCTTGGGTGCCTTGGACCCTTGTGGGGAGGGGGGCCTTTTCTAGCTTCCTCCTCCCTTAGCTTCTGAAAGATATTCTTAGAGGGGGGGGGGGGGGTAGACCTAAACCTTTTTAAGTGACAGCACAACAGAGAGAGCTCTCCAAGGCGCCTAGCCTAGCCCTTTGGTAAGGGAGGGGAAGAGCTCAGGTAGCCTTCCGGGTGTGAGGTGGGACCTCCGTGCTAGAGCCGAGGTCTGTTCATAGTCTCCTAAGTCTCCGGTCCGTGACGTTCTCTCGCTCTCTCTCTCCAACTACTTAGTGTAGTATCTTCTTGTGTTGGTGTATCACTTCTTGAGGATCAACTACTTCAATCACCATGTAATGTTTGTGAACCTTTCCAGGGACCCCGAACTCCACAGAGGTCATTGGCATTTGGCTTCAACACTTTGGTGCGGTGAGCGTGGAGAGTGACCAGCACAGAAGATCTGAAATTGAGTGTCAGTACTTCATTCTTTCTGTATTCTTCTAAGAGTGTCATGACGGGACTGCTTCTTGTGTCGGTCAGGGAGGACACATCCCATTAGTCAACACTTATACTTGAGTTTTCTGTTCTTTGATCTCGGACACTATCTTCGAGCTGGTTATGTGTCCCCAGCTCAGGACCTTTTGTGGGGAGGCAAGAGTTCATGGCCTCCATCCAAGGCATCATGGAGATGCTGCGACACAACTCCAAGCACTGTCTGGTGTTGCTCCCCAGGGTGGCAGCTCCACCCCGACCCCCCAGGAGACTCTTCTTCCCTAGCTCCCCCCCTCGACACGACGACTTTGCCTCTGGGTGTCGTCGACTCAGTCCAGTGTAGGCACAATTAACTCAAACAAACATCAAATACATTCTGGTCATTGAGTTAGGTAGGCTTCTTCAAATCGAGATGACCCCAGCGGGGGGAGAAGGAAGCGCACCAGGAAGAAGGCCCGGGAAGGAGAGGATGGGAGATGGGGTCGAGCGAGACCTCACTTGCCGGGAGTTGTTCTCTAGCCCGGCGAGTGCCAACCTCTCAGGCGAGCAGGTTACGCGAGTGGAGGTGGAGAGACCACCCCTTAGGGGGTCACCTTTTAGCGAGCTGATCATCTCAGCACCAGTTCCCGAGGGATTCAGAGAGCCAGACATGGCTTACTATACCGGGAAGGATGACCCCGTTCAGCACCTGCAGTGGTTCGAGGACGCCGTCTCCATCAGGCCGATGACGGATGCCTTCAAGTGTCGCCTCTTTGCGATCACGTTGAAGGAGAAGGCAAGGGACTGGTTCCATCAACTCCCTCCAAGGTCAATCTATGGGTTCGAGGACTTGAGCCGGAGCTTCCAGCTTCGCTTCTCCACCTCCAAGAAGCGGAAGAGGAGTCCTGAGTCCATTTTCCTGATAAGGCAAGGGGCCGAGAAGTCGCTGGCCCGTTACGTTGACAGGTTCCAAGAGGAGATCCTGGAGGTCCAGGAGATGCCAGGGTATGCTCTCCAGATGGCCTTCACCGTTGGGCTGAAGGAGGGCTTCTTCAAGATGAGCTTGACTCGGAAGGCCCCCCTTTCCTTCGAGGAGCTGATGGAAAGGGCGGCTGAGGAGATTGCCATGGAGGCAGCCAACCCTACATTTGTCAAGAAGTTGGCAAAGCTGACAGAGACGGAGGCAAAGGAGCAAGGTGGCTCGAGGCCTCAGGAGGGGAGAAGGAGAGAGGAGCGGAGAGTTCAGGAGGGTCCGGAACCAGGTTGGAGGCAGCAGGGAGGACTCGCTCAGGGCCCGGGAAGAGGTTACGCCCATGATGGGGGAAACTTCCATGGGGGCCAAGGGAGGTTCAACTTCCAGAGGCAAGCCCCTAGGCAGCTCCTACCCCCACCACAGCAAGCGATGGAGATTGGTCGAAGGGAGAGGAGGAACCGCCAGGGAAGGAGAAGGGTCAGGGTAGAGTTACCCTACTGTGACTTCCATCAGGTAGAGGGGCACGCCACGGCTACCTGCCCCGAGTTCCTGGAAGTGAGGGGGGCGAGAGGTCCTGCCCAGCCGCAGCCACCGGTGCGGGTTGAAGAGGTTCTGCCCCAAGGAGGGGGTGATGATGTTTGTGAGGACCGGGTCGATGTCGGACCCCGAGGCGTTATAGCGGTGATCCATGGTGGGGTGGGGATTGAGGCCACTCGGAAGGCAAGCCTCCATGTCATGTATCGAAGGAGCGTCGCCTCAACCTCCCAGACCCCGCCCCAGGAAGAGAAGGTCACCTTCTCGGTGAAGGACCTGCCGGATCATGAGGATCCGTTTTGCGATGCGCTGGTCATTCAGACGGCCATCGAGGGCTACAGCGTCTCCCGAATCTTGGTGGACAACGGGAGCTCCGTCAACGTCGTTTTCAGGAAGGCGTTTGAGGAGATGAAGGTAGAGCCAAGGAGGGTGTTGGCCTCGGACGGACCCCTGTTCGGATTCTCAGGAGAGAGGAAGGAGGTCGAAGGTGGAGTAGGACTCCAAGTAAAGTTGGGAGGGGTCTCAAGAAACTGCCGGTTCGTCATTGTTGACGCTCCGAGCAGCTACAACGCCATCTTCTGAAGGCCCCTCATCAGCGCCTTCCGTTGCGTGCCATCTTCCTTCCACCAATGCATCAAGTTCAGCTCCGGAGGGATCCAGGTCAGAGTCAAGGGAGACTCCAGGATGGCAAGACAGTGTTATGTCACGGCCGTCAACACCATCTCTTGGTTGGCCAAGGCAGAGGAGATGGAGAAGATCATGGAGAGCCTAAGCAGGATGGAAGTGTCCGGTGAGCAGGAAGCGGATGGCGACCACCAGGCCCAGACCCCCTGAAGAAGCCTCGTCCCGGTAGAGTCCTGTATTTTTCTTATGTTGTATTGAGTCCAGCCCCCGACCAGCTGAGTCGGGGGGGTCATGTAACCCATCTTTTTCCCCATTTGAGGATGTAAGATTTGCTAAGGACTGATTGAGATGCTTAGTTCTTTTGCTCCGAGACGGTCCCGCTGCCCAGGCTCTCACTAGCTGGGCAGGGCCGGTGGTACCTCTCGTTGATGCCTGGTAGTCTCACCTCGAGATGGATTCCGCTGCCAGGCTCTCACCTAGCTGGCAGGGCAGGTTGATCTCTCGGAGGGTGGGAAGGTCTCACCTCGAGATGGATTCCGCTGCCAGGCTCTCACCTAGCTGGCAGGGCAGGTTGATCTCTCGGAGGGTGGGAAGGTCTCACCTCGAGATGGATTCCGCTGTCAGGCTCTCACCTAGCTGGCAGGGCAGGTTGATCTCTCGGAGGGTGGGAAGGTCTCACCTCGAGATGGATTCCGCTTCCAGGCTCTCACCTAGCTGGCAGGGCAGGTTGATCTCTCGGAGGGTGGGTAGGTCTCACCTCGGGATGGATTCTGCTGCCAGGCTCCCACCTAGTTGGCAGGGCAGGTTGATCTCTCGGAGGGTGGGTAGGTCTCACCTCGAGATGGATTCCGCTGCCAGGCTCTCACCTAGCTGGCAGGGCAGGTTGATCTCTCGGAGGGTGGGAAGGTCTCACCTCGAGATGGATTCCGCTGCCAGGCTCTCACCTAGCTGGCAGGGCAGGTTGATCTCTCGGAGGGTGGGTAGGTCTCACCTCGGGATGGATTCCGCTGCCAGGCTCCCACCTAGCTGGCAGGGCAGGTTGATCTCTCGGAGGGTGGGTAGGTCTCACCTCGAGATGGATTCCGCTGCCAGGCTCTCACCTAGCTGGCAGGGCAGGTTGATCTCTCGGAGGGTGGGAAGGTCTCACCTCGAGATGGATTCCGCTGCCAGGCTCTCACCTAGCTGACAGGGCAGGTTGATCTCTCGGAGGGTGGGTAGGTCTCACCTCGAGATGGATTCCGCTGTCAGGCTCTCACCTAGCTGGCAGGGCAGGTTGATCTCTCGGAGGGTGGGTAGGTCTCACCTCGGGATGGATTCCGCTGCCAGGCTCCCACCTAGCTGGCAGGGCAGGTTGATCTCTCGGAGGGTGGGTAGGTCTCACCTCGAGATGGATTCCGCTGCCAGGCTCTCACCTAGCTGGCAGGGCAGGTTGATCTCTCGGAGGGTGGGAAGGTCTCACCTCGAGATGGATTCCGCTGCCAGGCTCTCACCTAGCTGGCAGGGCAGGTTGATCTCTCGGAGGGTGGGAAGGTCTCACCTCAGGATGGATTCCGCTGCCAGGCTCCCACCTAGCTGGCAGGGCAGGTTGATCTCTCGTGGAAGCCAAGTCCTTTGCTCCGAGATGGATTCCGCTGTCAGGCTCTCACCTAGCTGGCAGGGCTGGTTGATCTCTCGTGGACACCAAGTTTGTTACCCAGAGAAGCTCTCGCCACCTAGGCTCCCATAGCTGGCGTGGCAGGTTGACTCCCAGGAAAGGCGTGCAAGGAAATTGCACTCGGCGAATACTTTGGTTGGACATTTCTTTCCGAGTTTGTGCCAACCTCGAAAAGAGCGGGGATTGTGTACAACCCCGTATTCGCCCCGGTATAGTTTTAAGCTTTTGGGAGATTTTGCACTCTCGGTGGCCAATTTTGGCTCAAGCTCGGAAACATACTAGTAGGGGGAGGAAAAATCTACCTCCCCCAGTGTCCCTCTTTTGGGGGGCGGGTGCGGCAAGTTGGCTAACACCAGCCCCCGTCCCGATAGGTGCCTGGCGGCCTGGTGGGGCGAGACCGGCCGGGGGCCGGGGTCTCGCCCCTGATCCTTCTAGCCTGGCGGCCTGGTGGGGCGAGACCGGCCGGGGGCCGGGGTCTCGCCCCTGCTCCTTCTAGCCTGGCGGCCTGGTGGGGCGAGACCGGCCAGGGGCCGGGGTCTCGCCCCTGCTCCTTCTAGCCTGGCGGCCTGGTGGGGCGAGACCGGCCGGGGGCCGGGGTCTCGCCCCTACTCCTTCTAGCCTGGCGGCCTGGTGGGGCGAGACCGGCCGGGGGCCGGGGTCTCGCCCCTGCTCCTTCTAGCCTGGCGGCCTGGTGGGGCGAGACCGGCCGGGGGCCGGGGTCTCGCCCCTGCTCCTTCTAGCCTGGCGGCCTGGTGGGGCGAGACCGGCCGGGGGCCGGGGTCTCGCCCCTGCTCCTTCTAGCCTGGCGGCCTGGTGGGGCGAGACCGGCCGGGGGCCGGGGTCTCGCCCCTGCTCCTTCTAGCCTGGCGGCCTGGTGGGGCGAGACCGGCCGGGGGCCGGGGTCTCGCCCCTGCTCCTTCTAGCCTGGCGGCCTGGTGGGGCGAGACCGGCCGGGGGCCGGGGTCTCGCCCCTGCTCCTTCTAGCCTGGCGGCCTGGTGGGGCGAGACCGGCCGGGGGCCGGGGTCTCGCCCCTGCTCCTTCTAGCCTGGCGGCCTGGTGGGGCGAGACCGGCCGGGGGCCGGGGTCTCGCCCCTGCTCCTTCTAGCCTGGCGGCCTGGTGGGGCGAGACCGGCCGGGGGCTGGGGTCTCGCCCCTGCTCCTTCTAGCCTGGCGGCCTGGTGGGGCGAGACCGGCCGGGGGCCGGGGTCTCGCCCCTGCTCCTTCTAGCCTGGCGGCCTGGTGGGGCGAGACCGGCCGGGGGCCGGGGTCTCGCCCCTGCTCCTTCTAGCCTGGCGGCCTGGTGGGGCGAGACCGGCCGGGGGCCGGGGTCTCGCCCCTGCTCCTTCTAGCCTGGCGGCCTGGTGGGGCGAGACCGGCCGGGGGCCGGGGTCTCGCCCCTGCCCCTTCTAGCTTGGCGGCCTGGCGGGGCGAGACCGGTCAGAGGTCGCGGTCTCGCCCTTGCCCCCCCTGCAGTTTTACCTTCTTGCCCTCGGGGGGAATTCCCTCTTTACCCCCCGACGTGGCTATTTTCTATTGGCCCGAGGTTTTTTGGGTGTAAGGGTATTTCAGTCTTTTTACCCCCAGGACTTGGAAAAACTATAAATAGACCCCCTTGGGTGCCTTGGAGGGGGGCCTTTTCTTAGCTTCCTCCTCCCTTAACTTCTTCTTGGTAGAGTAGAGAGAGCTCTCCAAGGCGCCTAGCCTAGCCCTTTGGTAAGGGAGGGGAAGAGCTCAGGTAGCCTTCCGGGTGTGAGGTGGGACCTCCGTGCTAGAGCCGAGGGTCTGTTCATAGTCTCCTAAGTCTCCGGTCTGTGACGTTCTCTCGAGTGTAGTAGGTGTGAGGTCACCCCTTTCCAGGGACCCCGAACTCCACAGAGGTCAATTTTGGCTTCAACAATAGGGAATTCGGAGGAGAAAGTAGCTAGGCTCAGAGCTGAGTTGGCTATACGCTTCGAGATGAAAGACATATGAGAGCTTCATCACTTTCTTGGTCTTTAAATGGAGAAGTAGTGCAGGATTCTCATTTGTTAGAAGGGATATGCGGATCACATTGTAAGTCGATTTGGCATGGGCGAAGGGAAGAGTTGCTCTACTTCATTGGAACATGGGCTGAAGCTTCGACGAGATGAAAGGAGGATTCTTCCTGATCCCTTGGTGTTCAGGGCTCTTGTAGGGAGCTTGATCTTCCTAACGATTACAAGGCCAGATATTGCTTACGCTATTGGTTGAGTAAGTCGATTTATGGCTGAACCAAGGAAGTCTCATCTGATGACGGCAAAGAACATCTTGAAGTATGTCAAGACAACTTCTGATATGAGTCTCCTCTATAGTAGAGATGCGGACTTTGCTTTGCTTGGGTACACAGATGTTGATTATGGTGGTGACTCGGATGATCGGAGATCAACTTCGGGTTATGTGTTCACTTGTGGATCAACTTGCATTTCGTGGTGTAGCAAGAAGCATGACTCTGTGTCTGTGTCTACTACAGAAGCTGAGTATAAGGCTTCGACCTTGGCTGCTCGGGAAGCCATCTGGTTAAGGAGACTTGTAGAGGATGTTTATGAAGAAGTTCAGGGCCTACTTTACTCCAGGGTGACAATGAGAGTGCTCTCAAACTGGTAAATAATCAAGTGTGTCATGCAAGGACCAAGCATGTTGAGATCGAACCAACTTCATAAGGGAGAAGGTGTTGGAGGGATCTCTTCTAGTCGGGCATGTTCGGAGTGAAGATAATCTTGCTGACATCTTCACGAAGCCGCTGTCGAAGGGGTCATTTCAGCGGTTACGGAGCTTGCTGAGCTTGATCACCACTTCTCACTTCAAGGGAAGTGTTGAAATTTGTGAAGTGGAAGTGGGTGAGGGGCAGGCCGGGCAGACTGTGCGGCCTGAGCGGTCTAAGTTTGCGGCCTGGGCGGACTGCTGGTTGCGACCTAGTTGCCTTGGCTATCTTGGTGATGGCTATTCTTGAGCGGCCTGGTGTGCGGCCCGAGCGATCTGTTGTGCGGCCCGGTTGGTATTTGGCCAAGGAAGTCTTCTAGCAGAGCGGCCTGAGCGGACTTCGGTTCGCGGACTGTTGGCGGTACTCTGCTAGATCTGCGGCCTTGCAGAATAGCAAGCTCTTGTGTAGTCAGGCAGATTGGAGATTGAATTCGCGAGAGGCTTTGCAGACTGCTTGAGTCCGCGTTGTCCGTAGTTGCGGGCTGTCCTTGGAGATCGGTTGTGGCCTTTGCCGAGCTCTCCGGTGTTGCAGCGGGTCTTAGCTGTTGTGGAGGACTGCGCGGACTGGTGTCGGAGTCCGGCAGTTGGCCGTTTGTCTGGGCAGCTGTGCGAGTATAGCTTGCGGACTCTACCTTACTCTGGTGCAGTGTTGGCGATCTACTTTGGGTGTTGGCGGACTGGGCCTTGTCCGCCGAGCTCGCACTAGGCCCTTTGGTGATTTACTGGACTTGGTCACATTCTGTGACAAGTCCAGTGTGTCCGCAGTATCCGCCAAGTCCGTTGTTGACCGTGCGGACTACTTTTTGGTCGTGGACTTGTGGCGGATGGAGGCTTTGCTCTTATGTTGTGCGGACTGCCTCTTTTGTGTGCGGACTGTCGCTGAAGGGGTTGTGGCTGTCCGTGTGATGATGTTTGCGGACTGTGCGGACTGTGCGGACTGTACCTTGTCCGCATAGTGTGGGTGGAGTGGCGCAAGTCCGTCTAGTTGTGAACATCCGTGTCTTGCTCTTGGCGGTTTTCTTGGAATCCGGCTAAGTCCTTGCGGACTCAGCGGACGGGTGTTTTGCTAGTGCGCGCGCCGGGGTGGTGATTCTATTCACTAGGGTGGTGACCACACTCCTCACCTCGCCTATAAATAAAACCCCCCCGACACGTCTACAGTAACTGAGCAAACAGTAAGTGGGGATTGGGCATTTGTTGCGGTCTGGATTTCCCTGTCCACGCGGGTTTAGTAGAGCTGACGGTTTGCTCTGTGCAGGTCGCGCGACTAGCTTCAAGGAGCCAGGAGTTTGGCTTTGACTTCGGTCAAGTACATTGAAGTGTGCGGTCTCTGCGGTCTCAGCTGGTCGCTTCTGCGGCTTGTTAGTGGTTCTCTGCTTCAGCTTTTCCAAGGTCCAATAACCTGTCCGTCGGTCTCAGCCGGGTAGGGGGTCTGTGATTCAGTTCCTCAGCAGTCATCAAATAACGGTGTGTCCGCGCGACCTCGCGGTCTCGGCAGACTCCGTGCTTTATTCGGCGTGTAGCAGCTTCAGTTCGGGCGGCTTTGGCAACCTTGGCGGACTGGGTGGTCTCAGCGGTTTCCAGTGCTGTCCGCCCGGCTTGTTTTGTGCTTTCTGCTTGTAGCTTGTGTACTAGCGAAATCATGTATTGCTATGTATACCTTGCCTTTTAAAAAAGTGTGAATGAATATAAGACCTTCTTGTTCTTCCATTTGTGGTTGGTGTTAAGCTTGCTCTTTGGGCTTCCGCATGATCAAGGTATTAACTGGATAGTTTTGAGAATATTAATTTCGCTTTAGGCTATATATCTTGCTGACTAATTTGAGAAAATCTAACTATATATATATATATATATATATATATATATATATATATATATATATATATATATATATATATATATATATATATATATATATATATATATATATATATATATATATATATATATATATATATATATATATCGGTGATGTGGATTTGTGGTTCATGTTTTTAGTTTCTTATTTATACTTTGTGGTTGGCCTTGAACATTTGAAATGTTGAAGTGACTACTAACCCATAAGTGGTATCACCGCAAGGCAACAATTCTGACATATGTTGAGAATATCTTGCTGACTAATTTGAGAAAATCTAACTATATATATATATATATATATATATATATATATATATATATATATATATATATATATATATATATATATATATATATATATATATATATATATATATATATATATATATATATATATATATATATATATATATATATATATATATTATATATATATATATATATATATCGGTGATGTGGATTTGTGGTTCATGTTTTTAGTTTCTTATTTATACTTTGTGGTTGGCCTTGAACATTTGAAATGTTGAAGTGACTACTAACCCATAAGTTGGTATCACCGCAAGGCAACAATTCTGGACATAAATGTTGAGAATATTGACCACAATGTTCTAAATTTGAAGAAGCTTCATGAGTCAATAATATACACAAATATGTATTTGACATTTCTCTAAGTTACCATGTGCAGATAATCAATATTTGATTGACTAACAGTTTGAGAATAAGTCAGCGCATTCCAATAGTGAAGAAAAGTTGCTAAGAACAAATGCGTCGAGTCATCTCACATCACTCGTCGCTCAAGGTCTATATGCGTTGACTCAATGTTATTCATTCAACGCCTCAAAAAAGAAGCAGAGAATCTGCCTAAGATCAATTGCGTCGAGTCATCTCATGGACACTCAAGATTCATTTGCGTTGACTGAATGATACTCTCTCCACGCTTCAGTAAACAAACAGAAATTCAGATCAAGTACAAATGCGTCGAGTGAAGATTATACACTCAACATCTCAGCAGTGAAGCAGTAAAACTGACTGTACAAATGCATCAAGACACTAGAGATCACTCAACATCTAAGTAAAATGCGTTGAGTTAAGTACCGTCTCTCAACCCTTTATCTAAATTCAATAATTTGACTAAGTCATGTTGACAACATGTAATCTTCTCGGCTGACTATAAGCCATTACTATTCTCTTGAGTACAAACATATATACATCTAATCATCTCGGTTGACTATAAGCCATTACTATTCTCATGATGACAAACATATATGTAGTCGACCGAGAATTGTAATGGCTTATAGTCAACCGAGAAGATTAGATGGTGTCAACGGTGGCCCTAATTTTCCTCCGTAGCTACACACAAGATGCATGGAAACACATCAAATATTTTATATAAAATTGAAGGGTGCAGGTTTTCTTTAAATTCTTCTCATGGCTTCCAACAAACCAGTAGTACTACCTGAACACACCAAGAGATTATTAGTGCAAGAATATGGATCCCTTGATGATCAGCAGCAGACCTTCTCCATGTTTAAATTATTCAATATTAATTCCAACACTCTAACTTAAATTAATAAATAGTAGCGCGGGCGCGCGCGCGCAAAAGGATCATCATGAGCAGTTCATGAAGTGGCACCTACCCCAAGAAAGTCAATGAAAGTTGGTGATGAATGCGAGAGAGATCTTTTATTATTGCAGTCACCTTGGCTTCTTCCCCTTGCTTCCATTCTGTTCAGCTGATCATGAGTTACCTGTGCAGCAGTACCACTACTACTGCGCCTAGACGCCTGATCTCCTGATGTTGATGTTGAAGGGAGAGAGAGGCCGGAGTAGTTATGGCTATGGAAGGGACGACCAGAAGCATGCTCCATTGCAGACAAAATCGATGCTTTATTATTATTATTATATGTATAACAACGACCCAGCTGCAAGAACTCATCATGATCTCTTTGCCCGAAGTCGAAGAAATCTGCCCTCTCTTCTTCCATCATGCCTGCAAATCAATCAGCAGAGAAGAGGTTTGCGTGAGCTTCTAAACTAAAACAAAAAATGCATCATCTATCTCTTTTCATTTATTGGGACGCCAACCCAAAAATATATGTAGTACTCTAATTAACTAGCTCATTAATTACAGCTTTACATTCTTACTTTGGTTATCATGAGCGGATTCTAGCCTTTCTGCTGTAGCTTTCCATGCCATATTCAGCAACAAACAAGCTTCACTCAGCTCGCCCTTCAATATATATACATATAACAAACTAGCTAGCTAGCTAACTAGTTCAATTCATATTTATTCATCATAACTAGTAATTAATTACCTGCTTTGTAAAATCAATGAGAGAGAAGAAATTAAGAAAACACAATAATATAATATATTATAATATAATATAAGATTTGAACTCATCATGAGCAGATCGTTTCATTTAAAAAAAAAATCGATACTTGAACCAAAAAAACGGCAAAGAATATCAACAGATCCAGGGGAATCACTTGTACTGTAGATGCAAGCAAAATTATAAATTGAACATTGCACGCAATTTTATGTCTGATGGGCAGCTGGCTTGCTAGCAATGGCTGGTCGTCAGATGCATAACAAATTCCCCCGGCCACCACCATTACAAGTTAAAACAGTAATGGGGCTGATGAAGGGATTGGTAGTGTTATGAGCTAGAGGATGAAATAATCATACCAGCAGAAATGATGAAACCGGCTGGGGGATTTACAATGAAGGAGCTCTTTCGACCACCAGTTGGCGCAGGAGTGGCACTCATGGACGAAGAGGAGGAGAGATAGAAGCAGGGAGGAAAATGATGATGAATTGATGAAGAAGCGGTTGCAGTAGTAGTAATGTGATCTTGAAGCTGGCTGGTGTGGTGGAAGGTTTGGCTGAGCTTCCTCTTTCTGTAAGCCGTTGACTGCTCCCTGTATTTCCTAGCCATGAGGACATGCCAGTGGTTCTTCACAGCATTATCAGTTCTGCCTGGAAACAGCCTCGCGATCATTGCCCATTTGTTTCCATAGAGTCTGTGAGCGGCCATGAGTTTTTCCTCCTCTTCCTCTGTAAATGCACTTCTGTTTATCCTTGGATCCAGCTGGTTGAACCATCTAAGCCTGCAACTCTTCCCTGTTCATTAAGCCATTAACATTTAACAATCATGGCAAAATGTATTAATTAATTAAGGGGCATTACCAGATCTTCCTTCAAGTTTCTCTGCTATGAGATTCCAGTTCTGAGGGCCATAGACAGTTACGAGTTCTTTGAGCCTGGAGTCCTCTGCTGGTCTCCAATGGCCTCTTGCGCAGAGCTTGGAATGCCCGGTACTGTTTTCATTTGTGTTCTGATCAGGACCTCCTTGATCATCTCTGCTGTTCCCCTCCTCCTCCTCCTCCTCATCAGCTGCAATTACTGCAGAGTGTTTTTCCCTAAACATGACTTCACTTGTGCCGCCGAAGCTTTCCGCGAAGGGAAAGAATTGGTGGGTGGAAGGAGATGAAGAAGAAGACGGGTTGATGGAGAGAGAGATCATTTGTGAAAAGAATGATTTTGAGGAGGAAGCAGAGTGGCCGGAGTACTGCTCTTCCACTTGCTGTTGATTCTGAGCTTGAATAATGCAACAACGTCTTGCAATGTCATGAGCGGTGGCGTTGCAGGACATGCTGGGGGAGAAAGAAGGGGGGATGCAAAATAAGTAAATAACGGAGGAAGTGATGGGAGCTAGTGAAATAGAGACTATACGCTTCTGCTGCTGCTGTTGTTGCTGCTCTGCTGCTGTTTCTCCTCCTCTACTAAAAGAAACATAGTATAAGTCTTTTTCTCTTTCACAAACACTAGCCTGAGACCATGGCCCCAGTACTTTTCCTCCTGCCTTTTAATTTTGCTTCAAATCCTCCCCTCACACACGTGTGCACAATTCATATACATGTGTGAGTGGTTGCTGTCAAAGAGTTAATATTTTTCACAGTACTTATTTAATTTGTCATCTTTATAAATAAACCAGAATTTCATGCTTTAAGTTCATGTGTTTAAGAAATCAGCTTAACATACCAAGCTATTTGGTGTTTGTTTATACAATGTGAC
Source organism: Platanthera guangdongensis (assembly GCA_039583875.1). Classification (NCBI taxonomy): domain Eukaryota; kingdom Viridiplantae; phylum Streptophyta; class Magnoliopsida; order Asparagales; family Orchidaceae; genus Platanthera; species Platanthera guangdongensis. Next base: position 6,828,609 of record CM077162.1, on the reverse strand, counting down.
TTCAATTGACTTGGAAATTTAAATATTAAAGGCCATAAAGTTAGTTTCGGAATGTACCAGGTTTTGAAAACCGGACTGGATGTTGAAGGCAGGAAAATTCTCAACCTCGAATTAGTACCAATGTTACCTAAGGTTACCGACTCAGAGATAAGATCAGACGACTAGTGTTGAAGCCAGGAAAAATTCTAATCTCAGAATTCCGACCAATGTCGTCTAAGGTTACCGGCTCAGAAGTTAAATCAGACGGCTAGGGTGACTAAGATGAAGAATCAGGTCAAACAGGACCCTAGATGTTGCGGCAGGAAGGTCCCACCACGTACCCGGATGCTCTAAAGGAGCAACCCCTTCTCAACCAAAGATGGCCGAACTAGATACGAGGGAAGCTAGCTGACAAAGTCGTAAGGTCGTGAGTTGCTCTCTAAGGAAAAGGAATCCAAAGACTCAGCTAGTATCTTGAAAATGAAGCGCGCGAGTATCCTACCGAGGATTTCCAGGTACCTCACCTCGTACGCCTGGGGTCCTATTTATAGGCAAATCCAAGGGGGGGGGGGGGGGGGGGGGGGTCATATTTATACCCCACCCCCTCTGGCGACTAGGCGACTTCCGGAGGAACTCGCACGGGCTGGGTAAGTATCTCGCCTAGTCGCCTACCTGGCGAGTATGCGAGGGGAGCTCGTCTATACTCGCCCAGGCCTTTCGCGATCTTGTATGCTACATTTGACTCCTGTCTTGACTCGTTGACCTTGACTTCTGCTGACCCGGCTGTGATAGGACTCATCCTCGACGAATACGGGTTGTACACAATCCCCGCTCTTTTCGAGCGACGTAGGAACTCGGAAAAAAACATCCAACACTTATTCGGTGAGCTGTTGTGCCGAGTATCTGGGTTGCTCGCCTCTGATAACTACCTACCGATCTCTATAAATAGGGGGGCCTGGTTCTTTAGCCGGATTTTCAGAACTCGCGCATAATGTCGGGCGCCGAGAAATTTCTTCATGACAGCCTCGCCGCGCTAATTGGTGCTCTCGGCATTCCTAAGCCAAAAAGGCCGCGCAAGTAAGACGCCGTCGCCGACTTACCCCCCCCCCCCCCCCCCCAAAGAAGAAGAAGACCAAGAAACCCAAGAAGAAGCCTGCCTCTGACGTGGTTGACTCGCCGCCACGTCCTGAGCAAGTCGCGACTTAAACTAGCAATCTTGTGCGCCCTGTTAGCACGCAGCAACTGCTTAGCGACCTGGGGCTTGACGACATCCCCAATGTCATCTTCCCTGACGAAAGCCTCCTCGGCTCGCTCAACATTCCAGAACTCGCCTCCACTCTGGCCCCGGGAATCGCCTCCACTTCGGTACCGCAGTAGGTTGAAGTCAACAACCTGTTAGGTTGCCATATTGTCGAGATACTCTTTCCTACATTGATGGTCGTTGCCACTTCTCGCTGACTTTGCTTTGATACTCGCAGATTCCCCACCGGGGGGTGCTGACGCTATTCTGAATGTCACCCCGCTGAACTCCGCGCCACTGCTCGCCCTCTCAGCCGAGAGACCAGTAAAGACCGCGCACACGGTGCGGATCCATCTCGGCACCAAGAGGACACGAGAGGCCTCGGTTCCTACGGCGAGCAAGGAACCATCGCTGAAGAATCCTACGCCAAGGAAGGTGACCCCGGCGACCAAGGATCCATTGCCGAAGGATCCTCTACCAAAGAAGGTTGCGTCAGTGAGCAAGGATCTTCCGGCGAGTAAGACCCTGCCCGTCTTCGCGCGAGATTCTGCGCTGCCCGCAAAGAGTTCTGCGCTGCCCGCGGCGAGTTCTGCGCTGCCCCCACCGCCACCTCTTCTGAATGTCGTAACCATCCCGTCGGTAACTGCATCTTTGCCGCTGCCGTCGCCTCTTGTCGCGCTTCCCAAGTTGCCACGACGCGACTTCCTCCGCCTCCTCCGCTGAAGAACCCACAGCAACCGGCGAGTTCGTCGCTGCCCCTGCCTCATTCCTCGCAGACTGTAGTTGGAAAGCCGGTCAAGCTGCGGCCGAGCTACTTCCCGCCGAGAGTTGCGGATTCTGGACAAGGGGGACGCGGGCAAGGCATAACCACATACCTGATATCTGTAAATTTGAAAACTTACAATGGAAACTAAGAAAGTAAACTAAGGGTAACCACATACCTGATATTTGGATTCACAAAGCCACTAAACATGAATAGAAGTGAAATGACTGAAATTCTGAAATAATATCATAAGTCTGATACAAGGCATATAAATCATTAACAAGATACATTGTCCATATTTACAAATACATGCTGAAAAAGAAAAACTGAAAGTGGAAGCTACTACAAACTGACTCCACAAAACGATCATCCTAGACGTAGTTTTCCACCCGAGTCACCTGTAAAAACATTGCCCACGGGGGGTTAGAGTAAGGAAAAATGACTCCTCCTAGTGACACTAAAAACTTTTTCTTAAATGATTAATGCATGACTTTTGAAAAATGGTTTTGTTCATTAAAATTTTTATGCTATGATATGCATGTGTTTACTATGCTCCCTGGTCAACAGATCTACTCGTTATACGCTCATGAGCTTTCATTATATTAACCCAAGTCCCGGCGTTCACTACTAGTGTACTATCTCACGTCAGGTCTATACATGAGTTCTAGGCGGTTTCTAGCCTACACATCTACTTGGAAGGCTCTAGGCAGAGTAGCTCCTAACGCGCATCTGAAACTGACGACCCGAGACCATCTGACGAACTCAATTGTTCTAGTGTAGCGCGGACACGGCCTCGAATCTACTAGTTGTCTCAAAGGGAAGTCAACTCTCAAGACTGTACTGCTCATAGGGTACCATATGCCTTATGAGAAAAGTAGTGCGTCTCTACCTATCACAAAAAGATTTATGTGTGCTTACCGATATTTTTGGTCTGATGCTACTCTGCATGTGACATTTCTTTTGGTGTACTACTGAGCGACCCCTTGACTTTCTCGTGGTCGACTAGAAGGGACATTCTCGCCCTTGGTTGGACAAATTCCAAGCTTATGTACGCGGGTAAAGGTTTTGTACCTAACATTACTATTCATGATCTGACTACCTTGGTCTTGGAGAAGGATGTCATCCTACACATTTTCCGTGACGTTCTTCCTATAGATCTGATGGAGGCTCCCCTTGCGGGAAGCCCCAAGCCCGGCTCCTTCATTGATTACGATCTTCATTCCTCCTCCTCACCAGAGTCTGGAATGCCACTTGCCCAACCGGGGCCTCCTGCCTCTGCTGCTCCCTCTCCTCTACTCCCGCCTCCAATCTCCTCCTCGCTTCCTAGAACTCCGGGCAAGCCAACGTCCCATGCCCCTCTACTCGATGGATGTCACAGTAGAGGGGAATCTCTGCCTCCTGACTCATCGCCCGTTGCTCCCTCTGGCGACGCTTGTTATCTTGACGGGCGATGGCCATCGCCTCCCTTCTTCCTCCTCGGCCTCCCTCCTGCCGATTGTCGTTCCTCCTCTCCTCTTGGAAACGCTCTCTCACTAGTGGTCTCCACTGGGGGAGATTCTCGGGATATTGGAATCGCCTCTCTTCCCCTCTTCTTGCCCTGATATCTGCCGGCCTCCTCTCCTTTTGCCTTCGAGGCCTCTCCGGCCTCCTTTCCTCATCCCTCCTGGGTTCTTCTCTCATCCTCCTTTCCTCCCTTCTCCGCGGCTCTTCCTTCCTCTTCTCGACCTTCCTCTCTGGCGTCCTCCTACCCTTCGTCCCCGAAGCTCCTGTTCTCCCCCTTTCCATCAGATCCTCTCCGTCTAGCCTTGCCAAGAAATCTTTGTTCTTCTCCTCTCCTCGAACGAAGGTATTCGCCCTCTCTATCATCTCCTCAAAAGACTTGGGGTATTGGACCCCATCTCCATGCTAAACAGACCCTTCTTCAACCCTAACTTCAAGGCCACCATCAAAGTGAAGCTGTCCACCTCCTCCACCTCCAAGATCTCCTCCTGGAAACGATCAATGTAATGACCTAAGCTTTCATACTGCCCTTGAGTAATTTTGAAGAGGGTCGTTTCCTCCTTCTTCCTCTTCTTGGAGGTCGCGAACCTCGCCATGAGGCCCCGATGCAGGTCGGAGAAATAGTAGACGGAACCTGCTGACAGCTGATGAAACCAGTCCCTTGCATTGCCTTTGAGGGTGATGGAGAAGAACCGACACTTGAACACGTCAGACATTTTGCAGATGGAGATTACATCTTCAAACCACTAAAGATGCCTGACAGGGTCGTCCCTGCTAGAGTAGTATGTGAGAACGGGCTCTTTGAAGCTTTCGGGAACGGGGGCGGCGAGGATCTCGTCACAGAAGGGGCTCCTCCCTCCCTGGCGGTGGCGAGTTTCATCCTCACGGGACATATCATGCTCGCTCCACTAGCGAGTATTTCGGTATCTCGCCGGCGACATCGGATCCCAAAAACGGACCCCTTGGCTGCTCGCCGGATAATGTCGTGACTGCATCGGTCTCTCCTCTCTCGCCCAAGCGGGCTCTTTCACAGCTCGCCTCGGCGGCGTTTCCTCATCCTATGGTGTCACACGACGGGGGGAGGTCGCCGTGACCTCGGGGCGATGAGAGAACCCGACGAGAATGGTCTTCTCAATCCTCTTCGCGAACACCTCGAACGCAGCTACTATCATGAACTCGCCACCTTGTGCAACATCTCCAACTCCTGCCGAGTTGCCGAACAACTCTCCATGCTCGCCACCATTCTTCATCTTACTAAACCACCAAACTTTCCTACTTGGCTGCGATCCACGCTCACTGCACCAAGTGTTGAAGCCAGAAAAATTCCCAACCTCGAATTCTGACCAATGCCACCTAAGGTTACCGGCTCAGAGGTAAGATCAGACGACTAGGATGACTAGGATGAAGAATGAAGGCCAACAGAACCACAGATGTTGCGGCAGGAAGGTCCCACCACGTACCCGGATGCTCGAAAGGAGCATCCCCTTCTCAACAAAAAGTGGTCGAACTAGGTACGAGGGAGACTAGCTGATGACAAGCCGCAAGGTCACGACCTGACCTAAGTAAAAGGAATCCAAAGGCTCGGCTAGTATCTTGAAAGGAGAGCTCGCGAGTATCCTGCCGTGGAATTTGCGTGCCTCACCTCGTACCCCTGGGGTCCTATTTATAGGGAAATCCAAGGAGGGGGTCATATTTATACCCCCCCTGACGACTAGGAGACTTCCGGAGGAACTCGCACGGGCTGGGCGAGTATCTCGTATAGTCGCCTATCTGACGAGTTTGCGGGGGGAGCTCGCCATACTCGCCCAGGCCTTCTGTGGTCTTGAGCGCTGACTTTGACTTCTATCTTGACCTGTTGACCTTGACTTCTGCGGACCTGGCTGTGGTAGGACTCATCCTCGACGAGTACGAGTTGTACACCGGACATCAAATTGATGGAGGGAAAGGTTTAAGGTTGAACCGGTTTAACCAGGATCGAACCGTTATATATATATATATATATATATATATATATATATATATATATATATATATATGTATAATTATAATATACAATTATACATGTGAAAATAATTGTAAATAATATTTTGAATATATCTTTTTATAACATATGTATAATTATAATATAAAAAAATATAAAATATATATTATATAGTACTAAATTACAATTACTAATATTATTTATATAAATAATATTTATATATAAGTTTAGAAAATGGTTACAATAATTAACGGACTATATTTATATAAATTAATATGAAAATAATTATATTATATATAATGTATATTGGTTTAGAACAACAAATTTAATTGGTGTAATGATTGTAGACAGTGAGAGTTTTAGGAGTGGTTCAGGTTCAATTTCTAACATTACTCTATTTTTTAGATTTAAAGAGGTGAATTGGGACCCGCCCGGTTGTTTGAAAACCGGCCGGTTTCCGGTTAACCGGTCAAACCGCCCGGTTAACCGGTTCTGGGCCGGTTTTCAGCAGAGGCGGTTTTAAGAGCTTGACCGGACCGGTCGATGAACCGGTTGGCGGTCCGCCCGGTTGAACCGGCCGGTCCGGTCCGGTTTTAATAACATTGGAATGGACTTAATAATTTGTTTTTAGTAATAAATGTACAAACATTTATTTCTTACATTATAATGACTGTTAAGCATTAATGACTGTATCATTAAATAACAATCAATCAAAGAATAAATTATTAAATAAGTAGACAAAACTCATAGAGAATCAAACTCATGACCTTCTTGTCATGGGGTCTTAGCTTAATCAATTGAGTCAAATCTCTATTAGGATCAAACACATCCATTCTTAAACTAAAAAAAAAATTAGAATGAAATCTTAAAATCGTAAGAAGTTAGGGAGTTACATACAAATGTTGCCTTAATATTTATTATTAACAAATTTTAGAAGGATGTCAGTGAATCACATCCATTATTACATGCATCAGCTTTCTCTGTCTCTGTTTGGTTACCGGAAAAAGGGAAAAGCCAGTGCGGTGAGATGGCAGCAGGTTGCGTGAGCCCTGCTGCAGCACCCCCACCACACCTTTCTTTTCAAATTACAGCAAATCATAGAACACTACACGCACGCCTGCAACTCCCCTGTTTCGCACTCTAGCGGAGCAGTAAAATTAGCCGGAAACGGAATGTCTCCATAAGTAAGCTCACTTGCTTCCGGCTAACCGCCTGAAGAAGACGATCCAAGAAGGAAGAATGATGTGGAGTGCTTTTTTTTTTCTTCCAGTAGAAACAGTTGGCAAGAGGACATCAGCCCTCTTTATTGGGGTTTTGTTATTAATTCGTTTTTAAGGAAAACTTTGCCCGGCCCTTTTTGTTCAAAACATGGTCCTTTTTCGTGTAAATCATCATCGATCTGGAACGCATGCAGCAGGGATGAGAGTTCATCTCAGAGATTGAGGATCAACCACTTATTCTTCTTTAAAAAATGTCTCTGTTTGTTATGGAAATTGAAAATGCAGAAATAATGTTGGTCATTTTTGTTAGACTTTGGCGGTTTGGCGGACTGGTCTCGACGGTTTGTCTTTTATAGTTGTGGTCCGATGGCAATCCGCAGATGCGGTCTAGTGGTAAACCGGATTGGTTCTTGACGGTTTACAGCTAGCCGTGTAGCAGATCTCTAGTTGTATAGCCTTGCGGATTGTTTAGTTGTACCAATTAATTATCATTGAATAGCTAGAATAACTTATTCATTAATTAAATCAAGAATTAAGATTGTACAACAACAATTTGACGACCTCAGCCCAACCCATACCCAAAGGGAGGTAGGGTGAGCCTGGCCAGCCTGACCAGATCAAGCGAGCAGGATATGACATCGCATCTTGTCGACCGTAGGCGGCCGCGTGGCGACCTCGCCGTCCAGGGGATGTGTCCCGGGCAAAAGCGACCTCGCGCCGAGGCGCCTTTAGGCCCACTAAGCTCTAACCAGGCATGCCCTCGCCTTGTGAGGCTAGCTATTCTCATGTGCTCGCCTCGTCAGGGAAACCCGCAGATTACCCCTTTTGTTATTCGTAGACCATCCTGTATGCCCATATCTATCAAAAACAACGAGATTCTACTTTCCTCAAATCAATCGGTCATGCCAATAGGAAAAAACTAAAATACGGAGGCCGCTGTTAGCAAGCCGCAGAGACGGTTTTGCCCCTGATTTGGAAATTGCCTTTAAATAGACTCTCAAAGCACCTTGGAGAGGCAGACCCAGCCTCCTGGAGCTCCGGATTTTTTGGAGAGTTCCTGCTCCGTACTATTCAAGGTGCCGAGCTTAGCCTTTGGCTTTTGGGAGGGGAAGATGTGAGGTGTGCTTCCGGGTGTGTGGAGGGATCTCCTTGCTGCAGCTCACCGGGGTTGTGAGTAGGCAACCATCTACTAACTAGGGAGGGCTGACTTCGAGCATTAATTAACCTGCCTTGTGCACCCGGTGACGAGCAAAGTAATTTGAAATGTTCCTTTTTAGTTCAAACCCTGTTAAATCAGTAACCAGGTTCCAAAAAAGATCATAAAATTTGTGATCAATTAAATTATTCTTCGCCTGTAGAGGTTATATCACCCCTACACTTAAGCATTTACAAGTTTTTAGCAAAAATCTCATTTTAAGCATGAAATTTTTTTTAATTATTTAATTAAGATTTCATTCAAGTAAAAAAAAATGAAAATAAAAACTCCCCTCGAATCAAGAATCTGGAGCGTCTTCTCATCTCTTCTCGTTCATACACACGAGGCAAAATGAGATTAAAGATTTTACTGCTAAGTCCAAATGAAGTGTACCTGCATTGGTGAGCTCCAAAAAGCAAACTAAACGACTAAACTAGAACAAAAAAAAGCAAACAATAATGAAAAGAGAATATCACATATGTAAAATCCCTCATCCTGGTAATTGGGCACGGTCGAGGAGAGATTTTATGCCCAGCACCGTAGTCTTACAATGACGCCAACTTACGAGTTTGCTGCCAGCGCAAGACGGCGACCCTGCCGGTAGGTACGATCATACACATGGCCAACGAGAAAAGAAGTACTTAAAACCAGTCCACAATATCACAACATAGCTATATAAATATCAAATGAAGGGAAAATTCCACAATAAGATAACAAACAAGAAGAGTAATAGGGCTTATGCCCAGTACAGAATCATAACACAAAATTCTCTCTCTTAACTACATGCGGAAGCTAAACAAAATACTCATCAACCTGTCGCCGGGTAGTAGTAGCAATGCGCGACAACTGCTCCTCCGATCCCGGTAACTCAATCTCTGGCTCCACCTGGTCGAACTAGTGCGGCGTCTCCACGCATCCCTAAAATGAAATGGTCCATCGACCGTTAGTTAAATGACTAAGCCATTATCATCCTTGTCTCACCCCCGCGACTCCTAGGCACCGCGCGGGAGGAAGAAAGCAGAGTACCAATAGTAACAGAATGTACAAACATGCGATAGTGGTATTTACATATAATTTTAGCAGTTCTATACCACTATGAGCAGTGAAAATGTTTAAGTTGTCTACCTAAATCACCTAGAGGGGGTGAATAGGTGAGTTCTGCGTCTTTTTGCGGAATAAAAATTTGTACGGGCGATGCACAGAAAGTAAACAAGCAACCATAGACGACACCAAAAATTATAGTGGTTCCCCAACTTTGGGTACATCCACTTTCCACCTCACCGATCTAGCAACACACTAGACTCAGCTACTTCACTATTCTCTCGGATTAAAAATAATCCTACAACTCGGAACAAAGTTCCTACAACTCGGAGCAAAAGCCACTCCTACAACAACTCGGAGAAAAACTCCTACAACTCGGAGTAAAACTCCTACAAAAATAAAATGAATTTACAATCAGAATTACACTGTCTTATCTTCACAGATCTGGTTGAAACTCAGCTTCTTCCTTCTTGAAAAATTGAAAAATCCTTATCAGAAAAGTTGAGGAAGAAATTTGAGAATCCTTGGATCTGTAAACTTAGGTTCACCACAATCAAGGAGAAGATTTGAAGATGTCAAAAATCTTGATCGGTGAACTACTTCTTGTCTGAATCTTCAGATCGAGAGAAGATCGGCGATGAAGAACAGAGCGACGGCGGCGCTTCTCGATTTAGAAATTTTAGAATGATTCAGAACCTTGAAAATTCTTCTTTGGGTTTGTCAATTCTAACAAGACCTTTTATAGACCATTTTAACGGTCTAAATTACATTAAATGAGAGTCACGTGAACCAATCAAGAGTTAACGAAATTTGAAAATGAATCCGTCAAAACTAAGGAAAAATCAGAAAACTGAACTTCATTTCTCGAGAGAGGTAAGTGTTCTCGAGAAGAGTTATGAAGTTCTCGAAAAAAATACTGGTATCTCGAGAAATAAAAGACCTGTTACTCGAGAATGATAATGCATCTCGAGAAAAAAATCTCTGGTTCTCGAGAAAAGAATTCTAGGTCTCGAGAAACAACATCTGGTTCTCGAGAAAAGAATTTTGGGTCTCGAGAAACATCGTCTGGTTCTCGAGAAAAGATTATATCCTTCTCGAGAAAAGTCGCCGACTTCTCGAGAAAAAGACTTAAAGAAATTTTAGTGCTTATATAAAAGTAACTCGCGAAGAAGAGTTATGATCTACTCGAGTATGAATGACTTTCTTGAGAACTGTACTAGGCTTTCTCGAGAACAGCTTCTGCTACTTGACTATATGACTGAGCTTACTCGAGTACTAAAAATAATTCTACTCGAGTACAATAAGTCCTACTCGAGAAAAATACATAGAAATTTTTTGTTATCCTAAAAAATGATTTTCTTTAAGAAATCCATCAACCAGCTTTTCTCTATTAGTTTTAGTACTTGAAAATAAAGTGTATCACAATAGAGAGGTTACACATGAGTCAACACCATGGATCACACAATGAGGGATTACATTGTACGGTCTTGTGTTTGGTGACCCATTGTAAACTGACATTGGTCCACACTTGCCAATTATAACTTGCAAGCACTCAACTTGGAAAGACATCAAATACAAACTTAATTCATCTTAGTTCAAGGGTGACTTCATACAAATCTGGGTTATTGTGGATACAATACCTAACAATCTTCCCCTATTTGTATAAGTCAGAACCCTCTACACTAAGGTGAATTATATCAAGATAAACAAATAAAGAAACCAATAACCATAAAAGTGGAAGAAATGCTATGTAATAAAAGATATAAATCATCAAGATTTAAAGATGTATATATATATATAGAAATTGTCCAGGAAAAGTCTATTCCATAAAATTTCTCATATATACGACTTTAATCATATTCTATCCCTTCTTGGTCTATTGTTGTTGCTGCTTCTGAAGTTTGTCTACTTGTCTTTGGAAATACATGTATGGCTTTGGAAAATACTTGGCTGGTCTGGGAGGAGCAGTTGGATCATCTTGACTATACTTTCTATCATGTAGTCTTCTGAGAGTCATGGATTTTTCATATTGCATTCATTCAGTATGCGAGTAGTAATCATCCTTGTGTACACTGAATTCCAAACAAGTCTTAAAGTATCAAGAATAATAGATTTTGATGTAGGGCTCCAAACCTCAGCAAATTCTCTTTCATCATGCTCTGTCATGGGAGTGGACCTGCTAGTAGAGGCATCATCACCATACTTTCTTCTATTATTTTTGTATCTTGGGAGGCACTTGAGGAGGTACATTAGCTTGTTCAGAATCTCATACTTGATCATATGTGTCAGGAGGTGGAGCTTCAAAAGTTCAGGGCCTGGAGAGAATGTAGGTCTATTTATATCTAGGATGACATGAGGTGGTGTAGAGGGATTAACTGAGAAGTCAAGGAAAATCTGATTGTGAATCCATACTGCAGTATAATATGTATAAAACTTTGTGCTCTTAACTTCCTTTAGCACTGATGCTTGAATTTCTTTCATTTGATCATCCCATTTATCTTTCATTGTTTGTACTTGGTTCTCTAGTTGTTCTCTGACTTTATCCTCCTCCTTTCTGACTTCTACAGATAGGGTACTTATAACATCCTCTTTGAACTTTCCAACTTCTTCAAATGTTTTGAAGTTGTGACTTTCAACATTCTTTTCCAATGGAATTTGATTATTTGCCAGGGTGACTGATTGGTCCATGACATGACCAATACTGGTGATTGTATGGTCTAAGGCCTTCCCACCTATTTGGAACTGGTGTTTGAGAGAATCAGTATTATGCTCCGTTTTAACAAATCCTATGCCCATCTCTTTTTATAGAGTAGTCATTTTGTTAGTGACAACTTTAAGAGAGTCGTCAAAATACGTTCTTTGTTGGGCAAGCATAAACTCAATCTTACCCAGGAGGGTATCTGCAGTATTTGCTTCAGCTGGAGGAGGTGGAGGAGGTAGGATATGAGCAATCCAGGGAACTATTTCTTCAATAATTACTGAGCTCTTGCCTCTGGTGGTATGAATTATGACGTCTCCTTCCTCACCAATAATAGTAGGGAGGGTGAAGTATAGGCATCTGAGGGGTGGTTCAACTTCTTCAGGAGATACTGCTTTATCATCAGAAATAGAAACTGTTTCTTCATTTTGTACATCCTCAATAGGAGATTGTGGGTGAGAATGTTCTGGTTTAGGAGAATGGTCAAGTTCAGGAGAATGTTCTGGATGGGATGGTTCTGGTTGAGAGGATTTATCTTACTGAGATGGATGGTCTTCTTCTGGCAGAGGGGATAGAGGCTCTTTAGAGTTGAGTTCCTCTATTATCTTGTTGATGTCTTCTTCTGTAGATAGCACCTGATCATGTACTTGATCATTAGTAAGCAGTTCTTCAGCAAGAGTAGACACTTTTGAAGATATAGCAGCAGGTGGAGCAACATCTGAAGGAAGAGCAGACTGACTTGTCTCTGGGATAAAGGTGTCCCTGGCAGCAGCAGATGGGGCTGAATCTTCTTCTAGAACTGTATTTACAGCAGCAAGTGAAGTGGTGACTTGGGCTGGAATTTCTGTATGGACTGTGGCTGGAGTTGAACTTTGAGTATGCTATACTAGCATGGATGGAGCATGCTCCCCCTCAATAACTGAATCAGTTATTTGATGAGAGGGTGGAGATGGAGTCCTGACTTCATCCTCATATGTTCTTTGTGCTTGGTCGGATTTTTGAAGCTTGATCTCCCATCTTTGGATGGAGGTGATTGAGACTTTCTTCATGTGGTGAAGGGTCATGCCCTTAGCCATGGAAAACACATCTGGCTTCATCTGATTCAAATAAAGAGATAAAATTCTGTCATAATTTGGGTTCTTGATACTTGCCTTGATTTTATCAAAAATCATCATGCCCCATTGAAACTTCTTTCTGCATATTACAACAGTCATCATATCGAAGAACTCTGTGGTGATGTAGCTGATATAACTGGTCCGACAGAGGAGGACTTTTCCAAGGATATCTACAAGTAATTTACTTTCTGCATTCATATGCTGTCGGCGGATGGTAATAATAGAGTCGGGAAGTCCACAAAATCCATAATCCCTTTTATAGTCTGAGCTTACTAGATCATCTTCCATGTCAATCACTGGTAGCCGCAAGAATTGTTAAACATAGTTAGAAGTCATCTTGATTTTGAAGTCACGAGCCTTAGACTTCAGAACTTTGCCATTGCACTTGATCTTGGCATGCTGGAAAAATTCTTCTACATCAGAAATTAGTACTCGACAAGGGTGTTCAAGAACGAAAGATAATTCGGCGGTGTCAAGCAAGATGAGAACGTTTCTGAAATCATCAGAAATTTTGCCGATTCCGGTGGAGATGAGTTCGCTACTGATGCCTAACTTGGATGAGGAGGCCATTGATTTGAAAAATGAAACTTCTGCTGGTCGGCGAAAGGAGAAGTAGGGTTGTTTGTGGTAGTTCGGCGGAGACGAAGAAGTTGTGAAGTTTTTCTCGAGAGAGGGATTTTGAATTTCGGGAATAAGAAATTTCAAGACAATCTATATATATATTTACCATAAATCTTAATGATTAATGAAATAAATAATGCTAAATTACCGGGAGTAAGACGACTGAATTTGTACAAGTGCTAATATCAAAAATTTGAACTTGATACCGATTTTTCATCCGATTTATCGAGTGAGATAATAGTTCTCGAGAAGAAGAAAGTTATTACTCGAGTAGAAGTTGTCTTGTTCTCGAGTAGAAGATGTCTCGTTCTCGAGCAGTTGTCTTGATCTCGAGTAGAGCTATTTTTCCCGAGAAGTCTATTGTTCTCGAGTATAAGTGATGAACTCGAGAAATGAAGTACAGACTTTGAGTTTTCTTGATTTTTGAGAAGTAACCCGATTCTCAACTTTGCTGTGTGACACTTTTCTTCACCATTCTTTGTTGAACATGCCAAGTTCTGTTTTGAAGAACGAGAACTTGGCCTCGTCCAGTGGCTTCGTGAAGATGTCTGCAATCTTCCTGTCAATTGGAACATATTAGAGATTGATATCTTCATGCTCCACATGCTCCCTGATAAAATGGTACCACAGCTCTATGTGCTTTGTCCGGCTGTGAGAGACTGGGTTGTTGGCTATTGCAATTGCACTAGAGGAGTTGCAAAACATCGGAATGTTCTTTAGCTTCATATTGTAGTCTTCAAGTTAATTTTTGATCCACAATAATTATGCGCAACAACTGCCAGCAGAAATATATTCTAACTAGGCAGTTGAAATTGCGACACAATTTTGCTTCTTACTACTCCATGAAATGAATCTTCTTCTTAGGAATTGACAAGCCCCGGAAGTGTTTTTCCTGTCATCTTTGCTTCATGCAAAATCTGCATCTGAAAAACCTATCAGTTCGCTATCATTACTTCTTGAGTACCATAAGCCAAGATTTGGTGTACCTTTAAGGTATCTCAAAATACACTTTGCAGCAGCGTAGTGAGATTCCTTAGAGTTCATTTGAAATCTAGCACATACACATGTTGAAGGCATTACGTCCGGTCTACTAGTAGTAAGATAGAGCAATGATCCAATTATGTTTATGTACTTGGTTTCATCAAAAGGTTTCCTTTTCTCATCCTTGTCCAGAGACATAGCTGAACCCATTGGAGTTCTCATAGAGGTTGTGTTCTCCATTCTGAATTTCTTAATTAACTCATTGGTGAATTTCATCTGAGAGATGAAAATTCCATCTTCAGATTGTTTCACCTAAAGTCCTAAGAAATACTTCAGCTCTCCCATACTGCTCATTTCGAACTTCCCTTGCATGAGTTTGGAAAACTTTTTGCAAAGGTTTTCGTCAGTATAGTCAAATAAGATGTCATCGACATAGATTTGTACTAACAAAATTTTGCCTTTTATTTCCCTAAGATATAATGTATTATCTATCTTTTCTCTTATGAACTTATTCTCAAGAAGAAAGTTTGACAGCATCTCATACCAAGCTCGAGGAGCTTTTTCAAACCATATAAAACTTTAAATAAGAGATAAACGTGTTCAGGATGATTAGAATCAACGAAACCTGGAGGTTGTTCTACATACACCTCTTCCTTTATGTCACCATTAAGGAAGGCCGACTTCACGTCCATCTAATAAACAGTGAATCCCTTAAGTGATGTATATGCTAGGAACAACCTGATTGCCTCCAGCCTTGCCACTGGTGCATACGTCTGATCGAAGTCGATTCCTTCTTCTTATCTTTATCCCTCGGCAACGAGTCTGGTCTTGTTCTTTATAATTGTTCCATCTTCGTCCATCTTGTTCTTGTACACCCACTTTGTTCCGATAACGTTCTTACCATTGGGTCTTGGAAAAAGCTTCCAGACTTGGCAACGCTTGAATTGATTCAGCTTTTCTTCCATTGTCATTACCCAAGATACGTTTGAGTTTGCTTCATCAAACTTCTTTGGTTCAACCTGCGAGAGGAAACTTAAATATAGATTTTAATTAGTTGTACCTCTACGAGTTCTGACACCATCTCGGGGATCTTCTATAATTTGATTAAGTGGGTGATGCTTCAGGTGTGTGAGCTCTAAAGTCCTTGTATTTGAAGCTTTCTCTACCATTGGAGTGACTTCATCAACTTGGATGACATCTTCATCATGTTGATTAACCTCTCCAATTGGGGTTGGAGTGGTAATCTTGATGAACTTTTGAGGTTTTTCTTCAATTGGCTCATCCAAGTTTAATTCCTTTAGTCTTGAAATTGCTTCAATAAACAAACTAGAAGAGCTGTCTTGCAGCAAGCTCGTCTAATCAAATACAACATTGATAGATTTTTCTACAACCAGGGTTTTCTTATTAAAAATCTTATATGTCTTACTATGACTACTATAACCTACGAAAATACTTTCAAAACTCTTTTCACTAAATTTAGTTGTGTGATACTTCCCATTGTTAAGGACGAAGCATTCACTACCAAAGATTTTAAAATATGAAATAGTCGGTTTCCTGCCCTTTAGTAGTTCGTAATGTGTCTTATTATGGTTCTTGTTTATGAGTACTCAATTTTGCACGTGGCACGCAGTGTTGACGACTTCAGCCCAGAAATATTCTGGTAGTGAGACATCACTCAACATGGTTCTGCAGGCCTCGATGAGTGTTCTATTACTTCTCTCAGCAACTCCATTCTATTGAGCAGTACGAGGAGAGAAAAACTCATGAAAGATACCAAGACTTTCACAGAATTCTGTCATGGCCCCAGACTTAAACTCTATTATATTGTCACTTCTGATTTTGACAACGGAGTAGCTGTGTTCATTCTGAACTTGCCTGATAAAATTAGTAAAGATATCAAAAGTATCTGACTTGTGTTTTAGAAAGAACACCCACGCAAAGTGAGAGTAATCATCAACAATAACCAATGTATAATCCTTACCTCCTAAACTTCTAATTTGCAGTGGACCGAACAAGTCCATATGAAGTAGGTGTAAACACCTATTAGAGTCTTTGTCAATAATGCTTTTAAAGGTAGCCCTTGTTTGCTTGCCTTTTACGCATGCGTGACAAGGTCTATCTTTAACAAACTTAACATTGGGGGCATTACATACTAAATTAAAACAAAATAATTTATATGTGTTAGTTTCTTGTGTCATTGGTCCCCAAGAGACGAACTATCTTTTGCCAAAAAAACACACTGGCGTAGAAGAGTCTATGTAAATAAAATTTAAACAAAATAAATTTCTACGACAAGTGACTGATAGAATCATTTCTAAGTTATCAACTGATTTTATAACACACTTATCTACATGAAATTCTACTATGTATCATTTATCACAAAACTGGCATATGCTTATAAGATTGTGTTCCAATCCTTCAACATAAGCCACATTTGAGAAGGATACACTACCATTAGTAATCATACCGTAGTCTTTTGTAATTCCTTTGTCAGAACCACCGAAGATGATCTTTGGCCCGTTCATGACTGAAGAATAATTCTGGAGTAGGCTTCTAGTCCCGATCATATGCCGAGAGCATCCACTGTCCAAATACCAGATAGGATTTTTGGTGGCCTTTGGACATACCTGCATTCACAAGTTAGTTTGCCTTAGGAATTCAAACTCGTTTAGGTCCTTGGTCTCTCTTTAGCATACTCCCCTATGTGTGTTAACATTGTGAGTGGTCTTTCTCACATTATTAACTTGAGGAGTTACATAATATCTAGGGTTAAACCAGCAATCTATAGCAAAGTGATCAACTTTGCCACAACACCAACAGTCAAATCTGTTGTAGCTTTGCCTAAAGTTCTCCTGCTTGACCTTTTGAGAGTGTGGTCTAGCAGGGGCAGCAGACTTGGAGGTAGAAGCTTCGTGGTGATAACACTCACATGACTTCTTCTCCTTAAGAGGCTTTTCCACAACGTGTTTAACTTTTGGAGCTTTCTTGATGTTATGACCATAACTATAAGGGTCGTAGCTTTGAAGAGTGATCTACTCATAAGGTGTCTTGAAGACACTTTCACCAAAGTTCCTGGGATGAGTCTATTCTTGGTACCGAGACTTGGGCTCTACATAAGTAAGCCTGACAAAGTGATCGTAGGATGAATCAAAATCGAACGCGCTTGTTGGGAAGATGACCTTCTTAAATGACGTTTGATCTTGAGGAGCTTTGTCATTTTCCTTGGCTAAAGCTTTCTTGGCAGCCTTATTCTTTCGTTGAGCTTTATTTCTCTTAGAAGATTTACTAGGAGCATCCACATGGTCTAAGCCAGCACCTTTGGCCTGAGCAGAGAATTCAACAACAAACGGAAGGACTGTCTTGGACTTGGAGAAACTTTCAACAAGTTTCTTTTCAGCTGCAAGTTATTCTTCCAATTCCTTGATGATTTTCTCTTTCAGATTTAGGTGCTCGAGAGCTTTATTATATTCTTCAATTATAGCATTGAATTCCTCTCTGAGTGAGACCGTCTTTGCGACTTCCTCTCTTACAGTGCTCTCCTCAGCTTTGAGAGATTTAATCTCCTTGGCCTGAGTTTTAACAACTCTTCAACATTTGTCGTAAACCTTGATTAACTCTTTGTATTGAGTCATGAGTTCATATTCATCATCAAACGAATAGTCCTCATGATTATGGTTAGAAGCATCTGATTCCGATAGATGGGTGTGAGAGTTTACCTTCCCAGTGTACTGAGGCTTTTCTTCCCCGTCTCTCTGTGTCATCAGCTCATAGTAGGTTTCCTCTTCCTCACTTGACTCAGATGGGTTAGTCACTGAGAGTCTTGACATTCTTGGCTATCAGACTTCTTTCAGTTTTCTTCTTATTATAAGAAGATTTCTTCTCCTCTCTTCTTCCACTCTCCTTCTTCTAGTGAGGGCAATCAGCTATGACGTGTCCTGACTTATTGCAACAATAACAAACAACATCAGAAGAAATATGTTTGTTCAGTTTTGAGTGATACCTGTCTTGACTACTTGAACCTTTCTTGTGACGATCACCATCATGACGTGATCTTCTGGACGAGGCATCTTTGCCTCTCCACTGTTTCTTCTTGTTCAAGAACTTCTTGAATTACATTGAAAGAAGAGAAAACTCTCCTTCAGATAGCTCTCAGCCCGAGGTACTTGACTTTGAAGATTCTTCTTAACTCTCTTCTTGTGCCAGGGCAGGAGATGTAGCCTTTGACTTCCTTAAGGTGTCTGCCTTTAGAGCGACAGACTTCTCCTTGGATGTAGACTGACTTTTATCTTCTTCAGCTTTTCTTGAGTTTATTTGGAGCTCATATGACATAAGATTTCCAAAAAGATTCTGAAGGTCAGTCTCTGTCAGCTTACCAAACTCCCGGATTGCACAGACTTTGTTGTCCCATTCCTTAGTCAGGGATCTCAGAAATTTGTCATTCAGTTATCCATTAGTGAAGATCCTGTCATATACTCTTAGGCCGTTGACAATCTTGAAACAGCTTTCAAAAATATCAGCAATTTAAATTTTTATTTAAAGACATGCATTCATTCATTACTGATGTGGTCTCCTTAGAGGCGTTAGCCGCACCGAAACCGCCATCATCGTCGACGTGCCAAACACCATCACCGCCGTCGCGCCAGCCTCCATCGCCGCCGCCGCCGCGCCAACCGCCATCGCCGCTGCCGCGTCACCCGTCATCACCGCTGCCGCTCCGAAACCGCCATCGTTTCCGCCGCGCCAACCGTCATCGTCGCCGCAGCACCGAAACCGCCATCATCATCGCCGTGCCCACCACCATCACCGCTACCGCACCGAAACCTCCATCCCCGCCGCCACCCTGAAACAGTGATCGCCGCCGCCGCGCCAGTCGTCATTGCATTGAAAAATAATTAAGTTTGAAGGAGTTCCTCGTGAATTTTTCAAGTCAAACCGGAAAGGTTTCGGCCAAAGAGTAGCAAATCCGGCCAGACGAGCGGCACGCAAAAAACCGCGCTAACCCAAAAGGCCCAAAAAACACAAGAGAAGTGGACAAAACTGCACGCACCCCCGCCAACAAGAGAGCAATACCCTGATGTTGACCTCCGGTCATCAACTAAGCCTGTCCAATCCGTAACAAAGTTTATCAAACAAAATATTAATTAAATTCACAAATTTTAATTAAGTTTAAAATAAATTATTTACTTTTGCTCTTTGAGTTGCAAACAGGAGAGGCAGGGGAGTTGCGAGCGGGAGTAATGAAGGTGGCAGAATTGAATTATGACTTGGGTTTGCAAGTAGCAGAATTGAGACTTTCAAAAAGAAGTGAAAAAAATAAGTTTTGGATGAAATTTGAGTTTGGTAAAAGTCAAATTAAATTTGCTAGTAACAACACCATTTATAAATCTGGTAATATTTATGGAACATGTGCAAGGCCTGTTAAGCCAACATCTGTCTCTCACGCACCGTTTATTTGGCGGATTTTCTCCGTTGCAATCTTGGAAAAACACGTAGGCTCCGTTCGTTTCGCAGGAATTGAAATGCAGAAATTGGAATTGACTTCAATTCCAATTCCCACAGAAATTGGAATTGAAGTCAATTACAATTCCGTCGTTCGGCTAAATGCAAGAATTCTGTCATGGAAATTGAAATTATTAATTCCAATGTTCCGCTCAATATTAGAATTTTTCCGTCCGAACGCGCATTTTTCTCCCGACCGCGCATTTTTTCGCCCGGGCGCATATTTTTTCGCCCGGTCGCTCATTTTTTGCCTGAGCGCGCATTTTTCGCAGGGCGCGCAGTTTTCGCCTGATCGAACATTTTTTTGCCCGGACGCGCATTTTTCGCCGGCCAAAAAATGTGCACCCGGGTGAAAAATGCGCGCCCAGGCGAAAAATTCGGGACTGGGTGAAAAAATGGCGCCCGAACGGAAAATGCACGGCCGACCGAAAAATGTGCACCCGAGCGAAAAATTCACTCCTGGGCAAAAAATGGGCACCCGGGAAAATAAAATCGCATCCGGGCGAAAATTGGGCACCCGGGCGAAAAATTCGCATACAGGCGAAAAATTCGCATCCAGGCGAAAAATTCGCGGTTGGGCGAAATATTCGCGCCCTGGCGAAAAATACGTGCATGTGCCGAAAAATGCGCTCCCGGTCTAAAAATTCACGTCCGGCTGAAAAATGCGCGCTCAGGTGAAAAATGCGCGTCCGGACAAAAAATACGCTCCCGGGCAAAAAATACACCCCGACCGAAAAATAAGCCCAGACCGAAAAATGCGCCCCGACCGAAAAATGCAATCCTAGGTGAAGAATAAGCGTCCGGGCAAAAAAATACGCGCACAGGCCTTAAAATGAGTGCTCGGTCGAAAAATTCATGTCCGGGCGAAAAATTCGCTCTCGGGCGAAAAATGCGTGCCGAGGCGAAAAATGCTCGTCCGGACGAAAAATACGTTCTCCGGCGAAAAATGTGCGGCCGGACAAAAAATGCGCGTCATGGCGAAAAATGGTCGCCCGGGCGAAAAAATGTGTGCCCGGTCGAAAAATGCGGGCTCGGGCGAAAAATACGCGCACGGGCGAAAAATGCGATCCCGGGCAGAAAAATGTGTGCCCTGTCGAAAAATTCGCTCTTCGGCGAAAAATGCGGTCATGGGCGAACAACAAAATTTGCGTTGATATTTTTTTGAGAGAGTCGGGAACACGCTAGTATGGGTGGGAATCACGAATGAAGATCTCGTGAGGTAAGAATTGAGGGAGCCATGTTTCTTCTATAATCAATTCTCATGGGAATTGAAATGAATTCCAATTTCGATGCAATATTACGGCCGTCGAACAGTCACAATTGGAATTGGCAATTGAATGTCAATTCCAAAGCCCCAATTCCCTATAAACGAACGGAGCCGTACTGTTTTTTGACAGTTTGCATAATGTTTGATTTGAAATGCAAAACCCCCCAAAAAAGTCATTTTTTCCAAAATTCCAACCGCATAGAGTCACAATTTCATCTTAAAAAACTGTAGCTTTTCAAACTTTAAAGCGATTTCATTCTTGAAGGACGGTTCATAGTCACCATGTTGACGACCACCACTGTGTCAAATGAACCCTAGTCTCCAAATCTAGGTTTGGACCGTCCATATGATGCCATGTGGCAAAATTGTTCACCCCACATGCATCCAGATTTTAAAATTTCCCCTACTGGATATGTTCTTTCGCTGTTAAACTCTTCTCACACGAATAAATTTTACTAAAGTAACAGAGTCTTTCTACCGAAATGAGCCAAGAAGAGGACAGTAAAAAATGAAACTCCACTCTTCATTTATATCAGTATTTCCTCATGAGGACTGTACTGGCTCTGGTTTCCATTTGCAGATCCTCATATCAAAAAAAGAAATCCATTTCTAAGGATTTCATCAACCTTTTATTTTTATTTTTACACTACTAGAAACCGTTCACAGCTGTGGGTCAAGTGTAAACAGTGGCAGGGGTCCAGTTTGAATGGGCATTGAGACCAGTGTTGGCAGGAATGTACTCTCCCTGCTGTCAAAATATATGATAGTTGTTGGTACCGTTGGAATTGTGTTTTAAGCATCCGCGTGACCGTCTAGTTTGGAACGATCTACTCGTTGCCTTTAGCATGAGTATGTACAGACAAACCCTAAATGTCCGACTATGAGTTATTGGATTCCTATCTGATCCTAACCGCAACTCATTAAGCACCTGTCACACATATTTCAATATACCTCAAAGGTACCTCACAAAATTTGAATTTTTTGGAGTGATATACCGAAGGAGTCGAGGAGATCTCCCGGGTCCGTTTGCCCCTGTGGGCGGTGACAGTCATGTACACGGTGGTTACCACTGCATCACAATCGCCACCACCAGGCCAAACGGCACCTCATAATTAGCAGCAACAACAGCCAAAGATTTCTCCGTTTCACCCGGGTTCGACAAAAGGCTCCCCGAGTTCCTCTGCCACCGCCCGAATGTGGACCAGTGCTCGTCCAGGGCAGGAAATGTGCGGGCAACACGCCATTTCGCTCTCCGAGCGTGATTATCCATGCTATCCCTTACTAGGCAAAATCCGCCTCCATTCTAACACCATGCCCTCATTCCGGGTTAGTGACCGCTCGTAATCGTAGCACTCGTCAAAAGTTCTGCGAACCGCTGTTGTGGGTATAGTTTTTAGCGTTACAGCTCACCCAAAAAGCTGACCCAAACGGCACAGTATATAAGTATACTATTTTCAAGTCTTTCCTGATAGCCAGCAGCCTGCTTTCAACAAGACACCCACCCAGTACTCACTGAACCAGATGGGCTTTGAGTTTCAACTTCACCTGCACACTGAAAAAGATATTTAATGAGGTACCAGATATGTTAGAATTGTACTATAACATTTAATTCAGGGTATAGTAGACCTCATTCTTAATTCTTAAAGGTAAAAACATAAAACAAGTGCTAAGATGTCATGAAAAAATTTCCCTCCTTTATCCATCCCAGTAGTACTCGGGTAAATTTGAACAGGAAATCAGCTAGCTGAGCCTGATAGGCGGTAGATGTAATAGATGAGTTATTATGTGGATCCATGTCTTGCAAATTGAACGAATATATTACCGAAAGCTCTATATGAATACTGCTATTTATACATTCACTGCAGCATGCAGCAGCACAAATATAGAATTCAGGGCGCTGTGATCATGGGTATGACTGAAGTAATGATTACCACAACTTCTTCATTTTCATAGAACAGCAAAACTGTGACCACGTAGCCGCCAGACCACACCTCTAACCGTGAGGTCGAGCGAATAGCTCTCTTATTGTTGAAATTGTTGAATCTGGAATTGGGCGGTCAGGATGGTGCAGACCGCACTGACCGCCGAGACCGTGCGCGGTTAGCGCGGACAGATGCGGCAGATAGCCGGGTTATTGGCTTTATATATTTCTCGCGGTCTATCTCGCAGGTTCCCTGGAGTGTAACTGCGTGGTTGGACTTAGCTAACCGCAAACTGTGCGGTCTGGTATGTGAGACGGCGGAGACCGCTCAGTCCGCAAGTTTTCTGGATTGAGTAGATGTTGCGCGGTTTGTATCTGGAAGGCGGTTCAGGCCTCGTCGACTTCCTTGTTCACAGGGTGCGTAATCCGGTTCTTGGCAGCTGTCTGGTTCTCAGTCCGCGCCGTCTAATACCAGAGACTGCTAGTGTTGTTGACTTGGACAAATTGTCCAAGTGTCCAGTCCAGGTTGGTTGCCGAGCTTGTGGTTTGTTGCTGCTAGTCGCAGTTCGTCGGGATTCATTTTATTGTTTATGGGCGGTGATCGCACTCCCCCGTTCGCCTATAAATAGGGGTCCCTAAACTATCATTCTTAACTGGAACTGTGAGAACTTAACTCGCTTCTTGAACTTGTGGTTAGATTTTGCTAACCGCGCGACTAAGTGAAGTTGACTTGTGTTGTGCAGGTTGTGCGGCTAGCAATGAGCGACTAGGCAACTAGTACTGGCAGTTTGTCAATGGAGGCTCAGTGTGGTTCAGTTCGCGGATAGCAGTTTGTGGTTTATCAACAGGTCGTCATTTGTGAGACTAGAAGTCTTCTTTCTCGGAGGTTGTGGATGGTTCAATAAGGCAATTCGCCCGGTCTCAGCGGGTTGACTGTTTCCCAATTCAGTTCAGTTCAGCAGTATTTGTTCGAGTGGTTTCTGCGGATAACCAATCCTTGCAGTCGGGCGGACAGAGTTGTGGACAGGTTGATCTCCAATAATTGCTAAATAAAGTTGTTCGTTGGTTTCTGTTCGGGCGAATAGGCGGTCTGGCGGATTGACGGCATCAGCACGCGGTTTGCGGCTAGTCGGTCTCAGAGTTCTGTCCGACAGGCTTGTTCTTGTCTTGTTGTTATCTGCATTGTTGTTTCCATCG
Organism: Platanthera guangdongensis; assembly: GCA_039583875.1. Lineage (NCBI taxonomy): Eukaryota > Viridiplantae > Streptophyta > Magnoliopsida > Asparagales > Orchidaceae > Platanthera > Platanthera guangdongensis. Next base: position 6,804,391 of record CM077162.1, on the reverse strand, counting down.
GGTGCATTGTGCAATCATGTATCGCAATGTATACCTCATTTTGTAAAGAAAATAGTGGTTATTGCAATTTCAATTCTTGTTCTTCTACTGCTTCTGATTTATTTGGCTTTATTAGTTGAGTGTTTCTGAGACCTTTCTCTCTTCTGGAAATTGTATATGGTATCATAGAGATGGAGGAGTTAACAATGATCAATCATAGAGGTTTGAATTCCTAAGACAACACAAGATATATGTGGTTGTGAGAGAAGTTCCTACATCCACTGGGAGAGCGCCATATAAGATCCATTAAAAGTCAGAGAGTTTGAAAATACATGGAGATGCATCTAAAACAATTGAACCTAGAGCTCCAGGGTCAGACTCGTCGGCGATTAAGATATCGTCAGCCTCAAGACATCGCCAGCTTCAAAACACTACTGACATCAAACTCCCAAATAGGGATACGCCGAAGACATCGCCTCTGGATTCGCCGAAACAGGGATGCGTCGCCTCCTCCTTCGCGGATTTGTTCGCACAGCCACGAGCCCCTTTCCTCCACTCGAAATTTTGCACTAGGCCTCGCACAACAACCTCTCTCCGCCAAAGCCCTCTTGCAGCTCTTGTTCTCTGATATCGGGAGGAATCAATCAGCCGAATGTGATGTTGCTTCTATTAGCCCAAATTAACCGGGTAATCCTCTTCTAGTAAAACCTAATTGAGAGGAGAGGGCTATTAAACCCATACAATGAACCGTCCGGTTCATTTGGAAAGGGACGACAAAACAAATCATAACAATCTCTACCTTGATGCCACTTTCCAATGCATACTCCACCTCCAGCTTGGATCTTCTCCCAAAAAAACACCCCATCTCCCTGGTGTCACCACAATCAGCATGCACAAATGTGAGCCAAGTCAAGATAGTGCTTGAACCTGATTCCTGTAATGGGCTTTGTCAACATAATAACAACGTTGTCCTCCGTGGGCACCTTCAGTAATTGAATCTTGTCACCTCCAATTAACTCCCTCAGCTTGTAGTAGCGCACATCAATATGTTTTTTCCATGCATGATAGACCGGGCCCATGATAAGACAAATAACACTCTGATTGTCACATTGCAGCTTCATCGATTCCTAAGAAACTCTGAGTTCCTTGATGAGACTCCTAAGCCAGATAGCTTGTTTAGCAGCCTCCACCACAACAATGTACTCTGCATCTGTCGTGGACAAAGCTGCTATATCCTGAAGAGTAGCTTTCCAACTGATATGACCTCCACCTAGAATAAATATATACCAGAAGTAGATCTTCTTCTGTCAAGGTCGTATGCGTAGTCGGAATCAACAAAGCCCTTTATAGCTCCAACAACTTCTCCCCTTTTTAAAAGTAAGTCAGCGTCTAGCATTCCGTTCAAATACCGTAGAATCCACTTGGCTTCTTCTCGGTATTGTCGCCCTAGATTTGATATGTATCTGCTGACAACACTAATTGTTTGAGCAATATCTGATCTCGTGCATATTATCGCGTACATCAAGCATCCTACCACACTGGCGTACAACACTCTGAGCATCTCCTGGCATTCCTCTTTGGTTTCTGGACACTGCTGTGATGACAATCTAAACTATTGTCCCAAAGGAGTTGTAATAGCTTTAGATTCCACCATGTTGAACTTTTCCAGTACCTTTTGAACGTAGCAAGTCTGAGAAAGCCGCAACATGCATCGCTTTCTATCCCGCTTGATCTCCATACCAAGAATATTATAAGCATGACAGATATTTCATCACAAATTCAGTATTTAATTTCTGCTTCAGTATTTGAATCTCTCTGGCTGATTTGCAAGCAATCGATATGTCATCAACATAGAACATTAGAATCAAAATATTGTCATCATTAAGAAATCTGTAGTAGACGCAACTACCGTACTGGCTCTTGTTGTAGTTGTGTGATGTCATGAAGGTTTCGAATCTCTTGTACCACATCCTCAGAGCCTATCTCAGACCATAAAGTGACCTATTCAGCTTGCACACTTTTTCCTCATTGTCCGGTCGAATGAACCACTCAGGCTGTAGTATGTAGATCTCCTCCTTTAGACTACCACGAATAAAAATAATCTTCACGTCCATCTGCTCCAACTCCATGTCCCACATAACTATCATGACAAGTAGCACCCGAATGGAACAGTGATGCACCACCGGTGAGAAAATTTTATTAAAGTCGACTTCCTTCTTATGCACGGACCCCTTTGTAATAAATCTGACCTTGTATCTCCACTGATCTTTCCCTAATATGAACTTCATCTTCCTAAACATTCATTTGGAGTTGATTGTATTAGCCCCTTTAGGCATACTAACCAAGTCCCAAGCCTTGTTCTTTTGAAGGGATTCCATCTCATCTACCATAGCAACTTTTCACTAAGAACTGTCTCTTCTCTCCATTGCTTCTCAGTAAGAACAAGGATCTGAGAAGATCACCTGAAAAGCATATTCTACTATGTTCTGTAGCGTGAGAGGCAGTCTGACCTCTCTCCATGCCTTTCCTTTAACAATCGAGTACAACTCCACTTCGGCAGGTTGCACAACATCTGTCTCCTCTGAATCAGAGGAATCTTCATGATCGTCTACTTTGGCACTTACATCCAGCTCCACCTCCACTTGAGAGTTTGGAGCCTTCTCTACCTCTTTAGCATGAGACTGAGACTTTTTCAGCATAGAAGGCTCATCAAAGATAATGTCGTGCTTCAGCTCGATCTTCTTGGTTTCAGGATTCCACGGCTTAAAACCTTTGGTGTCGGCCTTCTGGTCCAGATAGATGCACCTCTTGAACTTAACATCCAGCTTTGTCCTTTTTGAATCCTACTATAAAGTATAGACAGGACATCCAAAAATATGAATATCAAAATAATCAACTGGTTTACATGACCATATTTCTTATGGAGACTTCAGATCTAATGACATTGATGGAGACTGATTCACTGGAAAACAAACAGTATTGATGGCTTCAGCACAGAAATACTTGGGCAAATCAACAAACAGTCGCATGCATTGAGCTCTTTCCAGTAATGTTTCGTTCATCCTTTCTGCAATCCCATTCTGTTGTGATGTACCTAGGATGGTAAAATGTCGAGTGATACCTTCCTGACTGCAATATGCCTGAAACTCTACTGAGGTATATTCACCGTCATTATCAGATCTGGGGTATTTCACATTTTTCCTAGTTAGTTATTCAACTTTAGTCTTCCAGATCTTGAATTTCTCGAATACTTCAAACTTGTGTTTGAGAAAGTAGATCCAGACCTCGTCGATGAAGGTCACAAAATATCTGGCAAATCCAAGTGATGGATCTGGGGCTAGCCCCCAAACATCTGAATGTATGTACTCTAGAATCTGCTTACTGCACTTGGTAGATGTCACAAATTCCACAATGTTTCCTGAGGATACATGTCTCGTATAAATCAAGATTGCATGTTTTGACTCCTTTCAGCAACCCCTTTTATGCAACTCTAGCAGCCCCCTCTCGCTCATGTGGCCAAGCCTAGCATGCCACAACATAGAGGAATTCTCTTCTGTCGACGTACAAACTGCCACATCTCCAGCTATAGTGGTGCCAATCAGTTTGCAGATAGTACCAACACGCTCGCCTTTCATCACCACTAAAAAACCCTTTTTGACTTTCAAGTAGGCACTATCACCAACATAGGAATAACTGGCTGACTCCAACATACCTTAAGAAATCAAGCTCTTCTTTAAATCTGACATATATTTGACATCTATGAGCGTTCTGACGGTTCCATCGAACATCTTGATTCTGATGCTACCAATCCTCATCATTTTGCACTCTGAGTTATACTTCATTAGAACACGACCTCCATCACATTACCTGAAGCCGTGGAACCATTATATGTTTGGGCACATTGATAGGAGCATCCAGTATCCATGATCCGGGCCTCTGTAGTGTCGAGACTAGGTGAAACATGAAGAACGTCAACACCATTCTCATTATCGGATATCATCGCAACCTGTTGTGGCTCTTGTGTCCTCTCCTTCAGCATCTTCTTTGGGCGGGTATTTTTTCAGTGTCCCTCTTCCTTGCAGTAATGACATATGTTGTTTTTGCCTCTGGACTTAGACCTAAGTCTATTTTTCTTCTTGCCTCTATCTCTAGATTTGCCTCTGACTGGGTCATTGCTCTTCACAAGTAGACCCACACCGGTTCTAGAACCTGATTTTCTTCTCATTTCATTTGATAGCAGCATGGTCATCACCTCTTTCATCTTCAGGGTGTCCTTTTTATAAAGGATCGTGGTGACCAGATGATCAAAATACTTTGGCATTAAAGACAGAAAATGAAGAGTCTGGTCTTCTTCTTTAACTTTCACATTCATACTATGCAACTGAGAGATGTGCTTATTGAACATATTCAGGTGCTAAAGCAACTGAGTACCTTCAAACATCCTCAAATTGTATAACTGCTTCTTAACATACAATTTATTCGTGAGTGACTTGTACATATAAAGCTCCTCCATTTTTTAACACAGATCTGTTGCAATCTCAACATCGACTACAATGTACATCACTTCGTCCGATGGGCACAACTGAATTGTGCTGATGACCTTCAAATCCAATTATTTCCATTCATCTCCATCTTCCCTGGTCTTCTTCTTGCCAAGAAGTGCTTTATGAAGATTTTGCTGAACAAGGACTGCCTTGATCCGCTTCTGACATAGAACAAAATCAATCTTGTCATCTTACTTCGAAATCTTGAATTTTGCTGCCATTGCATTGCTTAGGGTTTTCCAAGAACCGCAACCTCACTCTAATACCAATTGTTATGAAATTCGCATTGATTTCTTACCATCGAGGAATGCACAACGCAATAACAAAGGTCACAAAATAAGAAGAAAATGATGCATAACTAAAATCAAGCACACAGATGACACAAGATATACGTGGTTCGGAGAGAAGCTCCTACATACGCGGGGAGTGCGCCAGAGAAGATCCACTAAAAGTCAGAGATTTTGAAAATACATGGAAATGAATCTAAAATAATAGAACCTGGAGCGCCAAGGTTAGACTCGTCGGTGATCAAGATATTGTCGGCCTCAAGACACCACCATCCTCAAAACACCGTCGGAATCAAACTCCCAAACAGGGATATGTCGATGACGTCGGCCTCTGGATTCGCCAAAATAAGGATGCGTCGCTGCCTCCTTTGCAGATTTGTTTGCACAGCCGTGATCCCCTTTCCTTCACTCAATATTTTGCACTAGGCCTCGCACAACAACCACTCTTCACCAAAGCCCTCTTGTCGCTCTTGCTCTCTGACAACGGGAGGAATCAATCAGCCGAATGTGATGTTGATTTTCTTAGCCCTAATGAACCGGGTAATCCTCTTATATTAAAACCTAATTGAGAGGAGGGGGTTATTCAACCAATACAATGAACCGCCCGGTTCATTTGGAAAGGGGCGGAAAAACAAATCACAACAAACATAAGTGATGGATTGTGATGTCTGTTTGTGTGTGAAGGTGTGACTTTGTCTTTGTGGTTGGCTGGCTTACCATGTGTTGTTGTGATTCACGTGTGGAGGGTGTCCCGACAAGACAAGTCTCATCTTGTGGAAACCGACGAGAATGTTTGTTCTTTTGGACAATCCCAATGGTATTATGATCCATGTGCAGGTGGGTCCAAGCGAAAGTTCTTAGCATTGGTTTTGTGTACTTGGTGAAATTGGCAAGAACGAAGGAGCTGATGGACAAGACTGATGGTGTTGTGATCCATGTATGGGTGGGGTCTTAGCGAGGGTTCTCGGCCTTGGGCTTGCATGCCTTTGGGGAAATGAGAGTACCATGTGATTGATATGTTAATCTATCTTAATACGACTTCACATTAATATTCATTTTTCATATTCAAATGGAATTAAAAAAAAATTAACGGTTATTCATTTAGGGGGAGTCTATGCACTTCAAGTACTCATGTTGCTTATCTTCTCTTGTACACATTATTTTAATGCATTGAGGATTTCTTTCTAAGAGTATTTGTTATTATCAAAAGGAGGAGATTGTTGGAGCAAGCGTTCCGTACTCTTTGGTTTAAAAATAACAAATCCCGAATGTATTTGATCATAGTGTGTTTGTGGTGTCCATATATTACAGGTACAACACTTAGATAATTTTGGATGGGTGTCATATAGAAATATTTACAAAGGTGAGATATCGGGAGCGACAATTACTAACGCCCCCCATTACCGTGATAACATCAACCATGACGTAGGCCACGATTCCAAACGGTTACCACGATGCGCATTATCAGAGATACCGTCAGGCGTTATCATACTATCACGACGCGATAGGACTACATCCGTACACGATCTCCGGCATCTCGACGCGGTTATTGTAGAGAGGGACATGTGACAACCATTGGAGATATCGCAGGCGATATGGCGCTATCACCATGCGTTAGTGGAAAACTATAAAAGGGCTGGAATTCAGGACATTGATGTTACACACCTCCAGTACCCTTGATCTCGTGCATCTCTAGAAAGATAACTCTGTAGAACCAGAAAAACTCTCACGTGTTCGTGAACATTCAAGAGCGAAGAAGGGACTATTCGTGTTTTTCATCTCTGGCGATCTTCGTAAGGATTTTCCAGCCGCATTAGCGCTCAAGACCAGAGGGAGCTTTTTATTCTCAATTTTTTTCCTTTTCACTCATTTTGTAATTGGTAGAGCAATCACAGCCTAGTGAGTGACGACTAGGTCTGTGTTGTTTATGGGGAAATCGTTGTCTTGTGTGCAGCAACTACATCGTTGAGAGATCTAGGGTAAAGCTAGTTGCAGTATCTAGGGAGAGATTGATTTTAGCCGGCCGATCCTTGGGATAAGGACCGGTGAATTCAAAAAGTAGACTTTTTCATCACAGCCTCGATTTCAAACTTTATTGAAATATTTTGTTTATGATATTCATCACTAATGAAATAAATATGCATTTCAATTTTCTCATTAATTTCTAAGTGTTTGTTATGAATATTTGATTGTGAAAAAGTTTACTTGTTTTCTATGATAATTTGGCTAAGTAAATTATTAGGCTAAAAATTATAATTTGCTCTTATTCACCCTCCCCCCCCCCCCCCCTCTAAGGGCGCCTCAAGATCCAACACATTGAACGGGTTGAAGTGCTTCTGTAGGTTACCACCCTCCCGAATCTTCAGGTTGTATAGTCGTTGCTTCAGCAACTGCCTCATGATCAACGACTTGTTCATATATAGTCCCTCAAGTTTCTCTTACAACTTGACTGCAGACTCTTCAACACCCTTGTTGAACAACACATTGTCTTCGACACACATCTTGATGGTGCTGGTGGTGCGCTCATCAATCTTAAGCCACTCAGAATCCTTCACCGGAGCGGGCAAAGACTTGCGCCTCCGCAGCACTCGCATCAAACTCTACTTAACTAGCATGTCTTTGACCTGAATCTGTCATAGGTGAAAATTCCCGCTGCTGTGAAACTTTTTCACTAAATATCGGACCAACACTGTGTTCTTTCCTGGCATAGCTACCCTCAGCGTATTTAGGCAACATGATTAATTCACGGATCAGAATTAGAATGGTAGGAAGCGGACTAATATCGTCACCTACCGTTAACCCAAACCTAAATCGGAACGTCCAATCAGGCACCTACGAACCTGTCTCTGATACCACTTGTAAGAGGTCGGGGTATGACAACAACAGGTACAGCTGCAACCTGCAAGTACAGGATAATAACAAGAACATAAATCATGCAATAATCGGCAAACTCGCTGATATACACAGCTAACCACGCAGTTATATATATATCACAATATAAATGCAATACAATAATAGGAGAAAATGCGGGATGAGATAAAGGGCACCACAGGTGCAAAATGACACCTCCAGCCGTTGAGATAAAACAATACTTATTGCGGTCCGTTGAACAACGTACGCACAAGGTTCACACACGAACCTCGTAGGACGACGACCCACCCGCAGCCACCACCAGAGAGAAACACGGTCGAGGTCAACTGCACTCACATACGCCTTCGATACCAATCTCGCACCGCTGCACCACCTCCAATGGCCAACCCTATCCAAGTCCAAGTCAGCCCTCTGAACCTCCTCCAAGAGCACCAACAATCTCCTACAGAGATCGATGACAACACGGCTGCGTCTCTCTTTCTTCCAAACAAGAGAAGCGGCAACCCCAAGCAAATGGGAGGATAGTGGGCGGCTTCACCTTCAGAGAACAGTGATCAAGAGAGCGGCAAATCCACCTGGGCGGCTCCTCCTTTTTCTTCGAGAACAGGAATGCAGGATGCAGTTCCTCCCCCTCATGCGAATAGGAGCACGGGTGGAGATTTGCTCTTCTGTTGCGCCAGGCTCGGACGGCTCTGTTAAATTTTCACTCAAGATGATCAATGAGATAGTCTGACGCCAAATTAATATTTTCAGAACTATCAAGATCACATCTTGATCAAGCGGAAACTGGAAAGCAAGCTCAAACACCAGATGCAACCAAAAGGAACAAGCAGATCATATTTTTATTATCTTCTTTACAAGGCGAGGTATACGTGGCGAGACATGATTCTGCCAATATACAAAGGAAAACAGAAAGGATTATAAGAATCAATTTGAGCGGACAGAAAACGGAGACCGCCGAGACCGCTCGAACTGTTGCAAGATGCCGAATAGAATACGGAGTCCGTCGAGACCGCGAGGTCGTGCAGACACACCGTTATTCGCTGATTGTTGCAAGCTGCTGCCGAACTGAAGAACAGATCGCCTAACCGCCGAGTCCGGCAGACAGGTTATTGAACTTGGAAAAGTTGAAACCGAGAAAACTGACAAGCTGCAAAAGCGACCTACTGATACCACCGATTGCAAACCACAAGCTTCACTGAACCTGACCGAAGTCAGAACCAAACTCCTGGCTCTACAGTGCTAGCTGCGCAACCTGCAAACAACAACCAGTTAACTCAACTCAACCCGCGCGGACAAGAAAACTGAGGCCGCAACAATTAACCAAGTCTCAACTTACTGTTCACTCAGTTACAGTAGACGTGTCGGGGGGGGTCTATTTATAGGTGGGGTGAGGAGTGTCGTCACCGCCCCAGTGAATAGACTCACCACCCCAGCTCGCAACTAACGCATCCCAGTCCGCTGAGTCCACAAGGAATTGGCCAGACTCCAGCCAACTCGTCAGGCGCCAAGACAAGGTCAGACCGCCATCAGGCGGACACTACACCAGTCTGCACACAACGCAGCATGCGGACACATCAACTTCCCACTCACTGCGAAAAGCCGCACGCTACAAGCGGACACGACCCGGCCCGCACTGCACCAGTCCTCCACTCAGCACAACACACAGACTCAGCCACAGCACATACTGGATCAGTCTGCATGATATATGCGGACAAGGCGACAGTCTGCACAGCTCGAGAACACCGCAACAGCCCGCCACACGAGTCCACGACCAACATACAGATCGCCCGGTCAACAACGGACTCTGCGGGCACTGCATCAACCTGCCGCATAAGTCCACGACCAACAGGCAGATCGTCCGGTCAACAGCGGACTCTGCGAGCACTGCGAAAACCCTGGACTTGTCACACAGTGTGACCAAGTCCAGCAACCCACCAGCAACTGGTGCGAGCAAGGCGAGCACGAAACCCAGTCCGCAAACTCCATGGACAGTCCGCCACAAAGAATGCAGCTAACACCACACCGCAACACCGGAGAACTCGGCAAGGACCAAGGCCGAACTCCAAAACCAGTCCGTTATAGCGGACTCTGCGGACTCAACCGAGTCCGCTACATTCCCGCGGATTTAAACTCTAATCCGTCCGGTTACGTCAAGAGCAAGATCTGCAGAACCGCAGGTCGAGATGAGCACTGCCACCAGACCGCCAGAGACAGACCGCCCAGGCCGCTCCACTAGACGCCCAACCGCCAAGTCTACCCTGGCCACTGAACACCCAGGCCGCAACAACAGTCCGCCCAGGCCGCGGACTCAGACCGCCCAGACCGCACGGTCTGCCCCATCACTCACTTTCACTTCATAATTTTCAACGTGCTCCTCCTCGCGAACAGAGGCGCAATTTCTGTCGGGGCTTGACCAGGAGGCCCCGATCGGGGTTATAAAACCCTAGATCTTATTAGATCTAAGAAGCAAAACCGCATCTGGATCCGAACCAACACTCAACAATTGTAATTTTAATTTGCTAGGAATTTGAGAATATTGGATTTAGGAGTAATGATTTTGAACAAAAAAAATTTATTTTAACAACTTTCACCTCCATCTTCACCAACTCTTAGAAAAGAAGAATCCTAATGATAGAAGATAGCTAGCTAATTAAATCCTCAAGCTAATCTCTAGGGGAAAAAAGTTTGATGGTAGAATGGAGTTTGAAATTTGGGCCCTCCACCTAAAGAGTGTTGGAAACGTGTGTGGGTTCCCACTCAACCCCAACTCCTCTTACAGCTTCACTTGGCACCACAATTCAACACCAAAAGCGAGACCGCCACCACAAAACCGCGCGACCTCCCACTATAGGCGAGTACCAAACCGCGCGGGCGAGCTCCCTCCTACTCGCGCGAATCAACCAAGCGAGCTCGCCTACAACACCTCGCGTCTAGACCACCAGGCGAGACCGCGCCTCACTCGCGGCTACACCCTTCTACTCGCGTGACCGCGACGTCAACGAGCAGCTGCTACTCGCTGGCGAGTTCCTCTTGCGCGAGCTGCTACTGCGCGAGCTCCTCCTGCGAGAGCTCCAACTGCGCGAGCTCCTCCTGTGAGAGCTCCTACTGCGCGAGCTCCTCCTGCGAGAGCTTCTACTCGCGGTTAGAAAAACAAACCGCCCGACTTGGTTAACAAGCTGCCCGACTTGGTTAATAAGTTGTCCGGCTTGGTTAACAAGCTGCCCGGACAGAAAAAACACTCCAGCGCTACAGCGCTTCTCCCTCTCTCTCTCTCTAAACAGGAACAAGAAATTTGGATCTTCTCTCACTATCTCATCATAGTAAAAGAATACAAAGGGGGGCCTTTATATAGGCCAAGCAAAACAAGAATACCTCTCTCCTAATAAATTCATCTTCTCACCTACCCATTTAATACAACCTCTCTCCTATTCATTACATACTCTCTCTCCTATTCATTAACACATAACATAAAATAATGTAACAAATATAAGTTTGACTTTGTCAAACAAAGACCAAGTCCAACACACTCCCCCTCAAACTTGGCAGACCATGCCGAGTTTGTTTTTCATCTTCAGGAACGTCTCTACTTTCAAAGCCTTCGTGAAGATGTCCGCAACTTGCTCTCCGGTTGGGCAATACACCACCTCCACTGTCTTCTGCTCCACTTGTTCACGGAGGAAATGATACCTCGTCTCGATGTGCTTACTCCTCCCATGCAGCACCGGGTTCTTCGCGAGCTGGATGGCTGACATGTTGTCCACAAACATGGTCATAGGCCCATCCACTTCATGATGCAACTCCTGCAGGAGATTCCTTAGCCAAATAGCCTGGCAGGTACAGGCCGCCGCTGCGATGTACTCTGCCTCACAAGATGATAGGGCGATCGTTGACTGCTTCTTTGAACTCCATGAGAACACACCCGTTCTCATATTGAATGCGTACCCGGAAGTGCTCTTCCGGTCATTGACATCTCCACCATAATCACTATCTGAGTACCCAATCAGCTTCAGCTCCTCGCCCTTAAAGTATTTCAGTCAATGACCTCTTGTCCCATTTATGTATCTCAGGATGCTTTTGTTAAATTTTCTCAACGTGGTCAGCAAGATAGCCCAAACGCCAAATTAATATCTTCGGAACTACCCAGTTTGCACGTTGAACCAGCGGAAACCCGAGGAACAGAGGTTAAATCCAACAAACAATGAAAGCACAAGCAGATCTAATATTCATTTACTTCTTTTACACCACGAGGCATACATAGCGAGACATGATTTCGCCAGTATAACAGCTGTAAACAGAAAGCACCAAAAAACAAGCCGGGCGGACAGCACTGAAGTCCGCCGAGACCGCGAGGTCGCCGAGTCCGCTGAAAACGCCCGCACTTAGCTGCAGTCCGCCGAATCACCACGGAGTCCGCTGAAGCCGCGAGGCCGCGCGGACAGGCCGTTATTCGCCTCCTGCTGAACCTGAACTGAGGAACACCCCTACCCGCCTGAAGCCGGCGGACAGGTTATTGAAGCTGGCAAAGATGAAACAGAACTGACAAGCCGCAGAGCGACCTCCTGCTGAGTCCGCAGAGACCGCCCACTTCCAAGTACTTGATCGAAGTCACAGCCAAACTCCCGGCTCCTTGAAGCTATCCGCGCGACCTGCACACAGCAAACCGTCAGCCTGAAACAATCTGTGCGGACTGACAAACACAGACCGCAGCACTTCGCCCAACCCAACTTACTGTTCACTCAAGTTACTGTAGAAGTGCCAGGGGGGTCCTATTTATAGGCAAGGTGAGGAGTGTGGTCACCGCCCAAGAGATAGCGACACCACCCCCAGACCGCGCGATAGCAAACCTCCGTCTGCCGAGTCCGCAAGGACTTAGCCGGATACCAAGGAAAACCGCCAGGAGCTAGGCAACCATTGACGAACCCTCTCCAGTCCGCCCAAGCTATGCGGACAAGGCATCAGCCCGCAAGCTCCAACCACTGCAGGACAGCAACCCCCTTCAATGGCAGTCCGCACCAACCCGAGGCAGTCCGCAAGACTCACACCACAATCCGCCACAAGTCCACGACCAAAGGCAGACATCAACAGTCCGCCCGGTCACAACGAACTTGGCGGATACGGCGGACACCATGAACTTGGCACAATGTGTGATGAAGTCCAAAACCATCAAAGGCCACTGCGAGCATGGCGGACACAAACTCCCCTCCGCCAAACACCCTAGCACAGACCGCCATTAGTCTGCAGGCTCCTCGCACTCCTGTCAATGCAGCAGCTTCCTCCCGGACTCCAAACACCAGTCCGCCAACCGGTCTCCACAGCAAATCACCTGCTGTGCCACCAGAGCTCGATAAGGCCTCAGCCAAGCTCTAACCTCAGTCCGTAACAGCCCACACCGCGAACACATCAGTCCGCAAGCTTCCCGCGGACACGAGCCAACCCGCCTATCAGCACAAACTTGCACCCGCAGCCACTGAGCAATGCACCAGTCTGCAAGCCTCCATCCGCTCAGGTCGCTACTTGGCAAAGCCAATCAGCAAACACCCAATCCGTAGAACCAGGCCGCATAGTCCGCGGACTCCATGCAACAACCCGCTCAGAAGACAGCCGGCTTCTCACTAGACCTTCCACCAGGCCGCATATTACTGTCCGCCCAGTCCACCTAGTCCGCCAACCCTGTCCGCCCCAGGCCGCCCGGCCTGTCCCGTCAACCACTTCCACTTCACAAATTTCAAAACTCCCCCTTGAAGTGGGAAGTGGTGACCAAGCCCAGCAAGCTGCGCAAGCGTTCAAAGGGCCCCTTCGACAGTGGCTTTGTGAAGATGTCAGCAAGATTATCTTCACTCCGAACATGCCCGACCAGCAGAGACCCTTCCAACACCTTCTCCCTGATAAAGTGGTGATCAATCTCTATATGCTTGGTCCTGGCGTGACACACTGGATTGTTAACCAGTTTGAGAGCACTCTCATTGTCACCCCGGAGTAAAGTTGGCCCTTGCACTTCTTCATGAACATCCTCTATAAGCCTCCTCAACCAAACGGCTTCCCGAGCAGCCAAGGCCGAAGCCTTATACTCCGCCTCCGTGGTTGAAACCGACACCGAGTCCTGCTTCTTGCTACACCATGAGATGCTAGCTGAACCGCAAGTGAACACATAACCTGAAGTAGACCTTCGATCATCCGAATCACCGCCATAGTCAGCATCCGTGTACCCGAGCAACGCAAACTCCGCGTCCCTTCTATAGAGGAGTCCCATATCAGAAGAAGCCTTGACATACTTCAGAATTCCCTTTGCCGCCACTAGATGAGATTGCCTTGGTTCAGCCATATACCGACTTACTCGGCCAACAACATAAGCAATATCCGGCCTTGTAATCGTCAAGTAAATCAAGCTCCCAACAAGAGCCCTGAACACCAAGGGATCATGAAGAACCCTTCCCTCATCTCGTCGAAGCTTAAGCCCAGATTCCAGTGGAGTAGAGCACTTCTTCCCTTTGCCCATGCCGAACCGCTTCACAATGCGATCAGCATATCCTTTCTGGCAAATGAGAACCCCGCACTCCTTCCTCTCCACTTCCAGACCGAGAAAGTGATGCAACTCTCCCAAGTCCTTCATCTCGAAGCGTATAGCAAGCTCAGCCCTGAGCCTTGCTACTTCCTCCTCTGAATTTCCTGTGATGATCATGTCATCCACATACAGCAGGACCAAGACTCGTAGCTCTCCATTCTTCTTGACGAACAAGCTTGAATCCGAGTTGGAAGCAAGGTATCCACAGAATTACAAATACTCTGCAATCTTCCCATACCACGCTCTAGGAGCTTGTTTCAACCCATAGAGAGCCTTCCTGAGTTTACAGACATAGTCCGGATGCTTTTCAGAGACAAAACCAGGCGGCTGATCCATGAAGATATCCTTGTCAATCTCTCCGTAAAGAAAGGCATTCTTCACATCGAGTTGCCACAACCTCCATCTCTTGCTAGCAGCCAAGGCGATCACCACCCTTACTGAAGTCATCTTCACAACTAGACTGAATGTCTCCTCATAGTCTTCTCCATACTGTTGTGAGAATTCTCTAGCGACCAGGCGAGCCTTGAACCGATCAATGCTCCCATCAGCCTTCTTCTTCAACTTATACACCCACTTGCAAGTAACCGGAGTAATGCCATCAACCTTGGGCACAAGGTCCCATGTTTCATTCTTCTTCAGAGCATCAATCTCTTCTTTCATGGCACCTTCCCACTCCTTCACTCCAGTGGCCTCGTTGAAGTTTGCAGGCTCTCGCTCATCCAGAGGACCTGCAAAGAAGCAGGAGACAAAGCTCACTGTATTCCCATCACAGTACCGAGCCGGTGGCTTAACCACCCTCTTCGATCTCCGAAGAACCGGCTCCTTGCTCACGGCTTCTGTTGCTTCTTCAGGCTCCACTCCTACCTGGGGCAAGCATTGAGCAGTGCTCCCCCTGCTTCCTGAGCCAGAGGGCTCAGCCTCGGAGTTCGAAGCAACAGGAGCTGCTGGTGAAACAGCAAGCTCCTCTTCCAAGCCTTCAGCAGCCACCACCGGTGCTTCATCAACCTTGCTACTTCCTGTTAGCTCAACCGAGCCACCTCCATATGACGTCAGCTCGTCAAAGACAACGTCTCTTGACACCACGAACTTTTTCGTCATAGGGTCCATGCACTTTCATCCCTTCTTTCGCTCATCATAGCCGACAAAGACAAGTTTCCTTGCCTTCGCATCCAGCTTTGTCCGTCAAGCATCCGGGACATGCACGTAGCAAGTTGAACCGAACACCCTAAGGTGTCCCACACTCGGCTTCTCCTTCAGCAACAGCTCAACAGGAGTCTTCATGTTGATAGGGCTGCGTGGCATCCGGTTGATAACATAGGCAGCACAAGACATTCCCTCCGCCCAAAAGGACCTTGGGATATCTTTCGCATGAAGCCAGAATTTGCAGGTCTCCGTCAGATGACGGATCTTCCGCTCCGCTACCCCATTTTGTTGTGGAGTGTGAGCACAAGTAAGCTCTCGTTGGATCCCGTGCTTCCTGCAGTAGTTAGAAAACTCGGAGGAAACAAATTCACCCGCGTTATCAGTTCTAAACTTCTTAACCCGCAAGCCAAGCCGGCCTTCTACCAACTCCTTGAACTCCACGAACAAACGGAAGGCTTCCGACTTCTCCTTTAAGAAGTACACCCAAGTATACCTTGAGTAGTCATCAACCAAGACAAGCATGTATCTGCTCCCACTAAGGCTGGCAGTAACCGTCGGTCCCATCAGGTCGCCATGAATGCACTCCAATGGCTTCTTGCTCCTTGTTTGAGATTTATCAAACGGAAGGCGATGTGCCTTACCGTATTGACAGCCCGCACAAACATGCCCATCACCAAAGGAAGACAACTTCGGCAACCCCCTCACCAGACTTCTACTAGCCATCGCCTTCAGCTTGTCCATGCCAACATGCCCCAGCCTCTCGTGCCAGATAGCAGCACTATCATTGGCTCTCATTCTATCAACATAAGCATTGGTGGAAAGAACAAACAAGTTCTTCACCCTCCTCCCAACATGAGCAACATCAGCTTTCACTGCTGATACGTTGCGAAGGAACCTCAAGTCTGTTGGCCCAAACAGAACGTGATACCCAGCGTCCACCGCACTGGTCACCGAGAAGAGGTTCTTCTTCATGCCCGGCACGTGATACACGCTCCTTAACGTGAGTGGCCCCTGATCACTACCCAAAGACACGACCCCCTCTTTCTCTACTGCATAAACAGTATTATCAGCAGTGATAATAGCTTCATTACCTGAGTAAGCTTGCATGGAGGTGAACTTTGATTTGTCTCCGGTGAGGTGATGACCACACCCGGAGTCCACAATCCACTCGCTGTTGAAGTCCTCAGCAGACAAGGCTCGGACACAAGTGCCCGTCATGAAAGCTCCGCCCCATTCTGCTTCTTCACTTCTTGAGCAAGCTTCCTCCTTTCCCGCAGCATGCCCAGGCTGCAGTTTGACCTTGCAGTCCCGCTTGAAGTGCCCTCGCTGATGACACCGGTAGCACTTCAGATTCTTCTTCCAGTCCTTAGGAGCATTGCTCCTCTCCGGCGGATATGAAGTTGAAGTCTCCTTCTCACCAGCGGCCTGCACCTTCTTCTTCTTCTTCCCTTCCCATCCTTTTTTCTTGCCTGAGAAGAGAGCATCGTTGCCTTCCTGATTCAGGTTCACTCCAGCCATCTGCCTTGCTAAGCTCTCCTGCGAGGCAAGCAGATTCTCCAGCTCCAGCAACGACGGCTGAGTAGCCCACCCTTGAACAGACGTTACAAAGGCCATATACTCCTTTCGCAAGCCGCGGATAATGTGTCTTTTCATCTTTGCCTCAGAGATAGGCTCATCAGGATCCAGTGCTGACAGCTCAGCGCACAAGCTCTTCATCTTTAAGAAGTACTTGAAGATGGAAAGGTCTCCCTGAGTTGCCCTGGCCAACTCATTCTCCAGGAACTGAAGCCGCGCCACATTCTTCCTATTTAACAACTCATCAATGGTTGTCCAAATATCAGCAGCCGACTCACACCCAACGATGTGATCAAACAGTTCCGGAGATACAACTCTCTTCAGAATGAACTCCGCCTTAGCATTTGTTCTTCTCCAGAGCCTAACCTGCTCAGCAGTACCGAATGCAGCAGTGACTTCCTGCCTGTCGTCACCACCGACGACTTCCCACAGCTCCTCGCCAAGAAGATAACTTTTCATGCACGACTTCCACTTCTTGAAGTTAGTCGGCGTTAAGAGTTCAATGCCTAGACCTCTTGCAAAGCTCCCTTCCATTGCAACACCTGTTGGCACCCTTTCAGAAGCTCCGAGCAACAACACAGGTTGATCACCACTCAATCACTGAGTAACAACACTGGCTGACTTCCGCTCACGCAACTGAACCTCAGAAACCTCCCTTCCATTGCAACCTCAGAAACCTCGCTTTGATACCATGTTAAATTTTCTCAACGTGGTCAGCAAGATAGCCCAAACGCCAAATTAATATCTTCAGAACTACCCAGTTTGCACGTTGAACCAGCGGAAACCCGAGGAACAGAGGTTAAATCCAACAAACAATGGAAGCACAAGCAGGTCTAATATTCATTTACTTCTTTTACACCACGAGGCATACATAGCGAGACATGATTTCACTAGTATTTAGCTGTAAACAGAAAGCACCAAAAACCAAGCCGGGCGGACAGCATCGGAGTCCGCCGAGACCTCGAGGTCGCCGAGGTCGCCGAGTCCGCTGAAAACGCCCGCACTTAGCTGCAGTCCGCCGAATCACCACGGAGTCCGCCGAAGCCGCGAGGCCGCGCGGACAGACCGTTATTCGCCTCCTGCTGAACCTGAACTGAGGAACACCCCTACCCGCCTGAAGCCGGCGGACAGGTTATTGAAGCTGGCAAAGATGAAACAGAAATAACAAGCCGCAGAGCGACCTCCTGCTGAGTCCGCAGAGACCGCACACTTCCAAGTACTTGACCGAAGTCACAGCCAAACTACTGGCTCCTTGAAGCTATCCGCGCGACCTGCACACAGCAAACCGTCAGCCTGAAACAATCCGCGCGGACTGACAAACACAGACCGCAGCACTTCGCCCAACCCAACTTACTGTTCACTCAAGTTACTTAGGTTATTGTAGAAGTGTCAGGGGGGTCCTATTTATAGGCAAGGTGAGGAGTGTGGTCACCGCCCAAGAGATAGCGACACCACCCCCAGACCGCGCGATAGCAAACCTCCGTCCGCCGAGTCCACAAGGACTTAGCCGGATACCAAGGAAAACCGCCAAGAGCTAGGCAACCATTGACGAACCCTCTCCAGTCCGCCCAAGCTATGCGGACAAGGCATCAGCCCGCAAGCTCCAACCACTACAGGACAACAACCCCCTTCAATGGCAGTCCGCACCAACCCGAGGCAGTCCGCAAGACTCACACCACAATCCGCCACAAGTCCACGACCAAAGGCAGACAGCAACAGTCCGCCCGGTCACAGCGAACTTGGCGGATACGGCGGACACCATGAACTTGGCACAATGTGTGACCAAGTCCAAAACCATCAAAGGCCACTGCGAGCATGGCAGACACAAACTCCCGTCCGCCAAACACCCTAGCACAGACCGCCATTAGTCCGCAGGCTCCTCGCACTCCTGTCAATGCAGCAGCTTCCTCCCGGACTCCAAACACCAGTCCGCCAACCGGTCTCCACAGCAAATCACCTGCTGTGCCACCAGAGCTCGACAAGGCCTCAGCCAAGCTCTAAGCTCAGTCCGCAACAGCCCATACCGCGAACACATCAGTCCGCAAGCTTCCCGCGGACACGAGCCAACCCGCCTATCAGCACAAACTTGCACCCGCGGCCACTGAGCAATGCACCAGTCCGCAAGCCTCCATCCGCTCAGGCCGCTACTTGGCAAAGCCAATCAGCAAACACCCAATCCGCAGAACCAAGCCGCATAGTCCGCGGGCTCCATGCAACAACCCGCTCAGAAGACAGCCGGCTTCTCACTAGACCTTCCAACAGGCCGCATATTACTGTCCGCCCAGTCCGCCTAGTCCTCCAACCCTGTCCGCCCCAGGCCGCCCGGCCTGTCCCGTCAACCACTTCCACTTCACAAATTTCAACACCTTTTTGCGGCTATGAAGTGATCCTCCTTTGGCTCCTCCATGTGTCTGCTCACCACTCCGACCGCATACATGATGTCCGGTCGGGTGAAGGTAAGGTAGAGTAGACTGCCCACCAAACTCTTGAATAGGGTAGAATCCACCGCTCCTTCCTTAGAATCTTTCTTCAGCTTCAACCCTGGGTCAGCAGGAGTGGAGATAGGCTTGCTATCCTCCATCCTGAACTTCTTCAAGATCTCCTCTGCGTACTTCTTCTGGGATATGAAGATCCCATCTTCTCCCTGCTTCACTTCCACTCCCAGGAAGTAGCTCAACTCTCCCAAGTCTGTCATCTCAAATTCCTTCTTCATCATGCCCGGAACTCCTCATACATAGCAGCATTGTTTCCCGTGAAAATCATGTCGTCCACATAGAGGCACACAATCATCATGTTGCCTTCCTGTCCACCTTGGTGTATAGGGCGTGCTCATGCGGGCTCTTCTGATAGCCGTGCTTTTGCAAGTAAGCATCTATCCTTCCGTTCCACGCTCTTGCCCCTTGCTTCAGTCCGTAGAGTGCTTTATCTAACTTGCATACTTTCCTCTCCTGCCCCTTCACAACGTACCCTGGGGGCTACTCGATGTACACATCTTCTTCCAGGTAGCCGTTCAAATAAGCAGAGACCACGTCCATCTGCATGATCCTCCAACCATGGTGAGCAGCTAGCGCTATGATCAACCAGATGGTGTCAACACGCGCTACGGGGGCAAACACTTCATCATAGTTCACGCCTTGGACTTGTCAATAGCCCTTCACCACTAGCCTGGCCTTGTGTTTCTCCACTCCGTCATCCTTGTTCTTCTTCACTTTGTACACCCACTTCACCCCGAGGGGTTTTTGGCCTGCAGGAGGGTCGACTAACTTCCAGGTCTCGTTCTTCTTTATGGAAGCGATCTCCGCATCCATCGCCTTCCTCCAACTCTTCTCCTTGGCAGCTTCATCGTAGGAGCATGGCTCGACATCTGCTAACAGACAATACAAAGAAAAATTATTAAGTGCCGGTGTCGTCTCCTCATATATCTCATCCAGCCTCTGCATCCTGGGCTGAGGACGGTAGTCCTTGCTCCCACTGGTACTTGTTCCTCCAGGACTGCTTCCGCTCGTGCTCGCACCACTAGAGTAAGGGGTGAGAGCTCCCCTGAACTTCCGCTTGGTGGTGATGGTGGCTCCGCTCCACCCATCTCTGCTTCAGCCTCTCCTCCACCTTCTTCATCATCCTCGAAAAACATCTCCTTGATGTTCTTCACCGCCTCATCACAGCTCCAGCAGCTTCCTTCTTCAAATACCACATCTCGTGAGATGATGGCTTTCTCCGTCTCAGGATTGTATAACTTGTAAGTCTTGCTCGTAGGAGCGTAGCCCACAAAAATACACTTTTCGCTTCGATCGTCCAGCTTCTTCCTCCTTTGGTCCGGGACGTGGGCATAAGCCACACACCCGAAGACCCTTAGGTGCTTCACACTTGGTTTCCAACCACTCCAAGCCTCAAACAGTGTCTTGAACTTCACACTCTTGGTAGGGCACCGATTCAGCACGTACACAGCCATCTGTACTGCTTCCGCCCAGAACTTCTTCGGTAGTCCCTTACCCTTTACCATGCTCCGTGCCATGTTCATGATTGTGAGATTCTTCCTTTCTGCCACGCCATTCTGCTGAGGCGAGTAAGCCGCCGTTAGTTGATGAGAGATTCCCCATTGCCTACAGTACTCGTCGAACAGCCTAGAGGTGTACTCCCCACCTCTATCAGTTCTAAGTACTTTCAGCGGTTGACTACTCTCCTTCTCAGCCATCGCCCGGAACTCCTTGAACTTCTCCAGCGCCTCAGCCTTCTCCTTCAGAAAATACACCCAACACTTTCTGTTGAAGTCGTCGGTGAATGTGATGTAGTACTTGCTTCCACCGATTGAAGTTGTTTCAAATGGACCGGTGATGTCCGAGTGAACCAACTCCAATGGCCTCGTCGCCCTTCGGGACTTGCCACCCTCAAATGTTTCTCTTCTCTGCTTCCCCTTGGTGCATGCCTCACAGACCCTATGAGGAGGTGTGATCATAGGCAGTCCTTCCACCATCTTTGATCCAGACAACAACTTCAGGCCTGTGAACCCCAGATGCCCCATCCGGTGGTACCACAGCCAAGCTTCCTCCTCTTCTTCATTCCTCGCGAGACATGCCGTCTCCTGTACATCCATGCTCAAAGTGAAGAGACGGTTCGCCGTCATCTTTACCCTCACTACTTCTTTCCCATGACCGTCGTTCATGGCCAGGGTGTCATCCCGCAACAAGACCCGGTAGCCCTTCTCCACCAGCTGCCCAAGACTTAGGATGTTACTCCTCAAGCCCGGCACATAAAAGACGTCGTTGATGAGAACCTCCTTTCCACTCAACACAACCGCCACAACTCCTCTTCCTTCCACTGCTATCTTTGAGGCGTCGCCGAAACTCACCTCACCACCATTTGGTTCAAGGCTCATAAACAGCTCCCTCTCACCGCACATGTGGTTGCTGGCTCCGGTGTCTAAGTACCACACTTCATTCCTTCCGCCTCCAGCACCTTGGATAGTAAGGAACATCATCGGGTTGCCTCCCGTGTTGCTTGTCTCCGCATAGTGGTTGGTCTCTCCTCCCTTCCGAGGAGCCCAACAATCATAGCTCATGTGCCCGAACTTGCCACAGTTGTAGCATTGAGTCTGGGACATGTCTCCTCTACCTCCTCTTCCTTGGCCTCTGCCTTGGTCTTTTCTTCCTCTGCCTTGGCCTCTTCCTCTACCTCCGGCGTTCCAACCTTGGTTCTGCTCGAACTCCTTCTGGTGTGATTGACTTCTCCCTTGGTCTCTACCACCTCTTCCTCCTCTACCTCTTCCTTGGCAGCCACGACCACGCTGTCCACCATCTCTTCCTGAGATCTCTCCGAAGTTCAGCTGAGTCTGGAGTGCTTTTCCCAAGCCACTCACTTCTTCATCATCTTGCGCCATTTTGTACTCATGGGCTTGCAGTGAGCCTATCAATTCATCCGCCGTCATCACCGTGAGCTCCTTCGATTCTTCGATGGCCACCACCACGTGTC
Source organism: Platanthera guangdongensis (assembly GCA_039583875.1). Taxonomy (NCBI): domain Eukaryota; kingdom Viridiplantae; phylum Streptophyta; class Magnoliopsida; order Asparagales; family Orchidaceae; genus Platanthera; species Platanthera guangdongensis. The sequence goes on along the minus strand of CM077162.1, from coordinate 6,781,961 downwards.
GAAACTTTTTTGTCATAGAGCGTAGGAGCTTCTCCATGAAGCTAACCTCGTCTATGGTCTCCCCATTTCTCTTCATCTCATTTGTGAGCGTCCGTAGACGGGTCACATAGTCGCCAACCTTCTCCGACCCTTGCATCCTTATCATCTCATACTGGCCTCGGAGGGATTGCAACTTAACTTTCTTGGCCTTGTCCACTCCCTGCATGGAGCGCTGCAAGATATCCCATGCCTCCTTCGAAGTCTCGGCGTCCGAGATCTTTTCAAATGTAGCTTCATCTACACCTTGGTACAAAATGAACAACGCCTTCTTGTCCCTCTTCTTAGCTTCTCTCAATGTTGTCCTCTGTGCGTTCGTTAACGCAGCTTCTGCTTCGGCAGTCAGCACCTCCACGCCATCCTCTACTACCTCCCACAACTCCTTGGAGGCTAGTAGTACCCTCATCTGGATGCTCCAGTTCCCATTGTTGATCTTCGTCAACTTGGGGACTTGCCCCGGCACGGCACCTCCAAACTCCATCTCTCCCCTACTTCAAACCTTCCGAGGGTCTCGAATCTCGCTTTGATACCACTTGTTGGAAACGTGTGTGGGTTCCCACTCAACCCCAACTCCTCTTACAGCTTCACTTGGCACCACAATTCAACACCAAAAGCGAGACCGCCGCCACAAAACCGCGCGACCTCCCACTATAGGCGAGTACCAAACCGCGTGGGCGAGCTCCCTCCTACTCGCGCGAATCAACCAAGCGAGCTCGCCTACAACACCTCGCGTCTAGACCACCAGGCGAGACCGCGCCTCACTCGCGGCTACACCCTTCTACTCGCGTGACCGCGACGCCAACGAGCAGCTGCTACTCGCTGGCGATTTCCTCTTGCGCGAGCTGCTACTGCGCGAGCTCCTCCTGCGAGAGCTCCAACTGCGCGAGCTCCTCCTGTGAGAGCTCCTACTGCGCGAGCTCCTCCTGCGACAGCTGCTACTCGCGGTTAGAAAAACAAACCGCCCGACTTGGTTAACAAGCTGCCCGACTTGGTTAATAAGCTGTCCGGCTTGGTTAACAAGCTTCCCGGACAGAAAAAACACCACAGTGCTGCAGCGCTTCTCCCTCTCTCTCTCTAAACATGAACAAGAAATTTGGAGCTTCTCTCACTATCTCATCATAGTAAAAGAATACAAAGGGGGGTCTTTATATAGGCCAAGCAAAACAAGAATACCTCTCTCCTAATAAATTCATCTTCTCACCTACCCATTTAATACAACCTCTCTCATATTCATTACATAGTCTCTCTCCTATTCATTAACACATAACATAAAATAATGTAACAAATATAAGTTTGACTTTGTCAAACAAAGACCAAGTCCAACAAAGAGAGGTTTGTCCCTTTGGATTTATATAGAAATGGTGGGTTCAGATGCACCATCAAAGTTGAAATGGTGGGTTCAGATACAATATAGGACAAAGCACCATCAGCAACAAGTAATGGAAAGTATGAAGGGAAAATACAGACATCGTAGCAAGAGAAAGCGAAGAGCATATGCATCTGCTGCCTCTCCACCTAACAAGTCACCTCAGCATTCAAAGATTGCCGAGCTAGGAAGTCAAAGCCCATCTGCATCATGTTAGTTATATCATTTTGTGTAGCTCAACTATTATCTTTCCTTTCAAGAAGCCCCCCTCGCCAACTTGTTGCATTAAAATTGTTTTTAAAAAGTTGCAGTCTTTTCTATTGAATGAACTCTGTTAGAAAATAAAAAGGAGCAAAATTCAAACCCAGATATGGTGCAAGTCCACATCTTGTGTTCAGAGAACTTTAAGAACAATAGATGCAGTTTTACAAAACACTGATTTTACAATGTGTGTTATTTCACTGAATAAATGTGGTTTCGTTTTACAAGTCCCTGAGCCTTTATAGGTCCAGCAAACATTATGATATCCAAATATATATCTATGCTTTGTTTTACAGGTGTTGAAAATATAAACATAACCCTCCTGTGTCATCACACAGGGTTAGAATATCTGCTGCCACGACACTTGGCTTTAGCTTTAGCTTAATCTTGATAAGTAAGACTGCTGCCTTGTTTTTTTGCTACTTTATTGTTTGTCCAGCTGGCTCTTCAGCTTATGCCAACACTCTCAGGGTTCATCCTCCTTGTTAACCTTTTTCATTTCCTATTAAGCATGTCAAATTCAGGATCTATCACTGTTTTTCACTTCCACCCGCGAGAGCAAGGACCAGAGCAAAGTTCACTCCTCTGTTTCCATTAACACTCTGTATCCGTTTACTGTCCTTGACAGAGAAAAAAACGTAATTGTGGGTTCCCTTGACGGGACTCTGCTCTGTTACACTACCTGCTATAGTTTACTCCGGAAAATGATGCAGCACACACAGAGAAATTGCTCCTAGAACCTGTTAAACCTACCCCACCGAAGTTATATCTTCCGGCTTTCCTGGTACTTGAGCTCTGCTTTGTTGGGAAAACTCTGTTTCAAAGTACTCTAAACAAAAAAGATAAATGCTTCTCCAATAATTTTACATCAAAGTAGACCTTTTAATGCATGTGTACAAGGCTAATATAAGTATATTTATAGAGGTGAAAAACCAGATCGATATATGTATTAGTATGACTCTACAATACAACACATAATTAACGATGAATAAAATGAAGATTAGAAAAAGAATTAAGTCCAAAACAAGAGAGTTGTTGAATTGTTGTGGTCGGGAAACGGAGGCCATAAAGACGGGAACCCCCTCCGGCCTCTGCAGTAGGGCAAATTATTGGGTCCGGCTCCCGGTTCCAAATCTGGATCCGGGAGCTCGGATCTAACGTTAAAGGGCATGTGGGGCCCACACATTTTAGGAGTCTGACATACATTTTTGCATGGGACCCATGCATTCACATTTTCTATTGGTTCCGGTTCCATCCGGAATCCCGGACCCAAAAATTTCGCCTGCAGTAGAAGACACTGAATGCTGGTGCGACATGAAAGGTCAGAGCTAGTCACTTCAATGCAGGGCTACTTGGGCTAGCGTGCTTATTTGGGGAAAACGGTCAAATTTTCCAGTGAAAAACTTGGATTCAGCAACCCTGTGTCTACTGACTGGTAGGTTACCTGCAGTAAATTACCTTCTCTCTCTATCCCCTTCCCCCTTTCTCTCATTCTCTGTCTTCTGTGACATCCAATGGCACAGCCATGGCTCCTCGGCCATGCCCCGCTCTGCAACTGAGTGCGAAAAGCACGGAAGGATATGAGAGAGAGAGACCCACGAGCTGGGAAACATGAGATATGGTGGGGAAGAGACGGTAATTGGCTTGCTTTCTGAAAACCTGAATCAAACAAGGGGAGGAAAAAAAGCAAATGAAGGGTTAATCAAAACTGTGGTGCGGAAGTGACAAATTAAAGAGGTTGGAACTGCTTGTCTTTTACCTCATCACCAATATTCTCTTTTATTTTACATATATAATTAAATTAATTCTTCAAACTCACGTCTCTTTTAAATCATTATTATATAATAATAGAACAATTTTAAGTACTTATACGATTAGTTTAGCCCATTAGCACGCAAGAAAGCCGTTGATTGTTAACTGCGAGCTCTACTGATCCCTGATCGCAATCAGAACCAGAAACCTAGATTCTCAGTGCTAGCCGCACAACCTGCAAACAGCAAACCAGTTAAAACTTCTCAAACCGCGCGGACAGAAAATATGAGGCCGCATCTTCTAACCCAAGCTCAACTTATTGTTCATTCAATTACTGTTGACGGGGCGAGGCGGGGGGGGGGGGGGGGGGGGGGCTATTTATAGGCGCAAAGATGAGGGTGATCGCTGCCCTAGTGGATAGAATCACCATCCTAGCTCGCAGCTTGAACCAAACAGTCTGCCCAGTCCGCATGGATAATAAGGCCGGACATCAGCCTATCTGTCTTCTATCAAAGGAGGCCGGACAGGAAGCCAGTCCGCAAGTTAGCGGACACTGCACCAGTCCGCAATAAGCAATGTCCACGACCTAAGGCACAAACCGCCCAGTCAACCAGCGGACATTGTGGACTCTGCCACCAACCTGAACTTGTCACGGATTGTGACCAAGTCCAGCAACCAGTGAACCTCTGTCGCGAGCTCCACGGACATGAACTATCAATCCGCTCAGTCTGCTCAGACCGCCAGATTCAAGCCAGTTCGCCTAACAACGAACACTGTGGTTATATCATAACTGCTCCACCAGAGATCAATGGCACAGGCCAATGTCGATCTCGCAAGCTTCAGAGGTAGTCTGCATCAAGCGGACTCCGCGACCTCAGAAAGAGCCTGCTCCTCCCGCGGATACACACCTATCCGCACGGTTACACCAGGGAACAACCAACTGCAGAACAACAAGCCGAATAGGCTGGTCGCCATCACGAGGCCGCAACATCAGACCGCTCAGGCTGCACCACCAGTCCGTCAGACTGTCCGCCCAGGCTGACAATCTGCCCGATCAACCCCCACTTTCACTTCACAATTTTCAACACTCTCCATTGAAGTGAGAAGTGGTGACCAAGCACAGCAGTTCCCTTAACCGAGTAAATGATACCTTCGGCAGCGGCTTCGTGAAGATGTCTATGATGTTATCCTAACTCCGCACAGGCTACACCATAAAAGATCCCTCCAACATCTTTTCTCAAATGAAGTGATGCTCAATCTCTATATGCTTGGTCCGCGCGTGACAAACATGATTGTTAACCAGTTTCAGGGCACTCTCATTGTCATCGCAAAGCAGAGTTGGACCGCACACTTCTTCATAGACGTCCTCTACTAGTCTCCTAAGCCAGATGACTTCCTGAGCTGCCAAGGCAGAAGCCTTGTACTCTGCTTCTGTAGTAGAGACAGATACCGAGTCTTGTTTCTTGCTACAACAAGAGATACTGGCCGATCCACATGTGAAGACATAACCAGATGTTGACTTCCGGTCATCTGAATCTCCCCCATAATCAGCATCAGAGTATCCTTAAAGAGAAAAACTCGTGTCTCCCCCATAAATGAGACCCATATCAGAAGTGGACTTCACGTATTTCAGAATGTTCCTTACCGCCATCAGATGAGGCTTCCTGGGTTCCGTCATATACCGACTTACTCGGCCAACCGCATAAGCAATGTCTGACCTTGTAATCGTTAAGTAGATAAGACTCACAACTAGAGCCCGAAACACCAAAAGATCTTGAAGAATCCTCCCCTCATCTCGTCGATGTTTGATGACTGAATCAAAAGGAGTAAAACTACTCTTCCCCTCCTACATGTCGAATCGTTGAACGATCCGTTCCGCATAGCCCTTTTGGGACACGAGTATGCCGCTCTCTTTCCTCTCCACCTCAAGTCCAAGGAAGTGGTGGAGCTCACCCAAGTCCTTCATCTCAAATCTTATAGCTAGCTCTGCCCCGAGCCTAACTACCTCCTCCTTAGAGTTTCCCGTGATGATCATGTCATTCATGTACAACAGTACCAAGACCAGAAGCTCCCCCTTCTTCTTGATGAACAAGCTCGAGGCTGAATTAAAAGCAAGATAACCGTAAAACTGGAGGTATTTTGCAATCTTCCCATACCAGGCTCGAGGAGTCTGCTTCAAACTATAGAGGGCTTTTTGGAGCTTGCAGACATAGTCTGAATGTTCTTCAGATATGTATCCCAGTGACTGATCCATGAAGATGTATTTGTCAATTTTCCCGTAAAGAAAAGCATTCTTTACATCTAGTTGTCATATCCTCCATATCTGACAAGCCGTCAAGGCCATCACCACCTGAACTGAAGTCATCTTTGCCACGAGACTGAACGTCTCTTCATAGTCTTCGTCGTACTATTGTGAAAAACCTCGAGCTACAAGGCGCGCCTTGTACCGCTCGATGCTTCCATCCGCCTTCTTCAGCTTATATACCCACTTGCAAGTCACAGGAGTAACGCCATCAACCATGGGCACAAGGTCCCAGGTCTCATTCTTCTTGAGAGCAGTCATCTCCTCATCCATGCCATCTTCCCACTCCTTGACTCCAGTAGCTTCATTAAAGGTAGAAGGCTCCCGCTCATCCAGGGGGCCTACGAAAAAATAGGAGACAAAACTCATTGTATTTCCTTCGCTATAGCGAGCTGGTGGCTTGATGATCCTCTTGGATCTCTGAAGAGTCTGCCCTTTGCTCACCACCTCCGCTGCTTCTTCAAAATCAGCTCCATTCCCGGGCACACATGGAGTATCGCTCCATCTGTTCCTGAACCAGAAGTCTCTACCCCAGAGCTTGAAGCACCTAAAGCTCCTGGTGATACAGGCAGCTACACCTGAAGATCTTCAGCAACCTCCTTCTACCCTTCATCCAACTTGCTCCTTGATAGCTATACAAATGAGCTACCTCCATATGACATTAGCTCATCGAAGAACACGTCCCTGGAGACGACAAACTTCCTCGTCACTGGATCGATACACTTCCATCCCTTCTTCCGCTGGTCATAGCCCACAAAGACAAGCCTTCTTGCCTTCGCATCCAGCTTAGTTCTGAGAGCATCTGGGATGTGTACATAGCAAGTTGAGCCAAACACCCGAAGGTGTTCTACGCTAGGCTTCTCCTTAACATCATCTCAACGAGAGACTTCATGTTGATCGGACTTAGAGGCATCTGATTGATGACATAAACTGCGCAGGCCATTCCTTCCGCCCAAAAGGACCTGGGAATGTCCTTTGCATGAAGCCAACACTTGCAGGTTTCCATCAAATGACGGATCTTCCTCTCCGCTACTCCATTTTGTTGTGGAGTATGAGCACAAGTGAGCTCTCTTTGGATCATGTGCTTCCTACAGAAGTTAGAGAACTCAAATGAAACAAACTCACCTCCGTTGTCTGATATAAACTTCTTGATCCGCAGGCCAAGCTGGCCCTCCACCAGCTCCTTGAACTCCACAAACAATTGGAAAGCGTCTGACTTCTCCTTTATGAAATACACCAAAGTGTACCTAGAATAGTCATCAATCAGCACCAGCATGTATCTGTTGCCTCTAAGACTAGCGGTGACAGTTGGCCCCATCAAATCACCATGGATACACTCCAATGGTGTCTTACTCCTTGTTTGTGACTTGTCAAACGGAAGATGATGAGCCTATCCATACTGACATCCCGTGCAAACGTGGTCATCGCCGACGGATGACAACTTAGGCAAGCCTCTCACAATACTTCTATCTGTCATAGCTTTCAACTTGTCCATTCCGATGTGCCCTAGTCTTTCATGCCATATAGCAGCGCTATCGTTGGCTCTCATCCGATCAACATAAGAACTTGTTTATAAAACGAACAAGTCTTTAACTCTTCTCCCTACATGAGCAACATCAGCCTTTACCGCTGATACATTTCAGTGAAACTTCATTTCTGTTGGACCAAACAGAACGTGATAGCATGCGCCAATCGCATTGGTCACAGAGAAGAGGTTCTTCTTCATGCCAAGTATGTGATACACACTCCTTAACGTGAGTGGAACCTGAGCACTATCCAAAGACACAATACCCTCCTTATCTACAGTATGAATATAATCATCAGCGGTTATAATAACTTCATTACCTGAGAACGTTTGCAGCGATGAGAACTTCAACTCATCTCCAGTGAGGTGATGACCACACCCCGAGTCAACTATCCATTCATCTTGGTAGTCGACGGTGGAAAGAGCACAGACACGTGCCCGTCAGAAAAGCTCCTCCCCACCCGGCCTCCTCAGCACTGGAATCAGCTTCCTCCTTATCTGCAACATGACCAGGCTGCAGCTTGACCTTGCAGTCACGTTTGAAGTGTCCTGGCTGATTACACATGTAACACTTCAACTCCTTCTTCCAGTTCTTCTTAGGAGCAGTGCTCCTCTCTCTATTAGGAATGGCGCCTACCAACTCTCCCAAAACCCCGGAGTGTCAGGAAGGGCGCTACAAATTCCTTTATATTATATTAGCAGGACCGGTCAAACTGTTCGCATGGCTCCCTCACACTTAATCCATGCCTGAATCTCTTATGTACTCATGCCGGGAGCCAACCCAACTCCCTTGCACTTAACCATATCATGGAGTTTATTTGCACCCATGCTAGGAGCCAACCCGGGTGCGCCTGGGAGGCACCCCATCCAACACCTGGATGGCGGGCCACACCCAACAAACTCCCCTAGAATGCCATCCAGGGGGATTGAACTCATGACCTCCCCCGCCTCTGATACCACTGTTAGGAATGACGCCTACCAACTCTCCCAAAACCCCGAAGTACTAGGAAAGGCGCTACAAATTCCTTTATATTATATTAACATGACCGGTCAAACTGTTCGCATGGCTCCCTCTCACATAATTCGTGCCTGAAACTCCATGTACTCATGCCCGGATCCAAGCTGACTACCTTGCACTGAATCGTACCATGGAGTTTCTCTGCACCCATGCTAGGACCAAACCCGGGTGCACCCGGGAGGCACCCCATCCAACACCTGGATGGTGGGCCACACCTAACAATCTCCCCCTGGAACGCCATCCAGGGGGATCGAACTCATGACCTCCCCCCTCCTTTGATACCACTGATTTATTAGCTTCCAAAAGTGTCAAGCACAACTGAGGTTGATCATTTCTCAAACCATTATTCCCTCTGATACCATGTTGAAATTTCACAAGATGAACATGAGATAGCTTTGATACCTCTCCCACTCAAGTACGCTCTACCAGCCCCGCGGCAACAACCCAACAACTAAGCACCCTAGTAGGCTCTTCTTTTGACGATTCGTCCACTCCGGTAAGCCCTTCCAGCCCCGAGGCCACAACCCAGTGGCCCAACACCCCAGCCGACCCTTCTTCGGTTTCCATCTGCCTTCCCAGCTCCGCGGCCACAGCCCAACGACCCCTCTCCTCCGACGGCCTGCTTCCAACACCGCCTGCTTCCCGTCTAACTCTCCCAAAACCCTGGAGTGTTAGGAAGGGCGCTACCAATTCCTTTATATTATATTAGCAGGACCGGTCAAACTGCTCGCATGGCTCCCTTGCACTTAAACTGTGCCTAAAACTCTCATGTACTCATGCCCTGAGCCAACCTGACTCCCTTGCACTGAACCGTACCATGAAGTTTCTCTGCACTCATGTCAGGAGCCAACCCGGGTGCACCCTGGAGGCACCCCATACAACACCTGGATGGCGGGAAACACCCAACAAACTCCCCATAAAACACCATCCACGGGGATCGAACTCATGACCTCCCCCGCCTCTGATACCACTGATCTATTAGTTTCTAGAAGCGCTGAGCACAACTGAGGTTGATCACTGCTCAAGCCACTGTTCCCTCTGATACCATGTTGAAATTTCACAAAATGAACAGGAGATTGCTCTGATACCAAGTAAAAACTTTCAGAGATATCAAGCCGATAACTTGATCAAGCGGAAAGCAGGAACTAGGCACAGGAACACTTCAACCATAAACTGAGCTAAGTAAATCAGAGATAACAGAAGGCAACAACATGTCTTGTAATATCAACTATCTTCTTTACAAGGCTAGACATACATGATGAGACATGATTCGCCAATGTACAAAGGAGAAGCATACAGGCAAACAAGACCTTCAAGCCAGGCCGACTGCCTCAGAGACCGCCAAGCCGCTGAGACCGCCAAGCCGCTGCGGCACCAAACTGATCTACGGAGCCCGTGAAGCCCGCAGACAACCTGTTATTCTGCTGAACACCTTGTCCGCTCTCTGTAAGCCGCCTGACTAGAAGTCGCCTAGCTACCAGAGTCCGCGAACAAGCCGCTGCTGAACTGAAGAACAGCTCGTCGACACCAGCGAACAAGTTATTGAATTGGAAAGCTAGAGAGAAGACTGGCTGTCCGCAAATGCGACCTGCTGCAAAACCGCTAATTGTTAACCGCGAGCTCCACTGATCCCTGATCGCAATCAGAACCAGAAACCTGGCTTCTTAGTGCTAGCCTCACAACCTGCAAACAACAAACCAGTTAAACCTTCTCAAATCGCGCGGACAGAAAATCCGAGGCCGCAGCTTTTACCCCAAGCTTAACTTATTGTTCATTCAGTTACTGTTGACGTGGCGGGGGGGGGGGGGGCGGAGAGGAGTGTGGTCACCGCCCTACTGGATAGAATCACCACCCCAGCTCGCAGCTAGCACCAAGCAGTCCGCCCAGTCCGCATAGACAAGGTCGGGCATCATCCTATCCGCCTGCTATCAGAGGAGGCCGGACAGGAAGCCAGTCCGCAAGTTAGCGGACACTACACCAGTCTGCAATAAGCAATCTCCACGACCAAAGGCACAAACCGCCCAGTCAACCAGCGGACATTGCGGACTCTGCAATCAACCTGAACTTATCACAGATTGTGACCAAGTTCAGCAACCAGTGAACTGTTGAAATTTTCTCAAAGTGGTCAGCAAGATAGCCCAAAGCCAAATTAATATTCTCGGCACTACCCAGTTCACACTTTGATCTAGCGGAAACCCAAGGAGCAAGCTCAATACACCAAGCACATAAAAGAACAAGCAGATCTTATATTCATTTACTCTTCTTTACAAGGCAAGGTACACATAGCGAGACATGATTTTGCTAGTACACAAGCTATAACAGAAAGCACAAAAAACAAGCCGGGCGGACAGCACTGGAAACCGCCGAGACCGCCGAAGTCGCCAAGACCGCCGAAGCCTCCCGAGCTGAAGCTGCAACACACCGAATAGACACGGAGTCCGTCGAGGCTGCGAGGCCGCGCAGACACACCGTTATTCGCCTACTGTTGATGAACTGATGAACAGACCGCCTACCCGCCTGAGACTAGCGGACAGGTTATGGAACTTGACAAAGTTGAAGCAGAGAACTGACAAGCAGCAGAGCGACCTGCTGAGACCGCACACTTCCAAGTACTTGACCGAAGTCAAAGCCAAACTCCTGGCTCCTTGAAGCTAGTCGCGCGATGTGCACACAGCAAACAGTTAACTCTGATTCAATCCGCGCGGACAGAAAACTGAGACCGCAGCACTTTGACGAGCCCCCACTTACTGTTCACTCAGTTACTGTAGACGTGCCGGGGGGATACTATTTATAGGCGGGGTGAGGAGTGTGGTCACCGCCCTAGTGGATAGAGACACCGCCCCAGCCCGCACGCTAACAACACCCGTCCGCTGAGTCCGCAAGGACTTAGTCGGATTCCAAGGAACAAACCGCAGGAGCAAGGCACTGATCATAACAAGGCAGACTTGCCTCACATAATGCGGACAAGGTACAGTCTGCACAGTTCGCACAGTCCGCAACATCACCAAATGGACAGCCACAACCCTTTCAGCAACAGTCCGCACACTAAAAGAGGCATTCCGCATAGTACAATACCAAAGCCTCCATCTGCCACAAGTCCACGACCAAAGGCAGGGTTAGCAACAGTCCTCCTGGTCAACAGCGGACTTGGCGGATACAGCAGACACACTGATCTTGTCACAGAATGTGACCAAGTCCAGTAAAACACAAAGGGCCTAATGCGAGCTTGGAGTACAAGGCTCAGTCCTCCAAACACCCAAAGCGAAAACGCCAACACTCCTCCAGAGTTAAGGCAGAGTCTGCAAGCAATCCTTGCATGGCTGCCCAAATGGCCAACTGCTGGACTCTACACACCAGTCCGCCACAGCAACAACAATGCTGTCCTACCAGAGCTCGGCAAGGTCACATCCAAACTCTAAGGCCAGTTCGCAACAGCAAACACCGCGGACACGTCAGTCCGCAAGCCTCTCGCGGACAGGACCCAATCCGTCGGGTAACGCTAGCTTGTAACACGACCACTGAGCAAAGTACTGCCTACAGTTCGCGAACCGTTATCCGCTCCGGCCGATCCTTACTCAGCCAAGCCAGCAAGACAGCCAACGCCCTATCCGCAGACAACAGTCCGCCTAGGCCGCGGACTTAGTCCGCACAGGCCGCTCAGAAGAAGCCAGATCTTAGGCCTATCACCAGGCCGCATAACAGCAGCTGTCCGCCCAGTCCACCTAGTCCGCCCAGTCCGCGGACTCTGTCCGCTCAGGCTGCCCGGCCTGCCCATCAACCACTTCCACTTCAAAACTTTCAACACTCCCCTTTAAGTGAGAAGTGGTGATCAAGCCTAGCAAGCTGCGCAACCGCTCAAAAGGCCCCTTCGACAGTGGATTCGTGAAGATGTCAGCAAGATTATCTTCACTCCGAACATGCCCGACCAGAAGAGATCCCTCCAACACCTTCTCCCTTATGAAGTGGTGATCGATCTCAATATGCTTGGTCCTAGCGTGACATACTGGATTGTTTACCAGCTTGAGAGCACTCTCATTGTCACCCCGGAGTAAAGTTGGCCCTTGCACTTCTTCATGCACATCCTCTACAAGCCTCCTCAACCAGATGGCTTCCCAAGCAGCCAAGGTCGAAGACTTATACTCTGCCTCCGTAGTTGAGACGGACACCGAGTCCTGCTTCTTACTACACCATGAGATGCTAGCTGATCCGCAAGTGAACACATAACCTGAAGTTGATCTTCGATCATCCGAATCACCGCCATAGTCAGCATCTGTGTACCCAAGCAAGGCAAAATCCGAGTCCCTTTTGTAGAGAAGTCTCATGTCAGAAGTTGTCTTGACATACTTCAGAATGTTCTTTGCCGCCACTAGATGAGACTTCCTTGGTTCAGCCATAAACCGACTTACTCGGCCAACAACGTAAGCAATGTTTGTCCTTGTAATCGTCAGGTAGATCAAGCTTCCAACAAGAGCTCTGAAAATCAATGGGTCACGAAGAATCCTTCCCTCATCTCGTCGAAGCTTCAGCCCAAGTTCCAGTGGAGTAGAGCAACTTTTTCCCTTGCCCATGCCGAACCGCTTCACAATGCGATCTGCATATCCTCTTTGGCAAATTAGTATACCTCTCTTCTTCCTCTCCACTTCAAGACCGAGAAAGTGATGAAGCTCTCCCAAGTCTTTCATCTCGAAGCGTATAGCAAGCTCAGCCCTGAGCCTTGTTACTTCCTTCTCTGAATTCCCTGTGATGATCATATCATCCACATACAGCAGGACCAAGACTTGAAGCTCCCCCGTCTTCTTGACGAACAAGCTAGAATATGAGTTGTAAGCATGATAACCGCAGCATTGCAAATACTCTGATATCTTCCCATATCAAGCTCTAGGAGCTTGCTTCAACCCATAGAGAGCCTTTCTGAGCTTGCAGACATAGTTCAGATGAACTTCAGAGACAAAAACCAAGTGGTTGATACATGAAGATGTCCTTGTCAATCTCTCCGTAAAGAAAAGCATTCTTCACATCAAGCTACCACATTCTCCATCCCTTGCTAGCAGCCAAGGCGATCACCACTCTAACTGAAGTCATCTTTGCAACCAGACTGAACGTCTCCTCATAGTCTTCTTCATACTGATGTGAGAATCCTCGAGCAACCAGGCGAGCTTTGTATCTATCAATGCTCCCATCAGCCATCTTCTTCAACTTAAACACCCACTTGCAAGTCACTGGAGTAATGCCATCAACCTTGGGCACAAGATCTCAGGTTTCATTCTTCTTGAGAGCAACAATCTCTTCCTTCATGGCATCTTCCCACTCCTTGACTCCAGTGGCCTCATTGAAGTTTGCAGGCTCTCGCTCATCCAAAGGACCTGTAAAGAAGCAGGAGACAAAGCTCACTGCATTCCCATCACTGTAACGAGCAGGTGGCTTAATAACCCTCTTTGATCTCCGAAGGGTCTGCTCCTTGCTTACTACCTCTGTTGCTTCTTCAGGCTCAACTCCTACTTGGGGCAAGCTTTGAGCAGTGCTCCCCCTGCTTCCTGAGCCAGAAGGCTCAGCCTCAGAGTTTGAAGCAATAGGAGCTGCTGGTGAAACAACAAGCTTCTCTTCCAGGCCTTCAACAGCCACCATCGGTTCTTCATCAACCTTGCTTCCGGTTAGCTCAACCGAGCCACCTCCATACGACGTCAGCTCGTCAAAGACAACGTCTCTTGACACAACGAACTTTTTCGTCGCAGGATCCATGCATTTCCATCCCTTCTTCCGCTCATCGTAGCCAACAAAGATAAGCTTCCTTGCCTTTGCATCCAGCTTAGTCCGTGAAACATCCAGGACATGCACATAGCATGTTGAACCGAACACCCGAAGGTGTCCCACACTAGGTTTTTCCTTCAGCAACAACTCAATAGGAGTCTTCATATTGATTGGGCTGAGCGGCATCCGGTTGATGACATAAGAAGCACAAGACATCCCCTCCGCCCAAAAGGACCTTGGGATGTCTTTCGCATGAAGCCAGCATTTGCAAGTCTCCGTCAGATGACGAATCTTCTGCTCCGCTACTCCATTTTGTTGTGGAGTGTGAGCACAAGTGAGCTCTCGTTGGATTTCGTGCTTCCTACAGAAGTTAGAAAACTCGGAGGAGATAAACTCACCACCGTTGTCTGTTCTAAGCTTCTTGATCCGCAAGCCAAGCCGGCCCTCCACTAGCTCCTTGAACTCCACAAACAACCGGAAGGCTTCAGACTTCTCCTTCAAGAAATAAACCCAAATATACCTTGAGTAGTCATCAATCAAAACAAGCATGTATCTGCTTCCACCGAGGCTGGCAGTGACAGTTGGTCCCATCAAGTCGCCATGAATGTACTACAATGGTTGCTTGCTCCTTGTTTATGATTTATCAAACGGAAGGCGATGTGCCTTACCGTATTGACACCCCGCGCAAACATGCCCGTCACCAAAGGAGGACAACTTAGGCAAACCTCTCACCAAACTTCTACTAGCCATAGCCTTCAGCTTGTCCATTCCTACATGCCCCAGCCTCTCATGCCAGATAGCAGCGCTATCGTTGGCTCTCATATGATCAACATAAGAATTAGTTGCATGAACAAATAAGTTCTTAACTCTCCTTCCTACATGAGCAACATCAGCCTTAACCGTTGATACGTTGCGAAGGAACCTCATGTCTGTTGACCCAAACAGAACGTGATATCCAGCATCTACTGCATTGGTCACAGAGAAGAGGTTCTTCTTCATGCCCGGTACATGATACACACTCCTTAGTGTGAGTGGCCCCTGATCACTACCCAAAGACACAACCCCCTCTTTCTCTACTGCATAAACAGTGTTATCAGCAGTTATGATAGCTTCATTACCTGAGTATGCTTGCAAGGAAGAGAACTTTGACTTGTCTCCGGTGAGGTGATGCACACACCCGGAGTCCACGATCCATTCGCCGTTGAAGTCCTCAGCAGACAAGGCACGGACACAAGTTCCCGTCATGAAGGCTCCACCCCATTCTGCTTCCTCACTCTTAGAGCAAGCTTCCTCTTTGCCTGCAGCATGCCCAGGCTGCAGCTTGACCTTGCAGTCCCGCTTGAAGTGCCCTCGCTGATGACACCTGTAGCACTTCAAGTTCTTCTTCCAGTCCTTCTTCGGAGCAGTGCTCCTCTCTGGCTGATACGAAGTTGAAGGCTCATTATCAGTAGCGTCCTGCTTCTTCTTCTTCTCTTCCCATCTCTTCTTCTTCTTCCTTGTGAACAACGCTTCACTACCACCTTCAGAGACAGCCACTCCTGTCATCTGCCTTGCCAAACTTTCCTGCGAAGTAAGCAGGTTCTCAAGCTCCAGCAAGGATGGTTGAGTTGCCTACCCTTGAACAGATGTTACAAACGCAACATATTCCTTTCGTAAGCCGCGGATAATGTGCATTTTCAACTTAGCCTTCGAGATTGGCTCATCAGGGTCAAGCGCTGATATCTCTGCGCAAAAGCTTTTCATCTTCAAGAAGAACTTTGAGATAGTAAGGTCTCCTTGAGTTGTTCTGGCCAACTCATTCTCCAGAAACTGAAGTCTGGCCACATTCTTCCTATTGAACAACTCATCAATAGTTGTCCAAATATCAGCAGTAGACTCACATCCAATGATGTGATCAAACAGTTCTTGTGAAACAGCTCTCTTGAGAACAAACTCTGCTTTTGCATTTATTTTTCTCCAGAGCCTCACCTGCTCAGCAGTACCAAACGCAGCAGTAACTTCCTGTCTATCGTCACCACCGACGACCTCCCACAGCTCCTCGCCAAGAAGAAAACTCTTCATACACGACTTCCACTTCTTGAAGTTAGTTGTGGTCAAGAGTTCAATACCAAGACCCCTTGCATAACTTCGTTCCATGGCAACAACTGATTGGTTAAGCCTTCAGAAGCACAAAGCACCAACACAAGTTGATCACCGCTCAAGCAAATGAACCTCCCTCTGATACCATGTTGAAATTTTCTCAAAGTGGTCAGCAAGATAGCCTAAAGCCAAATTAATATTCTCATCACTACCCAGTTCACACTTTGATTTAGCGGAAACCCAAGGAGCAAGCTCAACACACTAAGCACATAGAAGAACAACCAGATCTTATATTCATTTACTCTGCTTTACAAGACAAGGTATACATAGCGAGACATGATTTCGCTAGTGCACAAGCTATAACAGAAAGCACAAAAAAAAAAGCCGGGCGGACAGCACTGGAAACCGCCGAGACCGCCGAAGTCGCCAAGACCGCCGAAGCCGCCCGAGCTGAAGCTGCAACACGCCGAATAGATACGGAGTCCGCCGAGGCTGCGAGGCCGCGCGAACACACTGTTATTCGCCTACTGCTGATGAACTGATGAACAGACCGCCTACCCGCCTGAGACTGGTGGACAGGTTATGGAACTTGACAATGTTGAAGCAGAGAACTGACAAGCAGCAGAGCGACATGCTGAGACCGCGCACTTCCAAGTACTTGACCGAAGTCAAAGCCAAACTTCTGGCTCCTTGAAGCTAGTCGCGCGACCTGCACACAGCAAACAGTTAACTCTGATTCAATCCGCGCGGACAGAAAACTGAGACCGCAGCACTTTGATGAGACCCCACTTACTGTTCACTCAGTTATTATAGACGTGCTGGGGGGGTCCTATTTATAGGCGAGGTGAGGAGTGTGGTCACCGCCCTAGTGGATAGAGACACCGCCCCAGCCCGCGCGCTAACAAACACCCGTCCGCTGAGTCCGCAAGGACTTAGCCGGATTCCAAGGAACAAACCGACAGGAGCAAGGCACTGATCATAATAAGGCGGACTTGCCTCACACAATGCGGATAAGGTACAGTCCACAACATCACCAAATGGACAGCCACAACCCTTTCAGCAACAGTCCGTACACTAAAAGAGGCAGTCTGCATAGTAAAAGACCAAAGCCTCCATCCGCCACAAGTCCACGACCAAAGGCAGGGTTAGCAACAGCCCGCCCGGTCAACAGCGGACTTGGCGGATACAGCGGACACACTGGTCTTATCACAGAATGTGACCAAGTCCAGTAAAACACAAAGGGCCTAATGCGAGCTTGGCGGACAAGGCTCATTCCGCCAAACACCCAAAGCGAAAACGCCAACACTCCTCCAGAGTTAAGGCAGAGTCCGCAAGCAATCCTCGCACGGCTGCCCAAACGGCCAACTACCGGACTCTACACACCAGTCCGCCACAGCAACAACACCGCTGTCCTACCAGAGATCGGCAAGGTCACAGCCAAACTCTAAGGCCAGTCCGCAACAGCGAACACCACGGACACGTCAGTACGCAAGCCTCCCGCGGACATGACCCAATCCGCCGGGTAACGCTAGTTTGCAACACGGCCACTGAGCAAAGTACTGCCTACAGTTCGCGAACCGTTATCCGCTCAGGCCGCTCCTTACTCAGCCAAGCCAGCAAGACAGCCAACGCCCTATCCGCAAACAACAGTCCGCCCAGGCCGCGGACTTAGTCCGCACAGGCTGCTCAGAAGAAGCCAGATCCTAGGCCTATCACCAGGCCGCATAACAGCAGCTGTCCGCCCAGTCCGCCTAGTCCGCCCAGTCCGCGGACTCTGTCCGCTCAGGCCGCCCGGCCTGCCCATCAACCACTTACACTTCACAAATTTCAACATGAACCTCTGACGCGAGCTCCGCGGACATAAACTATTAATCCGCTCAGTCCGCCCAGACCGCCAGATCCAAGCCAGTTCACCTAACAACGAACTCCGCGGTTATCATCTAACTGCTCCACCAGAGATCAATGTCACAGGCCAATGCTGATCTCGCGAGCTTCAAAGGCAGTCTGCATCAAGCGGACTCCGCGAACTCAGAAAGAGCCCGCTCCTCCCGCGGATACACACCTATCCGCACGGTTACACCAGGGAACAGCCAACTGCAGAACAACAAGCCGAACAGGCTGGTCGCCATCACCAGGCCGCAACATGAGAACGCCCAGGCCGCACCACCAGTCCGTCAGACTGTCCGCCCAGACCGCACGATCTGCCCGATCAACCCCCATTTTCACTTCACAATTTTCAACAGTAAACATGGTTATAAACAGGGATGACCATCAACTATGATTTATGTGCCCCTCCCTGAAGAAAAATGCAGTCACTAAGCAGCACAACTCGTGATTCTCTTACAGTGCAGTTCAGATTCTGATTCTTTATTGTTTTATATTCTGTACGTTGTCTGCATTATAATGTGAATGTCAAATAGTACACAGAATATTGGTACTAAACCACTAGCAATGAAAAAAAAAGAGTAGAAACAACATAGCTCGTATTAACTCCAATACAGATACAATGATGAGGTATTACAAATCTTGAGACATGATATTGTGTTGTATTAATCAAAAGAGCAAAACAAAATAACAGTGAACGACTGGACTCCCGTAACCGCAGAGGCCGCACCCTTGATCGCCCGCTCTTCTGATGGAAGTCACCACGAGAAGATTGTCGCTTAACCACAGCTATTGCTGGCGGTAAGACTTGCCCCCACGTGCTAATTGCATAACTGATGAACTCATCTGAAACAGTTCTGTTGCTGATCGCAGTTATCACCGTTCGCTAACTACATTACCGCATGCGTTAGTCGCAAAGCTCCAAACTGTTACTCTCAGACCTCTTCTCCTTGCCACAACTTGTTAATCAAAACCTTTCCTCCTGATCTGCTGCTCTGTACAAATGATAGGGGTATAAGACCCCTATCAATAAGATGTCGGGGGAAGTTTTCGGAATCTTGACTTTCTGCGGGGCAGTATGTTACGAACTTGTCTTCTTAAAAGCTTCCATGCAAACTTAGCTCCTCCTCGCCACGCCGCGTAGCCAAGCTAAGTTAGCCTCTACCTACAAGAACTTCGTGGTGATGAAGAAAAGGATGATGAAACAACTCAAGAGAACTCATGATTGAAAAGAAACTCCAAAGAACTCAAAAGATTCATTAAAAATTGGATTCCAATTTGGATGATTACAAATGAGGGGACTTTTCCCTTTTATCGGCCCCAAAGAGTTTTCCCTCCAAAGTATGGAAGGCTCTAGAATTCTACCTTTCTAGAATACTCTACAGTATAAAATTTACATGCATGCTCTAGAATGATCCATGAGATAACTCTAGAACTCTCTACAATCTTTATATGTACCACTCCAATTATTTCTAGAATCATCCCAAACATTAACCCCAAAGGTGATGAACATCTTCAGATCTCCACTGTTCCAGAGACTTCTGCATTCTCTTGCTCCAAAGGATATCATGTCTTTGCTTGGGCATGCTCCGCTTATGCATGAACAACTTGAGTATGA
Source organism: Platanthera guangdongensis (assembly GCA_039583875.1). Taxonomy (NCBI): domain Eukaryota; kingdom Viridiplantae; phylum Streptophyta; class Magnoliopsida; order Asparagales; family Orchidaceae; genus Platanthera; species Platanthera guangdongensis. Next base: position 6,762,372 of record CM077162.1, on the reverse strand, counting down.
AGTCATGCTTATTCCAGAGGCTCACACCCAAATCCTTGACCTCAACAAATCCTTGTTGCATCAACATGCAACCAATTGCACCACCAATGCATGCATACATGTTCACAATTGTGTCTTGAGCTACAAGATTGTGACATTCTCCCACACCCAATCTTGTGACGCCCTCGTTGCAATAGTTTATCAAGTAGCAACATTGTTTGAACCTTTGCTCTTTTGTTATCGAGAAGATCTTGCCTCTAGTAATTCATCAGTGGGGTGGTCTTTCACTCAATCAAGTAGTGTCACCAATTTATCATTGAGTAATGACTTTGCTGCATCTTCAAAGATCATAGATTCACATGGTGTGGTCTCCACATCCTCATTTAGCTTATACTCAAGCCAATCTTCAATATGAACGCCGCATCCTTGGATATCCAACTCCACGTCCATTTCATGCTTCATATTTGTCATTTTACATATTACCTTGTGTGAGCATTGCCTCTGCGGCTCTTGGACCTCCCTTTCCCTGATCACTCACCCTTGAACTCGACTGGATCTTCTATGTCAGCCTTGCCCCCCATAACATTCACACTTTGAGTCCTCAACTAGTTGTTCCATGATCCCCATGATTCGTTCCTCCTTGTGAGCTTCGCCCTTTTGACACCCAAGTTCTTTGTCCACATCCTGTTCCACATCAAATAACACTACTTCTTGCTCCATGGAGGTGTTGTCCTCTTGGTATCTCAACTCCACATCTTGTTTAGGGTTAATGTAGGATTCTTTTGGGAGGGCTCTGAATCCATGGCTAATTAGACAACTTTCCAAATCATGGTATCTTTTGCAAAAGATACATACCAGCATACGGGGAATCTGCATTGGGCAATCTAGTGGCGTATGAGTCTCATTGCATCTGAAGTAGCGACGTGTTGGCATGACCATTGTTTCCTCCTTTAATGTTGCTAAGAGATTAGGCTCTCCTTCTGTAACTCCCCTGAAGTAGCGACGTGTTGGCATGACCATTGTTTCCTCCTTTAATGTTGCTAAGAGATTAGGTTCTCCTTCTGTAACTCCCCTGGTTATTTGCATAGCTGATAGTTGTTTTGTCCCACTGCTTTTTGGAGGCCCCACTACCGCGGGAGCCAAGCAAGTGACTCCTTTTTCCATGATGCATATCGAGCAATAAGTTAGCATGATGATTGCATTTACCGCATCAAAGAAGTTCATGACCAACACAATTTTCTGATCATCTATCGTTGTGACCGAGAAGTTCACATATCCACTCCATGTTCCCAAGTGAAGCTCCACGCCACAAGCCACTCCAAATAGCGATCTTGCCTTCTCATTTACTGTCTTGAGTCATCCATCGCTATTCGTTATATGAAGGCCAAGTCTTTGTGCTTCTTCCTCGATCATAAAGTTGTGTTGCACATGTATCTACCAAGGCTTTTGTTGTTGAACCCGGCAACCACGGTTCAACGAGAAATTCTGACCGGAATTATAACTCGCCTTTAATTCTCCCGAACAAGCACACTGAGCTGGGTATTTAGAGTTCGGAGACCTTCTCACCTAAACCTCAAACAGACCCCCAAGCTGCAGTGAGGAGGTCCCGCCACATACTCAGAAGATCTTATATCAATTCACTTCCTAATCCATTGCTGGACTGGGCACCTTCAGAGGGCTTAGAGAGCTCCCGACTACCCACCCGGAAACAACAGTGAATAATGAGCTGAAGCTCTTGACTACCAAAGATATACAAAGGAGAGAGAAACCAAGAAGAGGTCCTCTTCAAACATGCCCTTGGGGTATATTTATAGTTCTCTGGGAATGGTATGTGGATATCGAGATCCCGCCTTTTGGTTTTACTAGACGCATCCCAAATTGGACTGCCAACTGCGAAATCCCGCTATTTGGAACGGATAATGGCATGCCAAAATTGGATGTCACAGGAACGGGGAACACTCCCCTTGGCAGGCAAGTCGAGCGGGTTGTGACCTACTCACCCAGGTGGCGAGTGTCTGGTGAAGCTGACACTCGCCATGCGCCTCTTTAAACGAGGGTAGAGTGGGAGCTCGTCAACTCCACTCGTCCAATATTGCTTGTCTGAGTGGAGGGTGCCCGGTAGAGCTAAGCACCTATCACTCGCCTCCAGCCTGCTGGGTCCACTCGGGTTGCACAAAATCCTCGTTCTTTTTGAGCCCGGGCCTGAGCTCGGAAAGTCCATTTAACCCTGTTATTTTTGACGAATGAAGGACTAGGGAATCTCTCGGTGGGTCCCACCAAAGCTTATATATATTGAAGTGGGAGGGAGGACAACCCTAAGAGCTATCCTTAGACCTCCCCAACTTCTTATCTGGGTTTCGACATCATGCCAATCCCAAAAGCAGCTCTCATCCTCCTTGCCGCCGATAAAGAAAAAATGAGGCGGCCACGACCAACTTGATGTCTATCGCCACTAAACATTCGTATCGAACCCTGGTGAGACGGGTGGAGGATTGAGTGATCAAGAAGTCGAGGCCCGACCCAGTCGTAGGGGAGGTGGTCTCACTTAATGCACTGTAACCCCACTCCAGTATTGGCCTCCCTGCTTAGGTACTGACTCTAAAATAACTTGTCTCAGATTTAACGTGCTCTTACTGAATCTCCGGCGAACCTGTTAAACACCCTTTTGCATACTACCACCCTCATCGAGGAGGTCATGGAGGACCCCGAGCATGGGAGCCAGGAGGTCTCGGCAAGTTGAGATAAATCGGGTACTCGCGCGCTGATCAAAAGTCGATAAATTTATTCATTCTTGCCTCTGACTTGTGCCTTTTACCAAATGATCATCTGATAGTGTCTTATCATACAGTACCCCCTTTCATCGACGTCATCTCAACCCCAATCCTTTGTAAGATCCCCCAATCATGATCTCAGCCATGAGCTCGTTAATACTGCGGTGTCACCAGCGAGTAGGGGTGCGGGAACTCCAGCGGCATGGTAAGTCATCCATGGGCTTTGCTTTCTCTTTCCTTTCCTTTTCATCTTGCTTTCCTCTCCCGCTCCTTACTCGAAACTTCTTTCCTTTGTAGTATGTTGAGACTGTCGACTGCTTGCAATCACACATCCATGAGTTGGAGGAATTGGCGGACACCTGAGCGAGGCTAAAGTCCTTGCTGAGAAGACTGCCGACAAGCCTGGAGAGTCCACATCTGGGGGCTACAAGCTTCTTTATTTCACCCAACAAGAGGTGGAGAGTACCTGCAAGCTCCTGATTACACAGCCGATCGATTTAACGTTGAATATCTTGGAGAACCTTTACGCCTTGTGGGATGACTAGATGGAGCTGATCGCGGAGGATCTCATCCCAGACTTCTTTGCAGCGGCGGTGAGCCCACCTTCCTCGGGACGCGGGTACTTACCCCTGGTAGATGACAAGATGGATCACATGTCCCTAGATCCACCTGCGAGCTGAGAGTTCTAAACATTTTTTTTGTGATGTAATGGCTACCTTACCAACAATATTTTTGTTATATATAAAAGGTTGACTTAATATTCCTCTGTGTTGTTATTTTTTTTTATTCTGTGTAGTATTTTTTTCATTTAGTTCATTGTCAAGTGCTCGCCCTTTAGGTCCAGGCAACTCACCCGGACAATCAGGGGGCCTTGTCTCGACTAGCGAAAACCAAACCAAGCGAGCCTGGCGCGCTCGCGACTTTCCAGAAAATGGACAAGTGAATTACAACTCTGAGAGCCTGCGAGTGCCCCTTGCATAAGGGAGAGGCGTGAGATCCTCACATAATCTGGGCACTCACGCAGCCGCCACTCCTCCCCCAAAGTTGGGTAAGTGAGGGATGCACGAGGCGGGAGAGTGAAAGATTACACTTCCCCCTCTATCTTACTCGTTTGTTTTTCGTTTTCTTTCATTTAGCTTGCTTCCTTTTGATCTGTCTCCCTAGAGACATGACTCCTGGGACCTTGGGAGATTAACCCTGACATTATTTACCCTATATGCATATTCAACCTTCCACCCGAGCGACCGGCCTGCCCTGCAGGCTTGTGAGAGCCCGGTCAGCGGGATCCTATCAGAGGCGCTTTGGTTTGTAATTTATCTAATCTCAACCTTCCATCCGAGCGACCTGCCTGGCCTGCTGGCTTGTGGTAGCATGGTCAATGGGATCATATCATAGGCATTTTGGTTAAGTGATCTCATCACAGTCTTCCACCCGAGTGACATGTCTGCCATGCCTGCTTGAGATAGCACAGTCAGATGGATCCTATCGGGTGCATTTTGGTTCGGAATTGATCTCATCTCAACCTTCCACCCGAGCGACCTGTCCACCCTGTGACTTGTGTTAGTCTGGTCAGCGGGATCCTATCAAGGGCGTTTTGGTTCGGAAGTGATCTCATCTCAACCTTCCACCCGAGTGATCTGTCTGCCCTACTGTCTTGTCGTAACTCATTCAGTGGGATCCTATCGGGGGCGTTTTAGTTCGGAATTGAACTCTTATCAATCTTCCACCCGAGGGACTTGCTTTCCCTGCCGGCTTGTGATAGCCCAGTCAGTGGGATCCTATCGGGGGCATTTTGGTTTGAAAATGATCTCATCTCAACCTTACACCCGAGCGACATGTCTGCCATGCTTGCTTACTTCATGGGTAAAAATGCTTCAGGCCGTCACCTCTCAATCTGTTTTTTTGTTCATTAAGTCAAGACAAGCTTTCAAGTGTTTGTTATGGATGCTACTATGATTTTGCAACATGAACATCCAATCTGTTTTTATACTTCCAATTTATGAACCCCCCAAATAATAAAAGCATCTCCTCTGCCTTGTCACCATGCTCTGGCATGAATAGATAACTACATAAGCAAATTGCAGCATCTTTTACTATGTTATACACCAACCAGTAGCTGCATTCCTCAAACCAAGAATGAATAAATCTCCACGGATCGTTTTCAATAAGCCTAATTAGAAAATTATGATTTTTGTTGAAATTGTTGAAGTGTAAGTGGTTGATCAGGCAGACCACGTGGCCTGGGCGGACTACTGGTGCGGCCTGGGCGGCTTGTATGATGCGACCTGGATGTGGCTCTTTAGTTGGTTGTTCCTTGAATCTGGTGGATAGGTGGTATATCCGCAGGGATGTGGCGGTCTCCTTTTGTGCTCGTGGAGCCCGCTCGTTGCGGACTGTGTATGTAGATCGCAAGATCTGCACTTACTTGTGCTCTTGTTGACATTCGTGGTTGGCAGACTGACTTTGGAGATGACGGTCTGACTTCGTGTCCGCCGAGCTCACGGTATGTTCTTGATGGGTTTCTAGACTTGCTCACAATCTGTGACAAGTTTATGGTATTCGCAGAGTCCGCCAAGTCCACTGGTTGACCGGGCGATCTGTGCCTGTTGGTCGTGGACTTGTGTGGCGGGCTGGTGCAGTGTTTGCGGACTGGGAGTGTTGGTGTTGTGTCCGCTTGCAGTGTGCAGACTGGTGTGGTGTCTGCAGGTGTTGCGGACTGATCCTTATCTAGGAGCGTTGTAGGTGGACTAGCTTGTGGACCGACCATGTCCATGCGGTCTAGGCAAATTGGTGAAGGTTGTTTGCGGGCTGGGGGAGGTGTTCCTATCAGCTAGGGCGGTGATCATATCTCTCTTCATTCGTATAAATAGGACCCCCCGTTGACAACATTATCATCGAAGTACAGTAAGCATAACTCATATTGAAATATGCAGACTGAAATCTTCTGACCGCGCAGCTTGCTGAAGTTACTTGTCTGTGTAGGTTGTGCGAACAGGACTAAGCAGCTCTTCTTCTAGCTGGCGATTTTGGGTAGTTCGTAGATAGCAATCTGTGGAGAACAGAAGTTCTGAAGTGGCTGTCTGGTTCCGCTAGTTGTGGACTGTGTTCGTACTGGAGTGACTATTGCAGTGTGCCGGTCTCAGCGGTCTGACGAACACTAGTCGCGATCTGTAGCGGTCTTGGAGGACTGATCTCTCAGGCCGCATTTATCTTCCTGTATTTCTATTCTGTTTGTTTTTACATTCTGATAAAATCATGTCTCGTCATTTATGTCTCGCTTTGTAAGGAGACAAATATTATCAATAAAAAACTCTGTTTGATGTTGTGATCTAACTTTTAGTTAATACAACTCCTGCTCATTCCAAGATCCAAAATTTTTTACATGGTATCAGAGGGAGGTTGGAGAGGTTAAGCAGTGATCAACTAGGAGTTATTGTTGCTCTTGTGAACTAGATACTTGTGTTAGAACATGGAAGCGGGATATGCAAGAGGTCTCAATATTGAGCTCCTAACACAGACTAACTTCAAGAAGTGGAAGTCTTGTATGAAGAGCTATCTATTGGGTGAGGACCTCTGGGAGGTGGTTGGAGGAGATGATACTCAGGAAGTAGTTCTTGCTGTTGGTAATGCTCAATAAGTGAAGACTTGGAAGAGAACAAATGCAAAGGCAGAGTTTACTCTTAAGAGAGCTATTTCACCTGAACTCTTCGATCATATCATTGGTTGCAAATCAGCTGCTGAGATCTGGACGGCCTTGGATGGCCTCTTCAACAGGAAGAATGTAGCTCGACTACAGTTCTTAGCAAATGAGTTGGCAAAGGCCACTTAAGGAGATTTACATGTTTCCACCTTTCTTAAAATGAAAAACCTTTGCGTAGAGATTTCTTCTTTGGATCCCGATGACCCTATCTCTGAGGCAAAGCTGAAGAGGCATATTATTCGCGGTTTACGGAAGGAGTACCTTGCCTTTATAACGTCTGTTCAGGGTTGGGCAAATCCTCCATCCTTATTGGAGTTGGAAAATCTGCTTTCATCGCAAGAGAGCTTGGCAAGACAGATGACAGGGGTGTCTATCTTAGAAGAAGAGGACAAGTTGTTGTTTTCTGGAAAGAAGAAGTGGGATAAGAAGAAGAAGTCTTCTGGAGGTGATGGGCCGTCATCTTTAGGTCAGCAGGAGAGGAGCTATGCTCCTAAGTCTGAGGGGAAGAAGGAAGGGCTCAGATGTTACATGTGTAACAAGCTAGGTCATTTCAGAAGGGACTGCAGAATCAATTTTCAGCCAGGGCATGCTGCTGAGAAGGAGGAACCTGATGTCAGGGAGGATGATGGTGGTTAGGGAGGAGCCTTCTCGGCTACTCTTTGTGCTACTGCTCCTATCAACTATCAGGAGGATTGGATCGTGGACTTCGGGTGTGGTCATCACCTTACTGGAGATGAATCAAAGTTCTCTTCATCACAGCCATACTCAGGTAATGATGTTACTATCACCGCTGATGATACTGTTCATGCAGTTGAGAAGGAAGGGATTTTCTCCATAAGCAGTGATAGAGGGTCACTCACTCTAAAGAGTGTATATCGTGTACCTGGTATGAAAAAGAATCTCTTCTCCGTGACCAACGCTGTTGACGCTGGGTATTACGTTTTGTTTGGTCCAACGGAAGTAAAATTTCTTCGAAATATATCAGCCGTAAAAGTTGATGTTGTTCTCATTGGAAGGAGAGCAAAAGACTTGTATGTTCTATCTACGAGTTCTTATGTAGATAAGATGGGGAAGAATGATAGCGCAGCCATTTGACATGAGAGGTTGGGGTATGTAGGAATGGACCAATTAAAAGTTATGGCGGTAGGGGGCATGGTCAAGGGCTTGCCTAGATTGTCCTTTTACGGAGACGGTCATGTTTGCGCGGGATATCAGTATGGTAAGTCTCATCGACTTCCATTTGCTAAATCACAAACCAGAAGTAAAAAGTCATTGGAGTGCATTCACGGGGATCTGATGGGACCAACTATCACTCCAAGCCTCGGAGGCAGCAAGTATATGCTGGTATTAATTGATGATTACACCAGATATGTCTGGGTGTATTTTCTGAAAGAAAAGTCAGAAGCGTTTGGAAAATTTGTGGAGTTTAAGGAGCTCGTGGAAGGTCGATTAGGCCTGCGAATCAAGAAGTTGAGGACTGACAATGGTGGAGAGTTCACCTCTGCCGAGTTCTTTAATTTTTGCACGAAGAGCGGTATTCAAATAAAGCCTACTTGTGCACATACCCCAAAACAGAACGGAGTTGCAGAGAGGAAGATCTGTCATCTAACGGAGACCTGCAAGTGTTGGCTTCATGCCAATAGTATCCCAAGGTCCCTTCTAGGCGGAGGGAATGTCTTGTGTAGCCTATGTTATTAACTAAGTGCCTCTAAGTCCAATCAACATGATGACTCCTCATGAATTGATGTTCAATGAGAAACCAAGTGTTGCTCACCTTTGGGTATTTGGGTCAACCTGTTATGTGCATGTTCCTGACACTCTTCGGACAAAGTTAGATGCAAAAACAAGGAAGTTAGTCTTCGTGGGGGTATGATGACAGGAAGAAGGGTTGGAAATGCATGGATCCAGAGACACAGAGATTTGTCATTTCTCGGGATGTGGTGTTTGATGAGCTGACTTCTTACAAAGGGAGTTCAAGGATTGAACTACCTGAAAGCAGGGCTGACATACAAGAAAAAGATGTTGTAAATCTTCAAGTAGAATTGCATGTTTCACCAAGAGCTCCAGCCGTGTCTAGCTCAGAGGCGGAAACTTCTGGTTCCAGAAGTAGGGGGAGCGATGCTCCAAGCACGTCTGGAAGAGAAGCTAGTACAGAAGAGGCAGCTGAGGAGGTGGTCAGTCAAGCACCAGCCTTGAGGAGATCAAAGAGGACTATCAAGCCACTAGCCCGTTACACAGAAGGAAACATGGTGAGTTTCGTCTCATGTTTCTTTGTTGATCCTCTAGATGAGCAGGAGCCATCATGTTTCGAGAAGATAACAGGAGTTAAGGAGTGGGATTGTGCTATGGAGGAGATGACTGCTCTCAAGAAGAACAGGACGTGGTCACTTGTACCTAAGCCAGTAGACATCACTCCAGTGACGTGCATGTTGGTCTACAAGTTGAAGAAGAAAGTAGATGGCAGCATCGAGCGGTACAAGGTTCACCTTGTAGCTTGAGGATTTTCACAGCAGTATGAGGAAGATTATGAAGAGACATTTAGTCAAATTGCTAAGATGACTTCAGTACTGAATTTTATTGCCTTAGCAGCGTTCAGTGGATGGGAAATTTGGCAGCTCGACGTGAAGAATGCCTTTTTGTATGGTGAGATTGACAAGGATATCTTCATGATCCAGCCACCTGGGTTTATCTCTAAAGAACATCTGAAGTATGTTTGCAAGCTGAAGAAGGCCCTTTATGGGCTGAAGCAAGCGCCAAGAGCATGATATGAGAAGATTGCGGAATATCTCTTGTTCTGCGTGTTTTTTGCTTCAGACTCAGACTCAAGCTTGTTTGTCAAGAAGAAGGGGGAGCTTCAGGTCATCGTACTGTTGTATGTGGATGACATGATTGTCACCGGAAATTCAAAAGAGTAGGTAGCAAGGCTGAGGGCCGAGCTTGCTATCAAATTTGAGATGAAGGACTTGGGTGAGCTTCACCATTTCCTTGGACTCGAGGTACAGAGGCAGGAGAATGGAGTGCTTGTGTCCCAGACTAGCTATGCAAAGCGGATCGTACAACGATTTGGCATGGAAGAGGGGAAAAGTAGTTTTACACCTCTTGAAGCTGGTCTGAAACTTCGATGTGATGAGGGGAGAAGTATTTCTGATCAATTGGTGTTTCGTGCACTGGTTGGAAGCTTGATTTATCTGACGATCACTAGGACGGATATTGCCTATGCAGTTGGCAGGGTGAGTCGGTACATGACAAAACCGCAGAAACCTCATCTGATGGCAACAAAAAAACATCTTGAAGTATGTGAAGTCGACCTTAGATATGGGTCTCCTTTATAGGAGAGGCATAAATTTCGAATTGCATGGCTACATGGATGGTGATTATGGGGGAGATTAGGATGATCGAAAGTCAACGTCTGGATATGTCTTTATGGCGGCCAAATAGTTGTATCCTGGTGCAACAAGAAATAGGACCCAGCGTCTGTCTCTACCACAGAAGCAGAATATACGGCTTCGACCATGGCAGCTCAAGAAGCCATCTGGCTCAGGAGATTGGTGGATGACATCCATGTAAAGGTTCGAGGTCCTACTCTGCTCTGCGGGGACAATGAGAGTGCTCTCAAACTGGTAAATAATCTAGTTTGTCACGCGAGAACCAAACATATAGAGATGGAACACCACTTCATTCGTGAGAAGATGTTGGAGGGATCTCTCCTGGTTAAGCACGTTCGGAGTATGGATAATATAACAGACATCTTCACAAAACCGCTAGCCAAGGGACCATTCACCCGATTGCAGAGTTTTCTTGAGCTGATTTCCACTTCCCACTTCAAGTGGGAGTGTTGAAATTGTTGAAGTGTAAGTGGTTGATCTGACAGACCACGCGGCCTGGGTGGACTAATGGTGCGGCCTGGGCTGCCTGTATGATGTGACTTGACTGTGGCTCTTTAGTTGGTTGTTCCTTGAACCGGGCAAATAGGTGGTATATCCGCAGGGATGTGACAGTCTCCTTTTGTGCTCGCGGAGCCCGCTCGTTGCGTACTGCGAACGGAGATCACAAGATCTGCGCTTACCCATGCTCTTGTTGACGTTTGTGGTTGGCGGACTGACTTTGGAGATGGCGATCTGACTTCATGTCCGCCGAGCTCGCGCCATGTTCTTGATGAGTTGCTGGACTTGCTCACAATCTGTGACAAATCCATGGTATTCGCAGAGTCCGCCAAGTCCACTGGTTGACCGGGCGATCTATGTCTGTTGGTCGTGGACTTGTGTGGCGGGTTGGTGCAGTGTTCGCGGACTGGGCGGGTTGGTGCTTGATAACTCCTAAAAAGAAGTTATCTATGTCGTTATTCCCAACAGCTTATTATGTTAAATCAATTAAAATAACTTTAAATGATATGAAAATGGAAGTAAACTCTTATTTATTTGAATTGTGGCTAATTTGGTCTTTTTCCGATGTATTTGGACCAGATGTGTCAAAGGAACTTGCCTGGAGAAAGAAATCTGCCAAAACTTCATAGCCTGAAAAAAGGTTGTAGCGTCCACAAATAATTAGTTGCAACTACCAAGTTTCGGTTTGGCAAGGCAGGCGCAGGCGCAGTGGTTGCAACTCGCAGGAAAACAAGGTTGCAATAACCTGGGGCAAAATTGAAATCCGAAATTTGAATTTTGGCGCTGAACGAAAACATGGAAGGGTGCGTCTCTTGGGAAATTTCGGTGGGGATTTAGATGGCAGTTATGACAAACAATAAGGGGGGAATAAAAAAGAGAAATGAGGAGGGCGGAAGAGAGATTTACTTTGGAGGAGTGAAGTTAGGGCATAGGAGGAGGCGGAAATCAACCATTCACCGGATCTGAAGGAATAAGAAGCCGCGCAACAAATCCAGTTCCGTGCAAAAGGGAGGCGACATAATCCTTTGTAGGGGCATTCGTAGAGATCAATTGGTTGGCTTGTTCTAACTCTTATTCATCATGTTTGCTGAATCCTCGCTCCGATTTCTCGTACTTTTGACTATGATGAACTAATTCACTTGCGAGTTTTATATGTTGTGAACTAATCGATGTTTGCTTTAATGTTTACATGAACAATTGAGTTAAATCTGGTTTGTATCTTAAATTTCATTCTCTTCTTCAGTGATGACGTTAAGAAATTACCATCTAGTGCTTCATACTGCGTTCTATATGCGAGAGCTGCGTTCGTAAGTCTCGAGAATTTAATTTGGCTACATATGATTTAGCGTATCGCTATCATTCTAGTTGTGGAGTTAAGATCCATATTTTTATACGTATGTTTACTTGTGTAGTCTTGATTTAAAGCTACTCACTAAATATGCATAGTGTGATGATGAAATCGAGAGATGCTCACCGCGAGTTTAGGTTTTCCACAAGATAAAAACTGGGTTGAATTCAATTGTATTTCTCTTCACAAAAAGGCAAACTAAGATTAGGGATCAACATATGAGACTCGTACTTCTCATCATTATATTCTCATCCTAATTTAGTTTCGTTATTTAGTTTTGTTATTTTGTTTACTTACTCTTAAAACCTTGTGATTTTGCTTGACTTATAAGAAAATATCATTACTAGTACTCATAAGCGGAGGAAAAACATTGTCTCTGTAGGTTCAACACTCTACTTTCCATTTTATTACTTGACGCGACACGTACACTTGCGTAGCACTTATATATTTACACGATAAAGCGTGCATCAAGTTTTTTGGCGCTGTTGCCGGTGACAAGTTTTCTTCTAAGTATTATCTTGTGATATTAGTAATTTTGAGTAATCTGAGTTCAAGTATTGTTGTCATTTCTACTCGTTAACTATTGGACATCAGTGTATGTCCAGATATCGAAACACTGAAATATTATCACTGAATTCTGAAATCGAGAAAACTTGTAGGCTGAATAGAAGAAATCTGAGAAATAACAATATTATTAATCTTGAGATGGATGGTAACAGACATAATAATGTGGTTAACAATGAGGAGCAAGTAGAACCTAATGGGCAAGTTGACCAAAATGTTCAACCAAATGTTCCTAGAATGACTTGTCGAGACTATAACACACCCTTGCGAGGAGGGTTGCATTTTAGCATAACCCGACCTACCATAGCTGCTAATAATTTTAAAATTGACTCCACTATTATGAAACTAATTCGACATAACAAGTTTGGGGGTCTTAACAATGAAGATGCTAATTCTCATCTAAGGACATTCTTAGAAATTTGTGATATGTATAAAGTAAATGGGGCCTCAAGTGAAGCAATTCAGCTAATGTTATTTTCATTCTCCTTAGAAGGAAAAGCTAAAGATTGGCTTAACTCGTTACCACATGGTTCTATAACCACTTGGGAGCAGTTAGTAGAGAAATTTTTAAACAAATATTTCCCTCCCTCTAAAACCGCTAAGTTGATTAGAGACATCACCACTTTTATGCAAAATCACGGAGAAACTCTTTACGACGCTTGGGAGCGTTTTAAGGAGTTGTTGAGAAGATGTCCACATCATGGGCTACAACAACACCAACAGGTATCCACATTCTATAATGAGTTACAAACAGCTACCATGATCTTAGTAGATGGTGCTGCAGGGGGGTCATTGATGAAAAAGTATCCCGAGGATGCTTATGCTATCATTGAAGATCTTACTTCTAATAACTACCAATCTTTTGAGAGACAAGGGAATAACAATCCAATGGGAGTCCATCATGTTGATCAAATCACTTCGTTAGCCGCACAGATGGCTTCACAGTTTAATATGATAAACAAACGTTTAGATTCCTTAAGTCAAAATACAGTAATGCCATCAATTAGTATCATTCAATTGCCTAATCCTAACACCTCCTTCACCATAGAACAATTGAATCAAGTTCCTGAAGAAGACAACTATATAGGTGGCCAAAGACATCATATTCTTCCAAATCATTACAATCCTGAGTGGCGGAACCACCCTAACTTTTCATGGAGAAATAATCAAAATGTTAATCATCCACCCGGATTTAATCATATTCCACATAGCAATCATGGAAATTCAAGAAAATTAACAGATGAAGTAATCTTAGAAATATTCCAAAAGAATGATGCAAGGGTAGTAGGGATAGAATCATCTCTTAGATCACTAGAGAATTCCATAGGACAGATTGCTAATGCAATAAACCTAAGGCCGGCTGGAAAATTACCCGCCTATACCACTCCTAATCCAAAAAGAGATGACTCATCTAGCCAATGTAACTCTGTTACTTTAAGAAGTGGGAATAAGATTCCGGGTGGGGACTTGTTACTAGAAAAATTAAAGAATGATGAAAAGAGAGAACATGAAGATAAGATGAAAAAGGTAGAGGCCCCTAGGGCTAAAGAAGGAGTAGAAATTGTAGATTTAGAAGAGGAAAGAAAAGTCTATCCACTTCTGCCTTTTCCATCTAGGCTCACTAAGACAAGGCTTGATGCACAATTCCAAAAATTCATGGAAATTTTTAAGAAGTTAACGATAAATATCCCTTTTGCGGAAGCTATAGAGCAGATGGCGAGTTATGCAAAATTCATGAAGGATATTCTCTCTAGAAAGAGAAAATTTGCTGAAAAGGAAGTAGTGGCATTAACTGAGGAATGAAGTGCTATTCTACAGAAGAAACTACCCATAAATTAAAAGACCCAGGAAGCTTTACCATACCCTGTTCCATAGGTGTTAAATTTACGAGTAGGGCTTTATGTGACTTAGAGGCTAGTATCAATCTCATGTTGCTCTCTATTTATAATACATTAGGCCTTGGAGAGATAGCTCCTACTTCTTTAACCCTTCAGTTAGCTGATAGGACGTTAGCGTTCCCTAAAGGCATAGTTGAAGATGTTTTAGTTAATGTCGAGAAATTTATTTTTACTGCAGACTTTGTTGTTCTGGATATGGAAGAGGATAGGGATGTGCCTATCATTCTTGGTAGACCTTTCCTGGATACAGGAAGGACTCTTATTGACGTTCAAAAAGGAGAGCTTACCATGAGAGTTAATGAGGAAGAAGTAACGTTCAATATTCCTAAGGTAATTAAATACCCCAACGATAAAGAGGAATGTTGTTCTATTGATAGCATAGATATTCCTAGTAAAGCTTTTAAACAGAATGATCATTGAGAGAAAACATTGCTAGCAATCCTTAATAATGAAGAGTGGAACGAGGAAGAAGAATATAGTAAATTAGCTAAGATTTTTAATGCTAGTGAAAGGTGGAGAACATATAGGAATGTTGAAGCACTTGAGAGATCAAGTGAAACTAAAATTCTGAAACCATCTATTATGGAACCACCTCATCTGGAATTAAAACCTTTACCCAACAATCTAAAGTATGCTTTCTTTGGAGAAGATAAAACTTTGCCGGTAATAATTGATGCATCCTTAGAGCAGAGTAAGGAAGATGAATTGTTAGAAGTCCTTAAGAATTACAAAGGGGCTATGTGGTGGACTATTGCCGACATACAAGGCATTAGTCTCAATATATGTATGCATAAGATATTATTGGAGGATGATTCGAAGACCTCCATTGAACATCAAAAAAGACTTAGCCCTCCGATGAAGGAGGTAGTTAAAAAAGAAATTATTAAATGGTTAGATGCTGGAATTATTTATCCCATTTCTGATAGTAAATGGGTCAGTTCGGTCCAATGCGTGCCGAAGAAGAGAGGGATGACCGTAGTTAAAAACGAGAATAACGAATTGATTCCTACAAGGACAGTGACCGGATGACGTATATGTATGGATTATATAAAGTTAAATCAATCGACTAGGAAAGAACACTTCCCTCTTCCATTCATAGATCAAGTGTTAGATAAGTTGGCAGGGAATGAATATTTCTGTTTCTTAGACGGGTATTCATGTTATAATCAAATAATGGTTGCCCCTGAAGATCAAGAAAAGACCACTTTTACTTATTCTTATGGTACATTTGCGTTTCGCAAAATTCCCTTTGGGTTATGTAATGCTCCTGCTATGTTTCAGCGTTGTATGATTTCTATTTTTTCTGATCTGATGGATGTGGGAATTAAAATCTTTATGGATGATTTTTCCTTATTTGGCAAGTCTTTTGATGAGTGTTTGGAATCTTTAAAAAAGGTTTTGGAAAGGTGTATGCAAACCAATTTAGTCTTAAATTGGGAAAAGTATCATTTCATGGCAAGAGAACGCATAGTCCTAGGTCATAAAATCTCCAATGGGGGTCTAGAAGTAGATTGTTCAAAAATAGAAGTAATTGAGAAACTTCCACCCCCTACAAAAATTAAAGGTATTAGAAGCTTTCTAGGGCATGCAGGTTTCTATAGGAGGTTTATAAAGAATTTTTCTACAATATCTAAGCCTCTTAGCCATCTCCTTGAAAAAGACACGCCTTTTAATTTTGATCAATCATGTCTCGAGTCTTTCAACACATTAAAGAAAAGTCTGATTTCATCACCTATTATAATAGCTCCTGATTGGAATATACCATTCATTCTGATGTGTGACGTTAGTAATCATGCTCTAGGGGTGGTTCTAGGACAAGCGCATAATAAAATCTTTCATACCATTTACTATGCAAGTAAGACTTTAAATGAAGCCCAAATAAACTATACAACCACAGAGAAGGAATTATTATTGGTAGTATTCACGTTTGATAAATTTTGCTCGTATTTGATTAACTCAAAAGTTATAGTTTATACGGATCACGCTGCAATAAGGTATTTAGTAGATAAGAAAGATGCCAAGCCTAGGCTTATAAGATGGATTTTTCTATTACAAGAATTTGATCTTGAAATTAAAGATAGGAAAGGGGCAGAAAACCCAGTAGCAGATCATCTGTCTAGGTTAGAGCACGTTGAGGAGAAAGATAAAGAAATAAAAATTAAGGAAAATTTTCCTGATGAAAGTATGTTAGTAGTATCAGAAAGTAGTCCACCATGGTATGCAAACATAGTAAATTATATTGTGAGTAGAGTATTACCACCGGAGATGAGTTATCAACAAAGAAAGAGGTTTCTACAACAAGTTATGACATACTTTTGGGATACGTCTTATTTATTTAAATATTGTGCTGACCAAATCATAAGACGTTGTATCCCTCGGGTGGAATTACCTAAAACTCTAGAAAGGTGTTATGCTTCTCCATATGGAGGACATTTTATGGGTCATAAGACGACATTGAAAGTATTAGAGACGGGATTTTATCGGCCAACATTGTTCAAAGATGCGCATAACTTTGCAAAATGTTGTGATGCATGTCAAAGAATTAGAAATATAGGCCAACGAGATAGTATGCCTCTACATAATATATTAGAGATAGAGATATTTGATATGTGGGGAATAGACTTTATGGGTCCGTTTGTAAATTCAAACGGAAACATATACATTTTAGTAGCCGTGGACTACATATCAAAATGGATAGAATACGTTGTGACCCAAAATAATGATGCCCAAATTGTACTTAAATTCTTAAAGAACATTTTTAACAGATTTGGCACTCCTAGGGCCATTATCAGTGATGGAGGGTCACATTTCTGCAACTGACAATTTAAATCATTGTTGAAGAAATATGGTGTGAACCATAAGATTGCTCTGGCATATTATCCACAAACCAATGGATTGGCTGAGGTGTCTAATAGAGAAATTAAAACAATCTTGGAGAAAACAGTAAACACCAATAGAAAAGATTGGGCTCATAAACTCAATGATGCTCTTTGGGCATATAGAACTGCATACAAAACACTTTAGGATTGACTCCGTATAAATTAATTTATGGGAAAGCTTGTCGTTTACCCGTAGAGCTAGAGCACAAGGCATATTGGGATGTTAAAAAACTGAACTTCGACTTTCAAAATGCTGGTAAGAAAAGACTTTTTCAACTAAATTAGAAAACTTGATGCACGCTTTGTCGTGTAAATATATAAGTACTACGCAAGTGTACGTGTCACGTCAAGTAACAAAATGGAAAGTAGAGTGTCGAACCCACAAAGACAATGTTTTTCCTCCGATTATGAGTACTAGTAATGATCTTTTCTTATAAGTCAAGCAAAAGGTTTTAAAAGTAAGTAAACTAAATAACAAAACTAAATAACGAAACTAAATTAGGACGAGAATATAATGATGAGAAGTACGAGTCTCATATGTTGATCCCTAATCTTAGTTTGCTTTTTTGTGAAGAGAAATACAATTGAATTCAACCCAGTTTTTATCTTGTGGAAATCCTAAACTCGCGGTGAGCATCTCTCGATTTCATCATCGCACTATGCATATTTAGTGAGTAGCTTTAAATCAAGACTACACAAGTAAACATATGTATAAAAATATGGATCTTAACTCCACAACTAGAATGATAGCGATACGCTAAATCATATGTAGCCAAATTAATCTCTCGAGACTTACGAACGCAGCTCTCGCATATAGAACGCAGTATAAAGCACTAGATGGTAATTTCTTAACGTCATCATTGAAGAAGAGAATGAAATTTAAGATACAAACCAGATTTAACTCAATTGTTCATGTAAACATTAAAGCAAACATCGATTAGTTCACAACATATAAAACTCACAAGTGAATTAGTTCATCATAGTCAAAAGTACGAGAAATCGGAGCGAGGATTCAACAAACATGATGAATAAGAGTTAGAACAAGCCAACCAATTGATCTCTACGAATGCCCCTACAAAGGATGATGTCGCCTCCCTTTTGCACGGAACTGGATTTGCTGCGCGGCTTCTTCTTCCTTCAGATCCGGTGAATGGTTGATTTCCGCCTCCTCCTATGCCCTAACTTCACTCCTCCAAAGTAAATCTCTCTTCCGCCCTCCTCAATTATCTTTTTTATTCCCCCTTTATTGCTTGCCATAACTGCCATCTAAATCCCCACCGAAATTTCCCAAGAGACGCACCCTTCCATGTTTTCGTTCAGCGCCAAAATTCAAATTTCGGATTTCAATTTCGCCCCAGGTTGTTGCAACCTTGTTTTTCTGCGTGTTGCAACCACTGCGCCTGCGGCTGCCTTGCCAAACCGAAACTTAGTAGTTACAAATAATTATTTGTGGACGTTACAACCTTTTTTCATGCTATAAAGTTTTGGCAGATTTCTTTCTCCAGACAAGTTCCTTCGGCACATCTGGTCCAAATACATCAGAAAAAGACCAAATTAGCCACAATTCAAATAAATAAGAGTTTACTTCCATTTCCATATCATTTAAAGTTATTTTAATTGATTTAACTGAATAAGTTGTTGGGAATAACGACATAGATAACTTCTTTTTAGGAGTTATCACACCCCCACACTTTAACCCTTGCTAGTCCCTAGCAAGTCAATTCTTAATAGCGAATTAGGTGAAAGAATAATTACCAAGATGAGAGTTCGATGATTCTGTTTCTTAATAGAAATTAAACAAAGCATACTCAAGAAATCCGCTTTACCCAACTGATACGCTTATCTATCATTGAGAGCTCAAACATCAGAAATCCGTTAGATGATGAAAGATAAAACAAAATTAAGAATTTTGGTGTTGTGTGTGCTTTCTTCAAAATTATTCACTCCCACGAAATTTTTTTCTTATTGAGCCTCCGCACTAATTTGAAAGGATAATAATAAGCTAAATTTTTGATTTGACTTCGACAAACGTTAGTAGCACATGTGGAAGTAAGGTTGGCCTTGACTTGAGTAGATTCGCTATTCATGGACATGCATTTATAATGGAGAGGTAATTCTCTAGTTAATAATCTTAATATTCCCTCATCTTATGGAGTTCAACTCTTAAACAATAAGTATTTATAAATATAAAGCTCATAGTTGGGATCATTTCAAGTACGTATTTGCATACCTGGGCCACATATCACTATGACCAAATTATTTCTTCCTTTTCTTTTATTTCTCCTTTTTTTTCTTTTTCTTTTTTTCTTGTCACAGTTGGGATCATTCCAAGTAAGCACGTACATACTCAGGCCGCATATCACTATGTCTTATAATCTTATCATCAAAATGTTTAGTCGAACACCCATAATTGAATAGTGCATTAAGATACAATTAGTTGGAATATAAGGAATTTAGATTCACTAGCGTCTAGCAAAATGATAAGGGAGAAGCTCAAAGGATTTCACGGTTGATCAAAATGAAGTAGTCACTTAAACTCTTATCTTAGCTTACACCATCAACTCAGTTCTTCTTACGCCTCCCAATTTTTAGAAGTCAATATTAAAATATTGCCGGGGAGTAGAAATGAATTAAAGAAAGTTATGCATGATACGAATGCTTAAGAGCGCTTTACCAAAAAAATCATACTACCTTCAATTTGACAATTCGAACTCTTACGATTGTTTAGTCATACCAATTAGTTATCATTGGATCTCTAGAAATACTTAATCATTAATTAATGTAAATATTTCGAATCATCAAAATCACGATCAATCCATACTTAAAACGTTATTAGACTCTAGCATGGTTAGTTCATATGAAAGAATTTCAGAAAATATTGTTGAAAGGGAAGTACTCCCCTAGAGTTTCTCAAGTTGACCATCCGAGGAAGTTGATGTCTTTTTATCCTCAAGGCCCTTGCTTGTATAAGTTCCCGTGCGACTCCCAATCTCTAACACGATGTCCTGTTGCTGGCGAGCATGCACATATATGGACAAAAAAGAATAATAGACGGAGCTTTAACAATATTAAGGACATGATTGAATCTATCACATAAACCATTCAGCATATGTAGATTACAGATATCAATGAAATCCACAAAAATATCATATACTCAAGCATATAGACTTAGCAGCGTAGTCCAAAATTTAACTCAGCACAAAAATATGCAAAATATAGTTTTTAAAGACAAACTGAAACTATCATATACTTAATCATATGCAAAAGATTGTTTATGCAATTGAAACAGACGTATGATATAAGCATATGACTATTAGCCTTCATCATTGTTTTCTACTTCGTCGTCCTTTTCGTCAGTCAGTTTAGTTGGGTCAAGGCTAATACCATCCATGTCCACCAGGTTCCCCTGCTCGTCAAACTGTCATTGATATTCGAACCGGGCTTCCTCAATTGGTTGTTTTGCTTTCCGTGAAAAATTATCTAGACTATTCTGCAGATAATCCAGTCTAGATCTGAAGTAGCGGTGCTGGCATCGTAGGTAGACTTTTGTATATTAAATATTACGTAGAATTCTTCTGGTGTTGCTCCCTCTCCCCCTGGGATTAAAACGTCTTCTGGTTTGCCACCCGAAGAAGAATGGGTCCCCATGATCCTCTTTCTAAGCTTGCTGCTCCCGTCATCAAACTCATTCCCTACCTTGATGTTCATCTCCACGACTCGCTCCCATCATCAAACGTCTTCGGGTTGGTGCTATGTCCGCATGCAACGTGCATACTGGTGTGGTGTCCGCAGGTGTTGCAGACTGATCCTTATCCAGGAGCGTTGTAGGTGGACTAGCTTGTGGACCGACCATATGTAGAAGGCTCCGCTCAAGATAGTCCACTAAGGTTCATCGGTGTGGAATGGCCTTATATAGTATCTCCAGCGTAGAGCCGTTACACTCTAGTGACACGTAACCCGTTGGGTCGTTCCGAGTCGGTCCTGACACGCGCGGACATATAATTAAATATTCTATCAATCTCCTCTTATGTCCGCGGTAAACCCGACGTCGGAAAGGGGTGGTGTGTGAAGTGTTCAACCGAATATGAAGCACTCACAACCGTGTCCATCACACTTGTCAAAACATATTGGACGTTAAGTAAAACAATTGTATGCGTGCATAAGAATAAACAGAAAATCTCATCAGCATCATAGTAAAGTCTAAAGTACAATCACAGCACAGGTACCAGAACACCAAGTGTCTCATGACCAACTAAAGAGCAAGAAAGTCCAAACAAAACAAGTGAAAGCAAAGAGAGCTAAACAATGCTCTAAGCAGAAGAAAAGCTAGTTTATACTATAGAAATCAGAGTCCAGTAGGTCATCCTCATCTGGATCCCAACCGGCAAGTGCTCCTCCATCAGCAGCAGCTCCTGTAATTTCCAACAGAGAAGTTCATTTAGAATGAATTCAGCCTTGCAAAATGTACAAGTATCTAGTTCTACTTATATGAACGTAGTACAATATGAGTAAGCATGAGTAGAGTATTCAGGTTCTACCTCAGAATCCATTATCTATTTTCAAGAAAATGATGTTATGGACTTCTGGACACAGCAGCTGTATCTGTGTTCCTATGTGGAATGTCACGGTTACTGTTCTTCTAAAGTCAATTGAAACTCATCAAATGTGGAATGGAACCAATAAACAGAAGAAGAAGAGCCAAACCTAGTCGGATTGTGTTATCAAAAGTGGAATAACACTCTCCTCCTAGATAAGGAAGACGAACACAGTGGAAGTTGTTAACATCAAATGTGGAATGAAACAACTCACCAGATTCGTACTCAGCAACCCCGAACATCAGCGGAGCACAACACGCTTGCTTTGACAAAGGAAAGTGGAAAAAATCAAAACATTAGGACTAAGGCTGAACTAAATCGTCTATCCTTGAACTAAGGCTGAACTTAAATCGCCTTGAGTCACATTTCCCCCACTGTTTTGATTGATCGGTCCTTAGACATTCCTTTCGTCAGTGGATCAGCCAGATTATCCTTCGATCGCACATCGATCAAAGTGATAATGCCTTGTTCTTTCAGATAATTCAGTAGAGCGTGTCTCAGTCGTACATGTCGCCTTTTAGTATTAAAAAGGACATTCTTCACGACTTGAACTACTGCTTGATTATCACAATACATGCTCAAAGAATTAACTTGAAGTCTAGACAAGAGAATGTCTAGAATCAAATTTCTGATCCAATCTGCCTCTTCGCCAGCTGAGGCTAAGGCAAACAGCTCAGCTTCCATAGACGACAAAGCTATATAAGTCTGTATTTTGGATTTCCAAGTGACTGCAGCGCCACCCAAAGTGAAAATAAATCCACTAGTGGACTTGCTGTTCCCAACTTCTGAACACCAGGAGGCATCAGAGTATCCTTCCAACGTAGGAGGGTAACCAGTGTAGCACGGAGCGTGGTCTTTAGTACCTTTCAGGTACCTCATCAGCTGATCTAAGGCATCCCAATGCTCTTTGCCTGGACTACTGGTAAAACGACTCAGCATGCTTACCGAGAAAGCAATGTCTGGTCTAGTGCAACTTGTGGCATACATGAGACTTCTAATGATCTTTGAGTACTTTACCTGATCAACACTGGTCCCTTCATTCGGACTTAACTTGACATTTGGATCGATTGGTGTTTCAACAGGCCGACAGTCTTTATAACCCCAGGTAGTGAGGATCTGCTCAATGTAATGAGCTTGACTTAGAGTGACACATCCCTTGTCTACTCTAACTTTCATACCTAGTAGGGTATCTACGGGACCAAGGTCCTTCATGTCAAATGCTTTCGCCAGAGCGGATTTAATATCCCTCACTGCGGCAAGATCTGATCCCAGAATCAACATGTCATCCACATATAGACATATGATGACTGTTTGATTTGCCATCGAGCGGTAGTAGAGGCACTTGTCTGAGAGACTGGACTGAAATCCAACGCTCTTTACCACTTGATCAAATTTAATGTGCCACATCTTAGGTGCTTGTTTAAGCCCATAGATCGATTTATCAAGCTTGCACACTTTGTCTCTTAAATCCTTATGCACATAACCTTCAGGTTGTGCCATATAGATCTCTTCATCAAACTCTCCATTTAAGAAGGTTGTTTTTACATCCATCTGATGAACTATAAAGTTCTCGATAGAAGCTATGGCAAGAAGAATCCTAATAGTGGATAGGTGACACACAGGTGAATAGACGTCAAAATAGTCAATTCCCCCCTGTTGTTTATAACTCTTAGCTACTAGACGTGCTTTATATCTGGCTATAGACCCATCACTGTGCAATTTCTTCTTCAGTACCCACTTGCATCCTAAGACTTTAGCTCCTTTCGGCAGGTCAACTAGATGCCAAGTGCGTTTTGTAGCAGCGAGTTCATCTCATCATCGATGGCTTCTGCCCACATTAACACATCTCTAGATCGCATTTCTTCCTGATAGGAGAATGGATCATCCTCTAAGTGGTAGGTGACGAAATTCTCACCAAAATCCTTAGGGATTCTGTCTCTTGTAGATACTCTAAGAGGAACAGATTCCACCTGGAGAGGTTGGGGAGCAGTGCCAGAGGGGCCAGCTTCAGGTTCTACAGTAGATTCTGAAATCATCTCAGTAGACCCAGGGACGGTCAAGCCATGATCTTTGATAAATTTGTGTTCAAAGAAAATAGCATCTCTAGATTCTATCACTGTATTAATGGATAGATCCAGAAACCTGTCAGCTGCACTATCTTTTGCACTACCTAGATAAACGCAGGTCGTTGTTCTAGGTCCCACCTTTGGTCTCTTAAGGTCTTGTATCCTTACATAAGCAATACAACCCCAAGTCTTTACAGTGTCATATCTACAAGAATGACCATGTCACAACTCATATGGAGTAGAGTTGAGCTTTGAGTGAGGCACTCGATTTAGAATGTGATTTGCAGTTAGGACTGCTTCCCCCCAAAAAGAATTAGGCATGCCAGCTGTGAGGAGCATAGAGTTCAACATTTCTGTTAAAGTTCTATTCTTACGCTCAGCAACACCATTCGACTGGGGTGAGTAAGGAGCTGTGGTTTCTAGGATTATACCCTCAGAGGCACAAAAGTCCTTAAACTCAGTTGTAGTGTACTCTCCTCCTCGATCACTTCTAAGTCTCTTAATCTTTAGATTCAATTGATTTTCTACCCGAGATTTGAAGATCTTAAAGGTCTCGAATGTCTCATCTTTCGATTTCAATAGGTAAACATGACAATATCTGGAAAAATCGTCGATGAATGTAATTAGATACTTCCTTCCCCCTCTAGTGGCGTGACTACGAAAGTCACAGAGGTCGGAATGTATCAACTCCAGAAGTTGTGTGCTCCTAGAAACTGTTTTGTAAGGGTTTCTAGTGATCTTAGTCTGGGCACAAACCTCACACCTATCAAACTGAATAGAAAGATCTAATGGAATGTTTTGACTTTTAGCTAGATCTCGCATTTTCTTATAGTGGATATGTCCAAGTCTATTATGTAATAACTTTGGATCAATCAGAGTTGAACTCACTTGATTTATGCACTCGTTATCTAGGCTAAGTCTATACATACCATTGATCAGGTAAGCGCAACCAAAATAGTGAGAATTAATAGTTAATGTCATTCTACCGTTCACGGTTGTGAAAGACATTCCAGCTTTATCAAGCAAACTCATAGAAATCAAATTCTTAGTTAAATTAGGAACTACTTTAACATTTTGCAAAATTAAAGTTTTACCTGAAGAGAGCACTAGCTCTGCAGTCCCAGCGTGAGTAACATCAGTCGCTCCTCCATTGCAATTTTCGACTCTGTCCTTGACTGCTGTCACCTTAGAAAGGAGATTCCTGTCATTTGTGACGTGACAGGTAGCCCCACTGTCCAGCCACCACTCAGAAGACGCACTGCGATGACTACTCCCAATCATAGCCACGAAGGACTTAGGATCAGAGTTATCGACCACCATGTGTGCCACATTTTGTGGGGCATCCTCCTTTAGCTTCTTCGGACCCCTGCATTCAGCGGCCCAGTGACCCCATTTGTCGCAGTTGTGGCACTTGCCCTTCTTCCTTTTGATAGAAGGCTTTTTGACCGCCAACGGTGCTGGAGTATCACCCTTAGGTGCCGGGGGCTTCCGAGAAGGCTTACTAGGACGTGAAACGAAGTTGACAGCCTGTGAGGGCTGCGCAACTTGCTCCAAGCTTTTCCCAGCAATGTTTTGGTCTTCAATATGGATGTACCTTTTGAGTTCGTCCAAACTGATCTTCTCTTTCAGTCGGTGCATCTCGGTCTTGAAAAAGAGCCATTCAGGAGGCAGTTTACTCAGGATCATGTACACAAAGAGGCTGTCGTCCATCTTCGAATGATCATCATGCAGCTTCTGACAAAGATTGACCAACTCCAAGAGTTGAGAAGTGATAGGCATGTTCGCTTTAAACCTGAAGTTGAAGAACTTCTCTCCAATGAGCGACTTTGACAATCCTTCCTCCTTCTGGAAATGCGCGTTTAGTCGATCCCATATTTCCTTTGCAGATTTGTATGCGTGGTAGGTCAACGCAAGCCGAGGATTCAGAGAATTTAACAAGTAATCCCTGCAGAAATCTTCATCCTTGTTCCACTGGTACTCGTCCACGTCCTCGACGGTAGAAGCAAAATCGCTCTGAACGGTATAGAATATCTCGCGTTCCTTCATTCCTAGTTGGACTTGAATTTTCCAACTGAGGAAGTCGGAGGCGTCGAACGATTGCAATTTTATGGTATCGAACGCGTTTTTCTTCAACATAGTTCTAGATTTAAAACAGAAATAAAAAATTCTAGAACAAAGTCACCTGAGCCCGTGAAGATGTCAGAAAATCTTCGGATCCAATCCAGAAATTTGTTTGTTGTGCCTCCACTCCGGCTGATCCCAGTTTCCAAAAACGAGGACAAGCACTAATTGACAAAGCGGTTGCAAATATGAAATTCCAGTGAAACTGACCCGATATCAAAACTTTCTCTTGGTCTAGATTGTAATATCTCCTTTTGCTTAGGTTGATTTCACCAAGAAATGAATCAAGCAGCAGAAAAAATAATAACCAGGAGAAGTCTCCCTGGACTTGTTCTAGAATCCGAATCTGCTTGAGGAAAACGAGTAGATCTGGGCAAAAATTCCAGCGAGAGCACGAGAGGCGGCCGACAGGATGAGGAATAGTTGCTCTTCCCGATCCAAAATTAAACCACCAAAAAACTCTTTGCAACAGGGACCAAAAAGAAAGATCTAATATGCAGATCCAGAAGTTTCTTCAAAAAAAAAACCAGTACAGATCTGGTGATAGAGAACTCCAAGCAGCGCAGATCTCTGAGGACTTCTTCCAGATCTCAACTCCTAGGTCGGTGACGAAAACAGATGTGCGAGCTTGCCGCTGGAAGAAGGCCGGCAAGCAGTTTCCAGATCTGCGATGGAGCGGCGAGACGCGATCTGCTAGAGCGGCGAAAACCTGATCGACAACTAGATCGCGATCTGCTTTATCTCCTTTTTTTTTCTTTGCGATCCGGCGACGAAATCAACGGGATTCACGATCTTAATCCTACAGATCCAGCAACGGAGAGAAATCCCGAACAAACTTGGGCTTGGAAAATCGCGAGGGGCGGCTGCAAGAAGATCTCTGATTGAGGAGGAGAAAACGGTAGAGCGGACGGATCACCACAGGAGGCGGCCGGATCAACACCAGGCGACCGGATCTAGGGCAGGCAAAACTGCGATCAACTTCTCACGATCCTCGACGACAACGGAAATCTTCCGATCACACGAAGAAAATTCGCGAACGAAGAACACGGCGCCGGCGGAAATCGGGAGAGCTATAGAGCGAAAACCTAACCGAAAATATCTTGAGAATGTAGAAGGCTCCGCTCAAGATAGTCCACTAAGGCTCATCGGTGTGGAATGACCTTATATAATATCTCCAGCGTAGAGCCGTTACACTCTAGTGACACGTAACCCGTTGGGTCGTTCCGAGTCGGTCCTGACACGCGCGTACATATAATTAAATATTCTAACACCATATCCATGCAGACTGGGCGAACTGGTGAAGGATGTTTACGGGCTGGGGGAGGTGTTCCTATCAGCTAGGGCGGTGATCATATTTCTCTTCGTTCCTATAAATAGGACCCCATGTTGACAACATTATCATCGAAGCACAGTAAGCACAACTCATATTGAAATCTGCGGACTGAACTCTTCTGACTGCGCGGCTTGCTGAAGTTACTTGTTTGTGCAGGTTGTGCGAACAAGACTAAGCAGCTCTTCTTCTAGCTTGCAATTTGGGCAGTTCGCAGATAGCAATCTGTGAAGAACAGAAGTTCTGAAGCGACGATCTGGTTCCGCTGGTTGCGGACTGTGTTCGTGCTGGAGCTACTAGTGCAGTGTGCCGGTCTCAGCGGTCTGACGAACATCAGTCGCGGTCTTGGCGGACTGATCTCTCATGCCGCATTTATCTTCTTGTGTTTCTGTTCTGTTTGTTTTTACATACTGGCGAAATCATGTCTCGCCATGTATGTCTCGCTTTGTAAGGAGACAGATATTATCAATAATGAACTCTGTTTGCTGTTGTGATCTAACTTTTAGTTGATACAACTCCTGCTCATTCCAAGATCCAAGAAAATTTATAATATTTTGGTTGGATTTTTTTTTTGTAAATACCATCTTTGAACCTTCTTTTTCTATCATTAGGATCATAATCATAAATACTCTTTCGTAATCCCGTGTACAATGATGAAAAAGGTACATGGACACAAAGTCCTGACATATAAATCAAAGCAAAGGGCTTCAGCCTTCAAGCCCACACTAAGGCTTCGTTTGTTTGGGCGTTTGCGCCGGGCGTTTGGAGCAAACGCCGCCGGACGGCGGGTAAACAAACTGGGCGCCGGCGGCGTTTGCTCCGTTTGCACCCGCCGCAAGAAGAAAAAACCCCTCAAACGCCGCTTTTCCAACCCCGCATCCCCCACTCCAGTTCCAACTCTCCATTTCGACCCGCCGGGAGCAAACGTCACCACCATACCAAATAAAGCCTAAATAAATATAAATATATACCGGAACAAAAGTAATATGAGGTAAAATGACAGAAAAAAAAGGATACAGAAAAAACAAAATTGCTAAAGAAAGGATCCATCAACTACATCATCTTATTAATCTGTCACGTGAAAAATGAATTATGAATCAAAAGAAAACTCCCACAATAGCATAAAATGAGGTGGGAGATTAATTTGTTTAAGCATGGATTCAATGACAAGGATAGTAATAAACAAAGTTCAGAAGTTATTCAGTGATTTGTGTTTGCTGGTTATGTCAAGAGGAGCAGCGGCGGCCGGTGAGTAGAGATCAAAGACCCTGGAAGAAATGAAAGAGTGAAAGACACTCAATTATAGATAAAAGACTAGGTGGCCGGCGAAAGAAACCCTTAAAAATGTGATATTAACAACTAACAATCCTTGCCGCCTTGGTCACCAGAATCACCAGATCGGCGTCTGAAAAAGGAAAAAAAACCCATAAAAATGTGATACTCAGCGGTCGGCGAGTCGGTGAAAAGAGGACGGAAATCCCGAGGAGGAGAGGAAGGATACCCCGACGACTCAACGAGGAAAGGAAGAAAACCCAGTGGCAAGGAGAGGAAGGAGACTCGGCGGCCGATGATAAGGAGAGGAAGGAGACGCGACGCTCGTTCCTGTAGTCCCGCGACAATCCCTAGTTTAGCAAAAAAAAATTCCCAGTGTGGGCGTCCGCCTACTCTCGCCCATACTTATGTTCGCCCCAGTAGCTAGGGACTATCAAAGGTTTTAGTGCGGAAGTGTGATAACTTTTCAAAAAGAAGTTATCTATGATATTTTTTATCTTAATTTTCGTCATAAATGAAGAAAATGAGTTTAAATGGAATAGAAATGCGAGTAAATTCATATTTATTTTATTCGTGACTAATTCAGTTTTTTTTCTATGTTTTATTTCTAGAAATGCTAAAGAAATCAATTTGGAGAAAGAAAACTGTTCAAATATCATGACCTGAAAAAAAAGTTGCAACCTTTAAAAAAAGTTGCAATACAGTCTGGGCGAATTTCAAAGTTGGCGTCGTTTTGAAAAATGGAAGGATGCTTCTCTCCAAACGGGGACGTTTTAAGAGGAGAAAAACTCTACTGAATTCATCATCTTTTAGAGGAGATAGTTCGAATTTCAAGGGGAGCCATCATCTAGGGCTTGAAAAAATCCTCTTGAAGGAGGCGGCTAGAGCAAGGAGAAGAGAAGAACCTCGGGCTAAACGAATTGAATGAGCGGCGTCAGGGAGAGAATCCTGCATCGATTAAATGTTAAATCATCATGTCTTGCAAGATCTTTTTGAATCTTTGGTGTGTTTCTTCCCTCGCTATGTACTAATTTTCTTTCATTTTGTATTGTGAGAGTATTTTATCTTGTGTAAGAATGATGTTCTAAATTTTTCATTGTGATTGTTTGGTGAATGATTTTTATCAAATTTATGATCTATATTTTGGAACTTTTGACCAAGGTTTTGCTTTTTTACTGCGCTCCATAATTCGATATTGAGAGATACAGATTTCTATTCTTAAATCGTTGCAAGATATTTCATCACGCATTTTTATAAAGTCACATTCATATATTCATCGCACTTGACATAGGAAATCACAATAAAAGATTATTTCTCATAGCTGATAAAAAGTATTTTCCCAAGTCGTCGTAGTTTATTTTAATTAAGAGTTTCCATTTGTAGTTTTTTAATAATTTAAATCATCGTTATTGATTTACTTGAATTTAAAGAAAAGAGTCAACTAGTATTTGCAAGTCATGAATTAATGACTTCTCTTTGAGAACGATCTTAACTCACTTCATATTACTCGATCTGATACGTGCACTTACGTTTAATATACATAATCATTTTTGGGTGTATCACAACACAAGTCTTCGAAGCTGTATATGATTCCTGAGGGAAGATGGTGGAAAAGGTCTCTTGCCTTGTCCTTGAAAGTGTTGGCGAACAACTTGCACTTGAAGGAATCTATCATCTGCCTGATGGAGACTATGTCCTCGAACCATTGCACATGTTGAATCGGATCGTGCTTGCCTATATAGAAGTACATGACTGGATCTTTGAAGCCTTTTGACACCGAGGCAGAGAGGATGAGCTCACAAAAGGGGCTCCTTGAGCCTTCCTAGCGAGCTGAGGGATCTTGTTGGACCAGCTCACCCTCCTAGGGAACTATCGGCAAGACCAGATCTCCTACCCAGCACCTCCTGGCCTAATGCAGGTTGGGCGAGTACTGAGATCGTGAGGGTCGAGTACTCGGAGGCTCGCATCTTGAGGTCAGAGTGCAGGGTCTCCAAAATGTCTTTCATGAAGTCCTCAAATTTCTTTTGGGTCAAGAAGCCAATTGCGGGCGACAAGTTCTTTGGGTCAGCTCCTTGCCCCTCATCTCCAGCTATGGTGCTTGCTCAGAATTTTCTATGCAAGCTACGGTCCACGCTCACCGCATCAAAAATATTGAACCGGGAAACCACGATTCAACGAGGAGTTCGGACCAGAGCTGTAACTCGCTTTCACTTCTCTGAACAAGCACACTGGGCTGAAGATTTAGAGTTCAGAGACCTCACCAAAACCTAAAACAGACCCTCGAGCCACAGCGAGGAGGTCTTGCCATATACCCGGAAGATCTTAGATCACTTCCCCTCTCAATCCAATGCGGGACCATGCACCTTTGAAGGGCTTAGAGAGCTCCCGACTACCCACCCAGAAACTACGATGAATAGTGAGCTGAAGCTCTTGCCTACGAAAGATAGTGAAAGGAGAGAGAAGCTAAGAAAAGGTCATCTCCAAAGGTGCCCTTGGGGATCTATTTATAATTTTCTGGGAATGGTATGCAGATAATGAGATCCCGTATTTTGGTTTTACTAGACGCAACCCAAATTGGTCTGCCAACAACAAAATCTCGTTGTTTGGAATGACTAATGGTAGGCCGAAAATGGGATGCCACAGGAACGGGGAACACTCTACTTGGCAGGCGAGTCGAGCGGGCTGCAGCCTACTCGCCCGGGTGGCGAGTGCCAGGTGAAGCCGACACTCACCTCTTTAATTGGGGGCAGGTGCGAGCTCAATAGCTCCACTCGCAACTTATTGCTTGCCTGGGTGGTCGGCGCCTGGTGGAACTAGGCACCTGTCACTCGCCTCTAACCGGCTGGTCCCACTCTACAAATAGAGGGTTGCACATTGGTAGACTTGTTGTTGATCATGGACTCAACATACATAAGTCTTTTACTATTGGCCTTTTCTACTGGTTTTACATTCAAGGTATTTAGAAGTTGCAAAGAGCAGATTTGGTTTGTACCTTCACCATCCCCATACTTTTAAATTTTCTCAAAGTGGTCAGCAAGATAGCCCAAAGCCAAATTAATATTCTCGGCACTACCTAGTTCACACTTTGATCTAGTGAAAAACCAGGGAATAAGCTCAACACACCAGGCACATGGAAGAACAAGCAGATTTTATATGCATTAACCTTCTTTACAAGACGAGGTATACGTAGCGAGACATGATTTCGCTAGTACATTCAGCTATAACAGAAAGCACAAAAAGTCGGGCGGACAGTACTGGAAACCGTCGAGACCGCTGAAGTCGCCAAGTCCGCCGAAGCCGCCCGAGCTGAAGCTGCAACACGCCGAATAGACACGGAGTCCGCCGAAGCCGCGAGGCCGCGCGGACACACTGTTATTCGCATACTGCTGATGAACTGATGAACAGACCGTCTACCCGCCTGAGACTGGCGGACAAGTTATTGGAACTTGCAAAGTTGAAGCAGAGAACTGACAAGCCGCAAAGCGACCTGCTGAAACCGCAGAGACCGCACACTTCCAAGTACTTGACCGAAGTCAAAGCTAAACTCCTGGCTCCTTGAAGCTAGCCGCGCGACCTGCACACAGCAAACAGTTAACTCTGATTCAATCCGCGCGGACAGAAAACTGAGACCGCAGCACTTTGACAAGCCCCCACTTACTGTTCACTCTGTTACTGTAGACGTGTCAGGGGGGTCATATTTATAGGCGAGGTGAGGAGTGAGGTCACCGCCCTAGTGGATAGAGACACCGCCCCAGCCCGCGCGCTAACAAACACCCGTCCGCTGAGTCTGCAAGGACTTAGCCGGATTCCAAGGAATAACCCGCCAGGAGCAAGGCAAGATCTCAACAAGGCGGACTTGCCTCACACTATGCGGACTAGGTATAGTCCGCACAGTCCGCACAGTCCGTAGAGTCCGCAACATCACCATATGGACAGCCACAACCCCTTCAGCAACAGTCCGCACACTAGAGAGGCAGTCCGCATAGTACAAGACCAAGCCTCCATCCGCCACAAGCCCACGACCAAAGGCAGGGTTAGCAACTGTCCGCCCGGTCAACAACGGGCTTGGCGGATACAGCGGACACACTTGACTTGTCACAGAATGTGACCAAGTCCAGTAAATCACAAAGGGTCTAACGCGAGCTCGGAGGACAAGGCTCAGTCCGTCAACCACCCAAAAGCGAAATCGCCAACACTCCTCCAGAGTCAAGGCATAGTCCGCAAGCTATCCTCGCATGGCTACCCAAACGGCCAACTGCCGGACTCCACACACCAGTCCGCCACAGCACCAATACTGCTGTACTACCAGAGCTCGGCAAGGCCACAGCCAAACTCCTAAGGCCAGTCCGCAACAGCGGACACCGCAGACACGCCAGTCCGCAAGCCTCCCGCGGATAGGACCCAATCCGCCGGTTAACACAAGCTTGCAACACGGCTACTGAACAGAGCACTGCCTACAGCCTGCAAACCATTGTCCGCTCAGGCCGCTCCTCAATCAGCCAAGCCTCCAACTCCCTGTCCACAGACAGCAATCCGCCCAGGCCGCGGATGCAGACCGCTCAGGCCGCTCAACCAAGGCCAGACCAGCAAGACAGCCAACGCTCTATCTGCAGACAATAGTCCTCCCAGGCTGCGGACTTAGTCCGCACAGGCCGCTCAGAAGAACAGCCAGATCCTAGGCCTATCACCAGGCCGCATAACAGCAGTCCGTCCAGTCCGCCCAGTCCGCAGACTCTGTCCGCTCAGGCCGCCCGGCCTGCCCATCAACCACTTCCACTTCACAAATCTCAACACATACTTCGCTAAATCCTTCTCTTGCAATGTTGAAAGCGAACACAACTTTGGGCACTTATTCATCATGTGTGGTTCCTTGCAAATATAGAATCCACCTTTTGGTGTCACACCCAATTTGTTGCCATCCATATCCTTTCCATGATGCACAGAAATACGATCTCTTTTATAGGGTTTCCGCGTCTCCTGCCTTTCTGCACCACCTTTGGTGTGGTCATCCTTGTAGCCCTTTTTTGTTGGAGCATCTACTGATGGTCTTTAAAACTCGGTCATTACTTCTGCAACAGCAATTACTTCATCAAATGTCTTTGCATCGCGCCAATGCACTTCCTGCTTCACCCAATTCTGAAGACCATTTTTGAAGTTGAAGAGTTGGTCATCTTCGGACATGTCAAGTACCATCAACATCAATGTTTGGAACTCCCTCACATACTCTGTGATTGAACCATTTTGTTTTAGTGCTTTCAACTTATTTCTCGTCTTGTTTGCAACATTTTCTGGGTAGAAGTGTCTCTTGAGTTCAATCTTGAACTTCTCCCTAGTGTCCCAAGTTGCATGCCCCTTCTTGATATCTGCAAGCTTCCTTTTCCACCAAAGTGATGTAATAACTTGCAGTCTTTACCTTAAGCGCCTCCTCCACGAGGTTACATCCTTCAAAGTAGACCTTCATTTGATAAAAGAAGTGTTCAACTTGCCTTGCATCCCTCATGAAGGGTTTTGGATTAGGCACATTGATCCTTGGATTTTCCTCAGCCCCACCATTTTCACTATTAGCGATGGCCATCCTGCACACGACCAATTCTTCCTCCAATATGGAGATCCACTCCTTATAGTCATCCTCAAGTTGATCGTACCTTTGTGTAAGCTCTGAATTTGCATTAAGGCAAGCTTGGATTTGGGATCTCAATAGACCCAACTCTCCGCAAGTTGACATCACTTGCTTGACAACATCTATTTCTCCATGAACATGTTGGTGGTCCTGCTCCACCGTCGTCATGCGCTTGTTCCAATCCACCAAGCATTCAAATGTTGGGGCTCACGAGATTTGCTTTGGCTTCGTTTCTTATGTTCAGATTGATGTTTAGTCTCCCGGCCACGCTCATCCATATTTGGGTTGTCCATTTCACCAGCCATCTAGTCTTCTTATGCACCATCCACGTACTTGAGTGAACCTCCATCTGGTACCAATTGTCACAGAGTGATCTTCTTCCAAGCTTTCGTGCGACCTTAGCTCCTCTCCACTACGTGTAGCCAATCTAAGTCAGCCTCTTCCTGTAAGAACTAGGTGACAATGAAGAAAAACATGATGGAACAACTCAAGAGAACTTACGATTGAAAAGGAACTCCAAAGAACTTAAAAACTTCACTAGAAATTGGATTCTAACTGGATGATTACAAATGAGAGGTCATTTCTCTTTTAAAGGCTCCAAAGGGTTTTCCCTTCAAAGTATGAAAGGCTCTAGAATTCTACCTTCTAGAATACTCTACACTATACAACTTACATGAATTCTCTAGAATGCTCCATGAGACAACTCTAGAATTCTCTACCATCTTCATATGCACCACTCCGAATATTTCTAGAATCTTCCAAAACATTAACACCAAATGTGATGATCCATCTTCAGGTCTCCACTGTCCCAGAGACTTCTGCAACCTCTTGCGCCAAAGGATGCCATGTTTTTGCTTGGGCCCGCTTGCTCCACTTATGCATGAACAACTGAGTATGAAGCCATGCTTATTCCAGAGGCTCCCACATCCAAGTCCTTGACCTCCTCGAAGCCTCGTTGCATCGACATGCAACCAATTGTGCCACCAACGCATGCATACATGATCACGGTTGTGTTTGGAGCTACAATTTTAACACTTCAATTTTAACAAGTAGCGGTAATGAGTCGGTACCGATTAACAGATGACTGGGGTCAGTTCGAACCTGCTTTGGTCCACTTTGATTAGGCGGGTAAGTGCCACTGAAGAAGAGCCAAACAGGTTAAGTAGCCTATAAATACGGCTAACAGTTGAAATGGTGAATTGATGATCATGGATGGGATATAAATAAGCTAAAAATCAGTCTTGGCTGCAGATGCCCTTTTAAACCTAAAATTACTGTGAAAACAAATAACAATCTTCACCCGACTACCATCTTCTTGTCTTGGTAAAAATCACACTTTGCTAGAAAATGCGCAGCTCATCAATTTTGAAAGAGAAGTCTATCAGAGAATCATGATGCACAGAACATGAACAAGAAAGGGGAAGCTAACAGGAGCCACTGGTTAACTAGTTCAGCAAGCCACCTCTGTTGATTCAGGCAGAGAGATTCCTAAATCACAGAAGCTTCGTCCTTTTTTTGTCAAATCTTTGGAGCCATACTGATTGCAAGCGAAAAAGCTGAAGAGTGGGAGAGAGAGAGAGAGAGAGGACTGAAACAGGGGATATGGGTGAAGAGGAAATATTCCTAAAACCGGTCCGAGGAACATGGAATCCCAATGCATTTGTCACCTCCCTGGTAGCAAACAAGAGGATACAAACATTCAGCAGCATCTTTTGGACAGAATTCTGGAACTGGAAGCAGCTGGGTGGGGTCCCAGGCATCCATCATATTCCCCTTCATAATATATTCCACTGCACTTGCCCCTTAATTATTGGTAATCCTTGTAAATCATGCATCAATTGCCCCTTAATTATTGGTAATCCTTGTAAATCATGCATCAATTGCCCCTTAATTATTAACCCATCACAAGATATTAAAATACATAAATTTTGTATTACGACAAAATTTGGGAAATTCTTACTTCTTTGTTGCCCTTTTTGAAGAATATACAATCCGTTTATATCTACATGGTGCAATTTCCATTTCTGTTGAGCCTAAAAATGGCTAAAATTGCTTATCCTAAATTACAACAAAATCAACCATCATTCCCTGCTCAAAGCTTCTCATTTATATTATAAAGCTGGAAGCATCGCCCACTTGGATGTCACTCCTTCGGATAGACTTTCACGCTTATCCTCATGATCATTGTATCTTGTGTTGTTGGGCTCTACTATTTTCTCACAAACCTCATTATGTACATCCCCTGCGGCAAACCCTGCAAGTCTAGGGCATGATTCAACAGCCACATTATAAGGAGGATTCCCTCATAATCTCCTTTCAAAGTGAGAGATCATGGGGTCGACTAGTCAACTGC
Organism: Platanthera guangdongensis; assembly: GCA_039583875.1. Classification (NCBI taxonomy): domain Eukaryota; kingdom Viridiplantae; phylum Streptophyta; class Magnoliopsida; order Asparagales; family Orchidaceae; genus Platanthera; species Platanthera guangdongensis. The sequence goes on along the minus strand of CM077162.1, from coordinate 6,725,992 downwards.
ACCTCCCATGAACTCCACATAAAGAGGGAAACATGGGGGGAGGGCCACTCTCTCTCTCTCCACCAAAAAAACTGCCCCCCCCCCCCTTAAGGGGAAACCGCCGCCGCCGCCGGTCAAGCCGCCGGCCAGGCCGCGGTTTCCGCAGGCTAGGCTGCTGCCGGCCAGGCCGCCGTCGACAAGGACACGGAGGCCGACCAAGCCGCCGCGGGCCAGGCCGCGGCCGCCGGCCAGGCCGCCGCCAGCCCGCCCGCGGCCGCCGTCCAGGCCGCGACCGTCCAGGCCGCGGCCGCCGTCCAGGCCGCGGCCGCCGTCCAGGCCGCGGCCGCCAGCCATGCCGCCACGGGCCAGGCCGCGGCCGCCTGCCAGGCCGCCGCGGGCCAGGCCGCCACCGCCTGCCAGGCCGCCGCGGGCCAGACCGCCGCCGCGGGCCAGGCCGCCGCCGCATGCCAGGCCGCCGCCGCGGGCCAGGCCGCCGCCGCATGCCAGGCCGCCGCCGCATGCCAGGCCGCCGCGGGCCAGGCCGCCGCCGCCTGCCAGGCCGCCGCGAGCCAGGCCGTCGCCGCCTGCCAGGCCGCCGCGGGCCAGGCCGCCGCTACTGGACAGGCCGCGGCCGCCGCCAGCCTCGCCACCGGCTCAATTGTCATTAGGGGAAAACAAAAGTACAAGTGTGATGTGATGATGCGTGATGACATGTTTGATTCATGCGTTATATGATGTCTTTGGTGAAACCCAGGTTTACATACATGCTGCATTGTAGGTCCACTTTTTATTAAATGTTAAACCTAGAAACGTGTTTGATGTTTGTGACATCACAACCTGTTTCTTTACTCTCTATGTATATGTACATTTGTATACGAAGTGCTGACCTGCAGAGTGATGAAGTTCCTGGAGGAGATGTGTTGGTTACACAGTTGAGGTCAGACTTTGCTAACCCACATTACAACAGTTTTTACAGGGCAAGGATCGCAAGCGGGAGCAAGCTCGCCGGCCAAAAAGGCCTAAGCCTCATGAAATGGATCCTCTTTTATTTACTTATGTTTTGCTGAATGCTTTGATCCATGAACTGTAATCCGGCTTACATGCCAAGGTAGCCTTGGAGTGCTAAAGCGCATTGCTCTGTTTGTTATCCTTTCAGTTTTTGGACACTTAAATGTTGTAAGTCCTTAAGGCCGTTTCGAACTCATGTGATAGTGGATAACTTCTAGTGTTTGTGGTTTTCCGCTATTTTATGTTCTGAGTTTTGAGATGCATTGTTCTTTTATATCACTTTATAATGCTAAAGTTGTGGTGTCTATATGTTGTGGGTCCCCGGCCGGACACATATTATATGGTCAGTACATGAGAGGTGTTACAATAGCAACTCATGCAACCACGTTAGATTTGGATTGGAGGATGGTGGCCTAGTAGCGCCGAGGATTGGTAGAGGTTCCCCGAGGTCAGGGACATGACAGAGGAGCTGCTCCCTCCAAGAGGAGAGAGAGCGTAGATAGCATCAGTGTCGGTAGCCTTATAGGCGTCCACCCCCCACCCCCCCAGACAGGCACCAGTACCCCGAATATCCCGACCAATACCGCAGCAGGATCCTAGACCATCTCCAGCACCCCAGCCTGTGCCAGCAACCCGACAACATGTTCCCTTTGCTAAGAACTATTTTTTGTGCATGCAGCCTGAGCATATTAGAGCCTTCTGTCCGCAGGCGGCAGGAAGGCTAGGATTAAGGGCAATGCAGGGAGGGCCAACTGCAAGAGGACAGAGCCAGAAAGGTCGGAGAGGTTGACCTAGCTGAAGAGATCAGTAGGACCGATCAGCGCCCTTAGAGGCTTATACATTAGATCTTCAGAACTGACCGACACCAGATGTAGTGATGGGTATCTATCTCAGACACTAGTGATACGGTAGGTGATGTGTTTTGGCTGGATCTATACTTTATGTGTATATATACCTATATTTGATGTATGCACTTATTATATAATATACACACATATGTTATGGAGATTACTTTTGGTAGAAGGATACCCCTCGATAACTCTCTTCGATACTGGAGTGACATATTCCTTCGTATCTCGGAAATTCCTTATAAATAAGGAGAATGATGTTCGCTCATTTGGAATGCCCATACAGATTTGTTTACCAAATGGATCAGACATGGCTTCTACAGAAAAATGCTCGTTCCAGGCCATGCTAGGGAATATGAGATTTGAAATTTATACAACGATCATAACAATGACCGTATTCGACATCATCTTAGTGATGGATTGGTTGGTCGAGCATAAGGCCTAGATAAACTGTTCGACTAGAGAGGTCAAGCTTCAGAACCCAAACAGGCAGGTTATTACGCTGACAGGTACACCATTTGTCACTCACATCATTTTGACCTCTAATCAGACGGTGAAGTCAGTCTGATAATAGGATGAGGTATATCTTATTTACTTCGAAATGGAAAACAAAACTCAAGTGCTCGCCAAAGTCCCTGTGGTACGGGATTTTTCAGATATTTTCCATGAGTCCCCCCCAGGTTTGCCACCATAGCGTGAGGTAAACTGTCAGATTAAGCTTGTTTCTGGTGCCTGGCCAGTATCCCGACCACCCTATCAGATGGCTACTTGGGAATTGGCGAAGCTGAAAATTCAACATCATGAACTGATTGATGTAGGATTCGTCTGTTTGAGTTCCTCGCCTTGTGAAGCCTATGTACTATTTGTGATGAGTAAGGGCGGGACACTGCACTTGTGCATTGAATATAGAGAACTTAACAAGCTCAACATACGGAACATGCAACCCATTCCAAGGATTGACGAGTTGTTTGATCAACTACATGGCGCATCCATCTTCTCTAAGATGGACCTAAGATCAGACTACTATCAACTTCGGATCCGGGAAAAGGATATTTCCAAGACCGCTTTTAGCTCCTGTTATGATCTCTATTAGTTTTTGGTTATGCCTTTCGGACTCACTAACACACCCTCTTCCTTTATGACATTAATGAATAGGGTAATTAAACCCTTCCTAGATCACTTTGTGAGCATCTTCATAGATGACATTTTGATCTACTCGAAAAGCAGAGCAGACCATTCAAGACACCTGCAGATGGTGTTGATTATGCTTTGAGAGCACTCTCTCTTCGCTAAGTTCAGTAAGTGTGAGAGCACACCATCAATAAGAATGGAGTAGCAGTAGACCAGACTAAAATCCAAGCTGTTTAGAACTGGCTGCCACTCAAGACGACAACATACATTCGAAGCTTCCTCAGTCTTGCGGGTTATTACATGATGTTTGTGGAAGGATTTTCCTGGATAGCATTACCCCTCACCACTCTTACAAGGAAGGTCGTTACATTTTGGTGGACACTAGAATGTGAGGTTGCGTTCGTCGAACTGAAGAAGCGACTTACTGCTGCCCCGATCCTTACAATTCCCTCAGGGACCAAAAAGTTCTAGATTTATACTGGTGCATCCTTAAAGGGATTTGGAGTTGTCCTGATGCATCATGACAAGGCAGTCACATACACATCTTGACAGCTAAAGCTGCACGAGCTGAATTACGCGGCTCACAATCTAGAGTTGGACGCCATTATCTTCACCCTCATGATCTGGAGGCACTGCCTATACAGAGTAAGATGTGAAATCTTTTCCGACCACACGAGTCTCAAGTATATCTTCACTCAGAAAGAGTTGAACCACCGGCAACGCTAATGGTTAATTGGAATATTTATGTGATTATGACTTTTCTCTCCAGTACTACCCCGAGAAAGCCAACAGAGTTGCTGACACATTGAGCTGCAAGCCCTCGGTAGTTGGAAGCTGGTTGGAGTTAATACCCGAGGAACTGCTTCAGTCATAGATAGATTTAAAGAGTACCTCTATTGTCGTAGAGACCCGGAAGAATATCAGTCCTAGCTGTATTGGATGGAGATACAGTGTGACATCCATGATCGAATACGGGAGGCCCAAAATATCGACCCGGAAGTGGCCCTGATTATCCAGTCTTTGTAGTATGGAGAACATGATTACAATATGCACAACGAAATCTTGCAGTTCAAGCATTGTGTGTTCATCCCCTCCACCGGGGGGATTCGAGATGAGGTTCTTCGAGAAGCGCACTCTCGCATTGGCCTCCCAAACAGGAATTTTGCTTCGTGCGTTCGACACACACGATGAAGGTGCTCAGATTGCTTGCTCGCCATTGGATCCAGCCTGCCCACCGTTCGTTCAAGACAATTTTTGCCTATTTTTTCTCCATTATTTTGCTGGCAGTCAGTTCTTAAATCTGGCGGCCATCTTTTTACTCGCATCTTAAGGCTGCGTTTGACGTAGCTTATTTGCTCCGATGAGATTGGACAAAAACGTTATTGTCATAGAAAATATGTTTGGTATGACAAATGTTACTACCATTACAAAAAAACTAATTTGAAGTATAAGATTTTGGTATGACAATGATATTTTTGTCGAATCTCACCGGAACAAATAAGTCGCAAACTACACCAAACACAGCCTACATCTCTCCTCAAACAAAGCCAAATCTTTTGAGGCTCGGCCGATACAGTGACTTTAAGGCGGGAATCAAGTAATATCGAAAATAGTATTATATTTTGGAATTTTAAATTTTAATTTCGGGTATTTTAGAGCCTTAACAGTTAACATTTTTAAATGCTTGAAAGTCGGTAGGCCTAAACACGTGGTGGTACGCTGGTTTCTAATCAATAATTCTATTTATGACTCCGAATCTCCGACACCTGCCAGGCTGTCAACAAATAGTCCCAAAATAGTAAAATAGGTAGCTGTCCAATTATGAAGCTGAGTAAATGCACGGCCGGCTCGAACCGGTTGGGCCGTAACGGCTAGTTCGACAGTGTCGGTGGCCAAGAACGGCGTCCTAGCTAGTGGGCCAATGAATACGAAAGCTGCTGCACTCTCGCGAACATCAAACAGCCTTCTCATCGATTCACTAGCCAACAGTTTGCATTTACTCGCTCACCCAGAGTCGCATGATTCGCATGATTTCTACCCACACACAACGAATCAAAGCCTGAGAGCCACACACACACACACGGAGAGAGACAGAGGATAATACAGAGGGAATGGCTTGCGTGATCGATGAGATATCCAGTTTCGCCACTCACTCTGTCCGGAACGAAAATTAGGGTTTGGAGCATCGGTAGAGTTGGTCAGAGAGGATTTGGGGACCGCGGAGGCGGTGAAGGGGACAAGATGGCCAGCTCTAATTACCACAACCAATCGCTGAGAGGCGCGGTGTATGCCGCGCTTTTGGTTCTGCTCCTCCCGGTGCTTTGGCCGGCGCTATTTTCGCCCCTCGGCCATGCCTCTCCTTCTGTTTTTTCTGTGAGTTTCTCTTGTGTTGTTTATGAATCGTGATTTTGTTGGGCAACATTGCGAAGTTAGACAACTGATGTGGGTAGAAAACTTGTTTTTATTAGATTCTTTGATTTGATCCGACGGGTTCTTTAAAATGAAGATTGATTCTGAGCTCTACAAATATATTCAAAATATCTGAAATGCAATTATTTCATTTTCACACAATTGACTGATCGTCTATGATTCAGTAGTATTTTGGCATTCTTTGGGATTGTTTCATTCAATGTATTGTCAGCATGACAGCTGATTACTTGATTAGAGGCGCTGATTCCCCTGTTTGATTAAAATGAAAATATTTGGCTGATTGTTTATAGCTTTTAAGGGGTTTCTAATCACATCTGATATTTCAATTTCTATTCAAATCATCTTTGATTTCTATTATAATCTTCTTTGATTGATGTGTTATCTGAAGTGTCTGTGAAGAAGAATCAAACCTGCACCATCATTATTAATGGTGATTGTTAAACGCAAACCCTCTTTTGTTAAACGCAAACACTCGAAGCCTTTTTTTTAGGGCATTCGGTTTTAATAACCGCACTCACCTCGCTCATGCGCCGCACCCCACGGAAGCTATTCCTCCGCCGCAAACCAGTGGATCGCCGCGGCTACCAGCGGATCTACGAAGCCCACCTCGCCATCGTCGTCCGCCGCCGCAACCCGCCGCACTCACCTCGCCACCGTCGTCCGTCGCTGCTCCGGAGTCCGCGCTTAAATTTATTTTTAATTTTTTGAAATTAGCCATAGAAATATCATTATGGATGTACAGAGAGCCTTCTCATCTTCCCGGGGCATTTTGCAGAGTCCCGGCGCTCATTCCAGCGCCCCTTTCTGCTGCTCCTCGCTTATTGCTCGTTCTCCTTTTGGCCGATGGCACTCCTCCGGCTAGATCTCGACACAATCCCCCCAACTGGCGGTGGCTCCATAAATTGCTTCCGGAGCAACCTCGACTCCACCGTGGATCGGTTCTCAAGCTCCGTTCACCGCTTCTGCGGCAGCGTCGGTGGTTTTTACAAAAAAAAAAGAGCGCATATGGAAGAGAAACAGGCTTCTACAGATCCATGAGCTTGAAGATACAATCGTCTCTCTCTCTCGTAGAAGAAGGTTATCTCATTATTTTCCTATAATAATTTATCATCGTTTCTTCGTATGACATGGAACCGATTTTCCGTAACAATTGTAAGCTCTGCTAATGCGACCGAAAAAATCTCGCACATCTGGTCTGACTACAAATATAAAGAACGCAGCAACAAATACTGAACCCTTCGGCATTCTGCACACGCCATTTGCATCATAACTTAACCCTAAAATCATTCAAAATGTCTTGAATTCATTAGAGAACATTAACATAGCACGCACTGTCAATGTACATTGAAGTCTACTCAATCTGACCATGGTATCTTTGAATGATTATAACTTCTTCTCTTTTGGCTTTTCAAATCAACTTAAACCCAAAACAACCAAGAGGAGTACTGGTTTCATGTTTCACAGCATAAATTGGTGTTAGCCATGAAAACGGCGTCAGCTTGAGCATCCGACTCCATGTTTTTTCCTTGCTATGCCTGCAAAATTATTGATGCTCTAAAAATGCACCACAAAGTGTCTCCATCTGGTCTTTTTCATGAGCACTTATAACATATATGTTTGCGAATATCAAATTTGAAAAAAAAGTTGTTTGCGTCTATCAATTATGGTTGCGGATATCCAATTTGAAAAACACGTGTTTGCGGATATCAAATGTTTGCGGATAGCCAAACTTGATGTGCGTTTAACAATCACCTTATTAATTATTACTAAGCTTGTATTAATTATCTGCCTAACTGTGTTTTTATTAACTACTTGCCTTTATTATATATTCTGGACTGTTCCTTCTGGGTATATTTATACCCGTCTGCTGTATGCCCCTTTTTAATAATAAAGAAGCTGTCCTGTTCATCTTCCTGCAAAAATCATTCAACATCTGTTATTTAAATTTCTATCAGTGGTATCAGAGCGACGGCTCGCGCCATCAGATAATTTTCCTCCATTTTCCCGAACTCTGTTCTTTTTCGTAATTATCATCACATGGCTGCTTCATCATCTTTATCCCCCATTGCCCCTTTTTATACACATTCCACCATTCCAATTGTTTCCGGCGAACTTTATGATTTTTGGAGCGACAAGATGGAAACTCTTCTTCGATCCTAGGACCTGTGGGATATTGTCAAAACAGGACCTCAACCCGATGGTAAAACCAAGGACAGCGATGCTCCAAAGTATACCAAAGAAGAACTAAAGCGTGATGCTATTGCCCTGCACTTGATTCAACAAGGCATTGCACCGGCAATATATACTCGCATCATGGGATCAAAAACCGCCAGAGAAGCTTGGGAAAGGCTCGAAAATGAGTACAAAGGCTCAAAGAAGGTAATCAAACTCAAAATCTACTCATTACGGCGTCAGGTTGACTCTATTCTCATGCGTGATGATGAATCAACCCAAGAATTTTTTGCTAAAATCACTAGTCTTGTCAACCAAATTCGCACATTGGGTGATATTTTAGAAGAACAAGTGGTTGAAAAGATTCTCAGATCATTGCCTAAAACTCATAAACATATAGTTGCGGCCATCCATGAGGCTCATGATCTAGAAACTCTATCTGTTATAGAACTTATGGGCTCACTGCAAACCCACGAAGATTTGCTTTTCCATGACAAACCAGACATTGATAAAGCTTTCCAAACAAAAATGAATATTCGAAACAGACCCGTGTTTGCTGAAAAACAAAAACTAGAAGGTGGATGAAACAAAACACCCAGCCCTCATTGCATAATTTGCAAAAAGCAAAATCATGAAACAAGGGAGTGTTTTTGGAGATGCAAGAGATGTAAAAACCCAAATCATTCAGATAAAAATTGTCGGCATAAGCCAAAGGAAGAAGCCAACCTTACTGAAAATGATTCAGATCAGTTCCTCTTTACCTGTAACACTTCCAAGAAACAACACTGTGTGGATTCCTGGATTGTTGACAGTGGGTGCTGAAGTCACATGGTAAATGACAAGATTTTCTTTACCACTCTGGATGAAGATTATAAGTCAGCTGTTATGTTAGGAGATGGAAAATGGGAAATCATTGAAGGAAGAGGTACAATCAAAGTAATATCTCCCGATGGACTGCCAAAACTTATCTCTAATGTTCAATATGTTCCCACATTATCACAAAATTTGGTCAGTGTTGGACAATTTCTTAGTAAGGGTTTCTCTATCATTTTTGACAAAACATCCTGCTACATTAAAGAGCCAAACACCAACTGCATCATTGCCTCAGCCCATATGAATTCTAGCAATATTTTTGTCCTCTCTTTACCATATGCTGCTTCCTGTGCCTATTCCAGCACACAGCAACCACGAATATCTCTGGCTCTCCTTTGGCATCATCGACTTGGTCACCTAAACTTCTCCTCTATCCATACCATCCAAACAAATCATCTTGTCAATGGCATGCCCACTTTCCAAATTCCGACTCATCAATGTGATACTTGTGCAAAAGCTAAAACTCACCGCCTGCCATTTCCAGTATCCACCCTTTCAAAAACCTCTGTGCCTCTTGAATTGCTTCATATGGATATTTGGGGGTCTGCCCCCACTCCTTCTTTGGGTGGGAAACAATATTTCTTCCTCATCGTTGATGACTTCAACCGATATATGTGGATTTTTCATTTGGCACACAAATCCGAAACCTTTCATATTTTTAAGACATTCAAGGCACAAATTGAAAACAAAATGGGACACAAAATAAAAACTATTAGAAGTGATAGAGGGGGGGAATTCCTGTCAACACAATTCAATGATCTGTGCCAAGAAGCTGGAATTAAGCATCAGCTGACAACACCCGACAGTCCTCAACAAAACGACGTCGTAGAGAGGCGCAACTGAACTATCATAGAAATGGTGAGAACTCTGCTCATACACAAAAACTGTCCAAAATCCCTATGGGCTGAAGCTGCTTTTACAGCCGTCTATATTCTAAATCGTGTACCTACAAAAGCTTTAAAACAACTCACACCCTATGAAGCCAATACAAACGGAAGCCTGAAGTATCACAAAGTCATAGTACAAAGAGACAAACTTGGAGAAAGCAGCTTAAAGTGTATCATGATTGGATACAGTGATGAAAGCAAGGCTTATCTCTTGTTGGATCCCATCAACAACAAACTTGTTATTTCACGGGACGTTCTTTTTCATGAAGAAAGCAAATGGGATTGGGCATCAATTCAGGACAATTCTCATGAAAGCTTCTGTTATGACCTAACTAGGGGAGAAAGAGGAGGAAGGAAGAAGACTAGAAGATTAGGGTTTAGGAGAGGAAGAAGAGAGAGGATACCTGGAAATATTCTTGCTTAACCACCAAGGAGGAGGGGTTGGGTATTTATGCTCCCACCCAACCCCTAGGGCCGGCCGACCCCATTGGGGCTGAACCCAATGTGGTTCAGCCCCCCATTCTGCTTTATTGATGGGTGTGGGCTGAACCGGATGGTTCAGCCCGGCTTTCATTCCCGGTCTCCTTCGGTCTTCGCGCGTATTTGAATCCACGGAAACGTAGATCATCCGGGGGCGTAACATTCCCCTCCCCATCAAGAAGCACCTTGTCCTCAAGGTGAAAATCAGGATAGCGCTCCCGGAACTCCAAGAGGTCCACCCACGAATTGTGCGTCGCGGGCATCTGCTTCCATTTGACAAGGATCATTTGCCGGTACTCCGTGCCGTGTTTCTTCCATTTGGTCATGAGAACTGCTTCAGGTAAGGGCCGCAATTCGCCGCTGCTGGTAGCCTCAGGTAAGGTAGGAGTGACGGAAATAGTGTTGCCCAGCTTCTTCTTGAGGACGGAGACATGAAAAGTAGGGTGAATGCGTGACCCCTCCGGTAGCGCCAAAGTATAGGCGACGGGTCCGACCCGCCGAATGACTCTGTACGGCCCGTAGTAACGTGGGGCCAGTTTCTGATTGGCCCGACGGGCGACTGAGAGCTGACGATAAGGCTGGAGCTTGAGGAACACCTCATCACCGACCGCAAATTCCCGTTCCGTACGGTGCTTGTCGGCTTGAACCTTCATGCGGTCTTGGGCCGCACGTAAATTGTCGCGGAGAAGAGCCAAGGTCCGATCCCGATCTTGCAGAGCTCGATCGACCGCCGGGAGGGCAGTGCCGGCCGGTTCATAGGAGGACAACGTGGGTGGCGGCCGCCCGTACACCACCGCGAACGGAGTGAGCCGGCTGGCCGTGTGATAAGAGGTGTTGTAGCAATACTCGGCCCAATGTAGCCACCTGGTCCACGTGCGGGGTTCATCCATGACAAAGCACCGTAAGTATGTCTCGACCCCTCTGTTGAGTACCTCCGTCTGCCCGTCGGTTTGGGGGTGATTGGCCGTGCTCATGCGTAGTGTGGTACCCTGAAGCCGAAAAAGCTCCGTCCAAAAATGGCTGACAAAGACAGGGTCCCTATCAGAGATGATGGCCCGAGGAAGCCCGTGGAGGCGAACTATCTCTTTGGCGAAGAGGTCAGCCACCGTTTCGCCGGAATATGGGTGGCTCAAAGCAAGGAAGTGGCCGTACTTGGACAATTTATCGACCACGACGAGAATGACTGACTTGCTCTGTGATTTGGGAAGGCCCTCGATGAAGTCCATGGAGACGGTGTCCCAGATCTGGTGTGGGATTTCCAGCGGAGTAAGAAGGCCCGCTGGGGAGATCGTCTCATACTTTTGCCGCTGGCAGACATCGCATTCCCGCACGAACTGCTGAACGTCCCGCTGTAGCCCCTTCCAAAAGACGTTGGCCTTGAACCGTTGTAAGGTTCGATGGATGCCAGCATGACCACCGGTCGGTGAATCGTGAAACTCCCGAATCATAGTAGTACGCCACGGGGACGTGGCTGGTAGAACGAGCCGACCCTGGTAGTAGAGTCGCGTGCCCAGTAAGTGATAGCCAGCCGCTGTGCCTCGACCCTGCTGCAGTGCTTCAATAATGTCGCGGAGAACTGGGTCCTGGAGAACCTCTGCCTGTATGTCGTCTAAGGAGGCAATCACCGGCCCCGAGATGTGAGTGAGGGAGCTTTCTGGTATCCGAGATAACGCATCGGCCGCCATATTCTCCTTGCCCTTCTTGTAGACAATCTCATAATCATACCCCAGAAGTTTCGTCAGCCACTTCTGTTGTAGCGGGGATGCCAACCGTTGTTCCAGGAAATGCTTCAGACTCTGGTGGTCTGTACGGACCTGGAAGTGCCGTCCCAGAAGATAGGGTCGCCATAGAGCGACCGCGTGAAGTATGGCGAGCATCTCCTTCTCGTAAGTAGAGAGCCCCAAGGTCCTGGGGGCGAGAGCTTTACTGAAATAAGCAAGTGGCCGACCCTCCTGCATGAGGACCGCGCCGATGCCGACGCCAGATGCGTCCGTCTCCACCACAAAATCCTTGAAGAAATCCGGAAGTGCTAGCACGGGGGTGGTGGTCATGGCCCTTTTGAGGCCATTGAAAGCTTCCTCGGCCTCCGCATGCCATCGGAAGGAATCCTTCTGCAGCAACTGGGTGAGTGGCCGTGCGATCTTCCCGTAGTCCTTCACGAACCGGCGATAGTAGCCGGTCAGCCCCAGAAAGCCTCGTAAGGCCCGGATCGTCGTGGGTAGCGGCCAAGTCACCATGCTTTCAATCTTCCGCGGGTCGGCCCGGACCCCTTGAGCGGAGACCAAATGTCCCAAGTACTCGACCTCCGCCTGCCCAAAAGAGCATTTGGAGCGCTTGGCATACAGTTGGTGCTCCCGCAAAATGTGGAATACATGGCGAACGTGCTCCCGATGCTCCTCCCAGCTCCTGCTATAGATCAAAATATCATCAAAGAAAACTAGCACATACCGACGAAGTAGTGGTCGGAAAATCTCGTTCATGACGGCTTGGAAGGTAGAGGGGGCGTTGGCCAAACCGAACGGCATCACCAGAAACTCATAATGACCGTCGTGAGTACGAAACGCCGTCTTGTGGATGTCTTCGTCCTGCATGCGTATCTGATGGTAGCCGGATCGGAGATCCAGCTTGGTGAAGAGGCTTGCCCCATGCAGTTCGTCTAGCAGCTCCTCGATCATCGGAATGGGAAACTTGTCTTTAATGGTCGAGTGATTCAGTCCCCTGTAGTCGACACAAAACCTCCAGGAGCCATCATTCTTCTTGACCAAGATGATCGGAGAAGAGAATGCGCTGGTGCTGGGTCGGATGATGCCGGAAGCCATCATCTCACGTACGCTGCGTTCTATCTCCGTCTTCTGAATGTGGGGGTACCGGTATGGACGAATATTCGTCGGGTCTGCTCCGGCCTTCAGCTGAATCTGATGATCTCTGAACCGTGCGGGCGGTAAAGAATGTGGTGTCTGAAAGATGTCGTCAAACTGAACCAATAGATCCTGCAGTTGCGCTGGTTCCGTTGTTGGCCCAAGATCCTCGATTCCCCACAACATGGTCATCATACTACCCTCTTCCTCCATCCTTTGCAGGCTCGTGAGTGATATCTCCTTGAGCGGGGACGTCTGTATCCCCTGTAGGCAATGCTCTGTCCCCAGGTGCGAGAACTCCAACGTCATCTTCTCCCAATCCGTGGTGACCCGCTTGAGCTGGCGGAGCCACTGCACGCCCAACACCATGTCCGACCCCCGAATCGGGAGCAGGTAGACATCCGTCTGGCACACATAGCCCTGTAGTCGTAGCTCCACCCCCTTCAGGACCCCTTCGCACCTCAACTTGCTACCATCGGCCACCATAACCTGGAAGGAAGCCCCCTTGTCGACTGCATGTCCCGCCTTCTGTGCCGCTGCAGGGGTGATAAAATTATGTGTACTCCCGTTGTCTATCAAAATAGTCACCCGCTCGTGCCCCAACTTCCCAGCAATCCGTAACGTAAGTGGGGCTGAACATCCTTCCATTGCCTGGATGGACACCCCAAACTCCGCTAAGTCCAAACCATCCACCTCATCACAGGTAGGGATCTCCTCCTCGTCATCCTCCTCCCTCAGCATGAATACTTGCACCTTTTGGCACCGGTGTCCTGGTGTGTACTTTTCGTCGCAATTGAAACATAGCCCCTTGTCCTTCCTGGCCTGCAGCTCAGGCCACGTCAGGCGTGTCACTGTCGGCCGTCCGGCCTGCGGTTGCTCACGCCGCCCCGCTACAGGTGCTGCTGGAGCTGCGGGAGTGCGTGCTCCCCCTCGATTTCGCTGGCGGTTGCACCGTTCCTCCTGTATCCGGGCTAGACTGATGGCGTGGCTCAGACTGTACGGCATGTAGGCATGGACCTCATCTCGCAGGTGGTCCTTCAGTCCCGAAATGAAACAACTGAGGAGGGTCTTTTCCCCCCAATTTACCCGATTTGCCAGCCGCTCGAACTCCGTGCGATATTCCGTCACGGTCCCCTTCTGTCGGAGTTTCTGCAAGGTGGCCTCCACGTCCTCGTATTCCAAGGGGCCGAAACGGGCTGTGAATCCCTCTATGAAGTGCGCCCACGGCGCGTACCCATAGCTCCGCACGAACCATTGTGCCCACTGGTATGCGTCGCCCTCCAAGTGAAACGACGCCAACTGTACCCATTGCTCATTGGGGATCTCTTGGTATGTGAAGAACAACTCGGCCTTCTGTACCCATTCCAGCGCGTCACTACCTCGGAATGTCGGAAAGTTCATCCTCGTACGTTTTGGTTGCATAACAGCCCGCTGGTTCGCTCCTCCATTCCTGCCATATCCTGGCTCTAGCCCTGCTGGCCTGAGTTGTTCGGCCACTGGATTCGGCCTACCATAGTAGTCGTGATAATGTTCCCCTCCGTATCCCCCGCCCATAAGAGGGGCCTCCTCGTCGTCAAAAACGTGTCTGGGAGGGTATCCCCGCCATTGGTCGCCTTGCCCCATCCTCGCTGGAGTCCCTAGTACCGGCGGTCTGGGGAGAATCCCATTTCCCGCGCCATTCGGCCCTCCCATGTGCAGCGGCGGCCTCCAAAGAGGCTCCTGAGGTCCAAAAGGGCGGCCGACAGCCACTCCGGCGACTCCACCGCCGGCGGCCACCCCTCCCGGGCCGGTCCACCCCCCGGTGACCTGCTGGTGGAGGTTCGGTCCGGATCCGACCCACGGTCTGGCGGCAGGAGCGCCCGCGCCCGGGCTGCGCGGAAACGACGTCGTCGGCCCCGTCGGGCTCGGGTGAGCCGATGGCCCTGCGTGGCCGGCAGTCCAGCCCGGTTCCGGGTAGGGGCCGCTGTCGGGCATCAGTCCCGGCCCTCCCATGGTGCCTCCGGCGGAAGACGGTGCCGCGTGCGATGATTCTCCCGATTCCGCCATCTTTCCCCTTAGGGTTTGCGTTAACAGCGCCTTCAACTCATCCAAACGTCCTTCCATGCGTTCTTCTAGATTTTTCGTGGAGGTTTTAACTTGTTCTTCGATCCCGGCCACGGAATCCGCCAAGGCGACGTAGTTCTCTTCGATGGTGGCTAAACGCGCCATCTCCGCCTCCGTACGTGTCACCATTGTCGCAGGAAAGATGCTCTGATACCAAATGTTATAACCTAACTAGGGGAGAAAGAGGAGGAAGGAAGAAGACTAGAAGATTAGGGTTTAGGAGAGGAAGAAGAGAGAGGATACCTGGAAATATTCTTGCTTAACCACCAAGGAGGAGGGGTTGGGTATTTATGCTCCCACCCAACCCCTAGGGCCGGCCGGCCCCATTGGGGCTGAACCCAATGTGGTTCAGCCTCCCATTCTGCTTTATTGATGGGTGTGGGCTGAACCGGATGGTTCAGCCCGGCTTTCATTCCCGGTCTCCTTCGGTCTTCGCGCGTATTTGAATCCACGGAAACGTAGATCATCCGGGGGCGTAACAGCTTCATGGATGTATCTCTGCCGGTTGAGCAAGATGTTTCACCTAGCCCCTTCCATAGCATCAAAACCACATATGAATCAGATAATTCTGATCCTGACTTATCCTCACCCATCAAAATGAGAACATTAGAAGATATATACAATTCCACCAGCACTGCCATCTTCTCAACAGTCTTGATGTACACATTTCCATACATTATCTGATAAAATAGCTTGACATTCTTCTTTAGATCTTCATAAAGAGTTAGAATTCATTCTCGCAGGAGTGGGAAGCTCCTAAACCAAGACATTTATCTCTCCTGAAAGGCGCTTTGCTTTCCCAAATTGTAAGTTCTGTTATTAAGAAAGCATCTCATTTTGTTTTTAACTTTGTCTTAGGGTCTGATAGGTTGGACATAATTAGGGCTTTCTAATTTGAATTGGAGGTCTAATTCTAATGAAAATGACCTCCAATTTTAATTGTAGAACCCAAATTCCATCCAAATGAACAGACCTTTTAAGGTATGCTGATGTTCTTGTTTTAATTATCTTGCAGGCCAGTGACCAAAGGTCTGAGGTCTGGACTCCTTTGGCACCCCAGGGTTGGAAACCCTGTATTCCATCATCGAGTATTACTGGTTAGTGTTTTTTGCCCCAATAAAAGAGACTAGAGAGTTTTTCTTTTGTGGACCAAAATTATCTGCTTATCATTTA
The DNA here is from genome assembly GCA_039583875.1 of Platanthera guangdongensis. Lineage (NCBI taxonomy): Eukaryota > Viridiplantae > Streptophyta > Magnoliopsida > Asparagales > Orchidaceae > Platanthera > Platanthera guangdongensis. The sequence goes on along the minus strand of CM077162.1, from coordinate 6,710,050 downwards.
GCAGATTTAAAATATAGATTTTCACATCTGAGAATTTTTCTCATTGCATCTAGGACACCCTGTGAAGTCAAGTGGATATATCCAAGTTTTTCTTGATGGAGGGCTGAACCAACAGAGGATGGGGGTATATTATTCCGTATTTATTACGTGTAATTGAAATGTTTAGTACAGGCTTTCTGGACTTATTATGTGCCTTCAAGGTGATTCTGAATTTATAACTCAATAGCGCTCAATTTTGTAAGTATTTCTTATGTAGATTTGTGATGCAGTTGCTGTTGCTAAAATTTTAAATGCAACTCTTGTAATACCTTATCTTGAAGTAAATCCTGTTTGGCGAGATTCAAGGTAGTTCTGGCTACACTTTTGGGGGGGGGGGGGGGGGGGGAGTTATACCTTACCTTGAAGTAAAATCAATGTGGTTTTGCAGTTCATTTGAAGAAATTTATGATGTGGATCACTTCATTAATGCTTTGAAAGATGAAATCTCGATTGTAAGAGAGCTGCCCACAGAATATACGTGGAGTACAAGGGAGTATTATGCTACAGCCATTAGAGCCACAAGAATTAAAACTGCATCCGTTCATGCTTCTACAAAGTGGTACCTGGAGAATGTTTTCCCTGTACTTCAAAGGTCAGCATTGATCATTATTTAAGTTTAGTAGGCTTGTACTTGTACAAAATCCTGACTCTGAAGCACTCTCATGGCAGGGAGTAGTAGAGAATGCAATTCTTGTTTTTCAAAGGCTAAGTAAAGTTGTATCTTTAGTTGGATCATTAATTTGTATTAGGCTTAGTATTTTAAATTGACACACAATTTCTCCTGTCAAACAACTCGCATGGAGGGTGGGTGGAATGGGAGGGAAATGTTTTGAGTACATTGATATGCTGATAATGGAGGGTTGCATGGGACGGTGGGATTTTCTAATAAATTGCAAGCTATTATGTCATTAAGAGGGCTAGTTGTTAATGATCCAATGATATTATTATCTTCCATCTGGATGTATTCTTACTATGATTAGCTAATTAATCGCCTATATTTAAAATATATCGTGTCAAGTTAAGATTTAATAAATTGTTTTTCTGTTTGTAAAATCTTTTACAAAAATTTGGGTTTTGTTCATGTGAGAGTTTAGCAGAATGTGCCTTGTGTTGTGGCTCATATGAAATTAATCAGGTGTGAGTAGGCTATGCATGGCAACATCAACTTGATAAGTATCCTCGATGTCTTAAGTTTGTAAAATGTTTGGCTTTGACACTCAGCTTGCGTCATAAGATATTAAATAATTTTTTTGTATAATGATTTTTTTAAAAAAGAAAAATAGGGAGGAAGATAAAATTTCAAGAAAGAGGTTCTTGGCCAGCTCTCGGCTCTCAAATTTTGATTCATCCAAGATGAAATGCAAGGGAAGATAGTTTAAGATATATAAAACCATGCAATGATGTTACCGTAATAAGGCTAAAATTCAAACATGCCAACTATAAATGTTGAAAGGAAGATAATTTATGGCGCTTAAGCCACATCACACATAGGTGCGGTCAGCCTGGAGTGGACTTGCAAAGTCCTTGTTGCGGCCTCTCTACCATGTGTGCGTTATGGGCCTAACTCGTAACGTCGATAGCTTCGATTAAGGACTGACGGAGACGGGGATAATAAAGATGGGAGATACTGTGGAGCTGAAACTGCAGCTGCCTAAGCGGGGTGTGTAAAATTTTATGATGGGGAGGTCGCAGGAACACTCTCAATCAACCAAGAAGAAGTAAATCACTAGTAAAGAAGAGCAAGAGAAACGCTTGTATTTTATTTCAATGTTTTACGAGGCGAGACATATATTGCGAGACATGATTTCACAATGCATCCGATGAAGATCAAAAAATGACCAAACACAAACTGGAGAACTGAAAACTGAGACTGTCGAGATCACCGAGACCGCACCTCTGAGGTCGCATGAACAGCTTTTATGAACTTGTGCCGAAGGCAAACCGTTCAGTTCGCCCAGTTTGCGCGAACTACCAAACCAGACCGTGTGAACTGATCTTCAGACCGTCTGCTTGAGAACTGCCAAGGAGAGACCGCCCAGATCGCCAAACAACTGATCAAGTGGCTTCTCTTCCTTGTCGTACAGACTGGAGCCGCAACCTTGCACCAAGCAATAGTTATCGACGATCCAAGATGCAAATGAGGGGGTCCAGACCCCTATTTATAGGCGAGGGAGGAGGATACGGTCACCGCCACAAGCGATATAGCTACCGGAGCAATATAGGCAGTCTGCCAACCCAGACCGCTCAACTACGCGGTCTGCAACTTCAAACCACGCGATTTTGAGGGTATACAGAGGAGAGCAGACAGAAAACACTATCGCCCGACGATAGCGATATCGCCTAGTAATAGCGACCTAAAGCCCTGGCGACCTGGCGACCTGGTGACCTGCGACCTGGTGACCTGCGACCTGGCGACCTGCCACCCTAACAACCTCACTTTTCAAATTTTTAAAATTCCCCCTTAAAGTGAGAGTCGGAACAACCCCAAACAAACTCTGCAGCCGTTTAAACGACCCCTTCGACAGTGACTTCGTGAAGATGTCCGCGACATTGCCCTTGCTCTGCACATATTCCAGCATCAGAGATCCCTCCAGCACCTTCTACAGAATAAATTAATACTCAATCTCGATGTGCTTTGTTCGCGCGTAACATACTGGATTTGTAACCAGCTTCAACGCACTATCATTGTCACCGCGAAGGAGAGTAGGATCTCGCACCTCCTCATGGATATCCTCCACCAACCTGCGCAGGCAGATGGACTCTTGTGCCGCCAAGGACGATGCCTTGTAACTGGCATCATTGGTGGAGATAGACACAGAATCTTGTTTCTTACTGCACCCAAAAACTGTCGCTGGTTCACACATGAAGACATACCAAGACGTCGACTTTCGATCATCTGTATTTCCACCATAATCCGCATCCGTGAATCCGTGTAAGTTGAAGCTCGTATCTTTTTCATAAAAGAGCCTCATGTCCGAGGTGGACTTCACGAAGCAGTCACCGTTGGAAAAATTGGTAGGTGGATAATAAAGTCCATCACCTGGTCATCCCAAATCAAGTCAGGGACTGATAGTGGTTGTAGTAGACCTCCCCAAAAGGTTAATAAGTTTTTTTGTTGTGCCTGTTGACTTAACCTCTCCCAACAAAAAGTTTACAACAAACACCTTCAGATACCACAGAACATCGATTGAACCACCGGGTGACATGCTCAACTGCAACTGTGTCTTGGAGTTTGAATAGCTCCTGCCAGAAATTGCACATGAATATTGGGTTCCTATCGCTCAGGATTGACTTCAGGAACCCATGTGGTCGTACCACATCGTGGATGAATGCCTCAATGACAAGAGGTGTCGTAAAAGCAGTAGAAAGTGATCATATTTGGACAGGAAATCATGTATCGTTATCACGTCTTTAAATTTGCTTTAAAGTTCACCTCCTGCAATTGAGCTCGCTTGAATAGCGAATGGCTTGGGAGTGTGATGATCTCTTTCAGTTTTGATATCGTCGACTTAACTTCAACTTGCAAATTTCACCTTCACAGTTGAGTTCCTCGCACAAAGAATGACCTGGGAGTGTGATGATCCTTTTCAGTGTCAACATTGTAAACTTTTGTGTAGCAAAAAGCCCGCGAGTCGCATGGTCAAGTTAGCTCATTTATTTGAAAAGTTCAAATTACTTCCATTTTTTGCTTGTGTTCCTCATCTTGATAGAGACCTCGTCGACGCAAGCTAGAACCTGAAAAATTTTGAGATCATTCTCGCATAGCTTCCCAACTCACGACTCTTGCGAAAATCAGTGTGAAGCCATCATGTCGCACTCAACCCCGCGCCAAACCAAAAAAGAGAGAGTACATCTAAACACATTATTTTCACGACCCTCTCGGGTCCTACATTATTTTTCAGCCTCGTACTGAGCTAGAAAAAGTTGGGATTGTATTTACCCGTATTCATCAAGATCACAAGTACACTTGGAGGACATAACAACAGTCAGCTCAATGAACTCGGGAGCACACCTCGCAAACTCGACAAATTACCTTGTCAAACTCAGGAGAACACCTCGGCGAGCTGGACAGACCATCTCGTTAACTGTAGGAGAGCACTTGGTCGTATTCGTCGAGATCACAACTACTCATGATCACATGGAGGACATAACAACAAGTCAGCTCAGTCAACTCAGGAGAGCACCTCGGCAAACTCGACAGCTTAACTCGTCGAACTCAAGAGAACACCTTGGCGAGCTCGACAAACCATCTCGTCAATCGCATGAAAGCACCTCGTCAGGATCGACAAACTACCCCGTCGAACTCAGGGAGAACCTCGGTCCACGGCGAGCTCGGCAGGCCACCTCGTCAATCTCAGGAGAGCACTTTAGCGAGCTCGACAAACTACCTCGTCGAATTCAGGAGATCACCTTGGCGAGATCTGCAAACCACCTTGTAAACCTCTGGAGAGCACCTTGGCGAGCTCGATAAACCACCTCGGTCAGCTTGGACGACCTTGCCTCAGGGTGGAGCCCACCTTCTGGCAGCAAGATACGATATTCGGTCCTTTGCCTATAAATATGACCCCATTGTAACCGGTGAGAGGTAGTTGACACCCTGCAAAGGTCGCTCATTTGAAGATTTGACGACCTCTCCTACCTTCGCCCGAACTCGCAACATTTTGTTCAAGAGGGAGAGTTCCTATACACTCCCGGGTATGCAACAGACCTCCACAATATAACATGACCATCTCGATAAGCAATAAAACAGCCTTTTTGTTTTTTCTTCGCCTCCAGCTTTCATGGTCTCTCGCGAACAAGTAAACTTCGGTCATACTGTTAGTATGTACTTTGCGAGCCGAGACCTTGGCCCTTACTGGTTGAGATCTTGGTTCCTTCCAGTGAGCTGAGTTCTCAGCCTCAATATTATCGATCTTATTTTCTTGGCCATTCTCCTGTGAATGCATCGTACGAAGTTATTCATACTCTTTAAAATGCAAGTATAAATAGGTCCATAATGCAACTTGTTTTCAATGTTGACACTATATAGGTGTCCTGTTTTTGTTCTGATATATGTAATCCTATCTTTTTAACGTTACTGCAGTTATGGAATTGCTGCAATTGCTCCCTTTTCACACCGCCTTGCTTTTGACAACTTGCCCAGTGAGCTTCAAAAGTTGCGTTGCAAAGTCAATTTTCAGGCATTGGTTTTCGTTCCTCATATCACGACATTGGGAGAAATGCTTGTCAAACGCCTCAGGTATCCAGGGCGTGTGCACTCTGTTGAGCATATACAGGAGGTTATTGATGAAAATGTTGACGAGGGGTCTGGAAAGTATGCTACACTGCATTTGAGGTTTGACAAGGTAACTTTGGCCTCAGAATTTTGTTTTAGCCTGTAGCTGCATTTAAGAACTTTTATCATCATGAGAATTGTGAAATTAAATTGGTTGAGAAGTTGTGTTGAGAATGTCATCCTCTGTTGAAAAGCTGATGCTAACTCTATACATTTGTTGTGGTCAACTCAACCCTCCTGGTAGAACAGACAAAATTAGGTCGCCTTACCTTAGCCCATGGAGCAGTCGAGCGCGTACACAGTCACAGAATAAGAAAATAAGTGCACAAGACGATTTTAACGTGAAAAACACCCTCAACTGGATAAAAAATCACGTGACCGGTTTGGTGCAAGTCAAACTTTACTATCAGCAGTAGTTTACAGAGTGTTGGTGAAATCGAGGTCGACAGACCGCTATTCGTTACAACTTGGAGATGCAGAGAGTATACAGACACGCTTGGTGGGCGACAGACCGCCTTAAATGAAGCTTTGCTTTCACTGTTCAATGGCGGTGGCGGACGTTCTTAGATGCAATCGGGCCGCTCAACTTTGTTGTGAGGTTGGTTACGGTGTGTTTGCGGGGATTTGCTGGATGCCGCGCACGCAGGAGGCTTCTTGGAGTGGCCGACGACGCGTCTTCTTCCTCGGGGCGTTGTAGACTTAGACAAATTTTTGGGTGTCTCGACGGGAGGCGGTGGCTCGTAGGAGGATTTCGACAGAGCTCCGACCTGAGGAAGAAGAAAGCTGGAAGGAGAAAAAGTTAAAAATGAGAGAGATCTGGGGGGCTTTTTATATGATTCAGGCGGTGGTTACGGTAGTTATGCGGCTATCCGCACACCGCAACCACCTAAATTACTAGGCGTAGACCATATTTAGCATAATTTCTAATGAGTATTAAATAATATATTTCATATATTATTTATATGATTCAGGCGGTGGTTACGGTAGTTATGCGGCTATCCGCACACCGCAACCACCTAAATTACTAGGCGCAGACCATATTTAGCATAATTTCTAATGAGTATTAAATAATATATTTCATATAGATGTACTAATATTTAATTATTAAATATTCTACCCACTAACCATGGTGGTTACCCATGAAATGGACGGTGGCGATCGCACTGGGATGATCAGATGGTGGAGAGGGCCCCCCTCTTTAACTAGTGGCCACCTTAGCGGCGGGCGGCCGCCGGAGAAGTAGCCCCGACCGGGGGGACGCTCAGCCGCGGCAAGCCGGGAGGGAGGTTGGCCCTAGTGTCAGTCGCGGGCTTGCGGCCGGCCGAGGGAGGCGGCCGCTCCTTGCTGCTGCGGCCGCGCATCCAAGGGGCGGCAGGCCCTTGCATCCGCACTGGGATGATCAGATGGTAGAGAGGGCCCCCCTCTTTAACTAGTGGCCACCTTAGCGGCGGGCAGCCGCCAGAGAAGGAGCCGCGACCGGGGGGGGGGGGGGGGGGGGGGGGGGGGGCTCATCCACGGTAAGCCGGGAGGGAGGTTGGCCGAGTGTCGGCCGCGGGGAGCGGCCACGAGGAGTTGTCGAGGGAGGCGACCACGTGGGAGGCCGCGGAGTGCGGCCGCTCCTTGCTGACGCGGTCTTGCGGCCGCGGGAGCCGGCAACCCCTTGCAGCCGCGGTGGGCGGTCGCAACACCGCGGTGGCGAGGTGCGGCTGCCCCATGTGGTTGCGCCCATGCGGCTGCTAATGGCGGTCGTGAGGAGGCAGTGAGGTGCGGCTGCGGGAGGCGGACGTGACCTCGCCGTCGGGGAGCGGAGGCGGCCGGCCGCGGGAGGTTTGCACGAGTAACGGGATCCCGTGCGCGAATCATGTGCGGATCGCACGCGCCGATCGCACGTGCGGTTGTTATTTCCATGATCACCACAAAGTTTGTTGTGATTGTGTGATCGGCTATTTGCACCTCAATTTCTCTATAAATTTAACGTGGTCTCATCTTTTGCCCCCAAAATCACCGGTGTTCGGAACCGGAGCGCGGGAAGAACGAGGATTTTGCTCGAGAGATTCTTTCTTGTGAAGATTTTGGTGGTGGAGAGATGCTAGTGAATGCGGACGGCGGTGGAACGCGTGCCAAGGTTCGCGGTAAAGAAGCGTAGTGACCGTGCGGAAGAAGGCACGCATGTGCGAGGTTCGTTCGCACGCATAAGCGCAGGGAAAACTCGCACAAGCGGGGTGATGCGCACGCGCGGATGGGGCTGCACGCGCGTTAGTGTGCAGAGGCCGGACCGCACGCGCACCTGCGCGTGGTGGCCCGCGCGCGGTATAACTTAGTCTCATCATTTGCCCGCGCGCTGGTCTCGAGTGCTCTCCTGCGCGCCTACACGCGTGTCTAGCGTACACGCCCATGCGCACCCCCGCGCGGGCCTCGCGCGCAAGGCGTGCGCGCTCATGCGCGTGGATCATGGACGCACGCTCACCCATGTGCGCACCCGTGCGTTGGTCTTCGTGTCACACCTCGGAGCACTCAAAATATCCCCTCATATACAAATACAACACCCACAAACGCAGGTCTTCGTGTGTGCGCCTGCGTGCACCTGGGCGTGCCTATGCGGCTGCGTTTGTGGGTGTTGTATTTGTATATGAGGGGATATTTTGAGTGCTCCGAGGTGTGACAATTGCGCTTACGAAGCTGCATTCTTCCGCCCTTATGCGACCGTTTTTTGGCGTTCTTTTTTCATAATTTTGCCTTGTGCTGCTTTTTAGGCCTCGAAGCGCAACTCACAATCTCGTCTAATGCGGTTGCGCTCCACGGTTACCATTGATCAAATTGTGGTTTGGAGGAAAATATACGAATACCTGCCAATCTTAAATTGAAGATGCCTCATGTTGAAGAGAGTTCAGAATCCGTCGAAGGGTTGGCTGACATTGTGTGAGACGATACTGTGGTCCGGGTTCCGACTTCCACCGTGCGAGGAAGTGATTATATTTTGAAGTTTTGCAGTGTCCCTGTATTCTAATTTACTCCTCTTAGGATGACTCACAATATGGAATTAGTTGCATTTTTCAGGGAGCATGACTTGAGATTTTTCTTGGACTTGTTCAGAGACTGGTGCGAGGTCCGCGTTGATGGTGGTGGTCGTGTTGAGATTTACAACGACAAGAATTGGCTTGACTTTGAGAATCGGGTGGATCGTCATCATGGGAACACCTTATTTGGCTATGTCCGGAATTCCTGAGGCTTGCTAGAGCTTTGAAATTCACTTCCTGATCGTTGTCGTTGTCAGAAAGGGCGAGAGCGGGACTTTTTTACGATGTTGTGGTTTACAGAGCCTCGGGAGCTAACAAATCATTTATTCAACATTTCTTTACTTGTAGAGGACAAACGTCTGATGTTATGCGGGCTTTTTGCTGATACTGAGCGTGTAGTTGCGGCGCCACTGGTTCATCATCGAAAGAGGAAGCGATGGTAGATGGCCGGCGGCGATCGCGCTGGGACGATCAGACGGTAGAGAGGGCCCCCCTCTTTGACTAGCGGCCACGCAGGTGGCCGCCGGAGAAGGAGGAGCCGTGGCCGGAGGTACGCCCAGCCGCAGCAAGCCGGCCCTAGCGCCGGCTGCCCCGCTCGGCCGCGGGCTTGCGACCGCGGGGAATTGCCACTCCTTGCGGCCGCGGGAAGCTGCCGATCCTTGCGGCCGAGGGAGGCCGCTTCGGGGGGGCGGCCGTGGGTGGTGGCCGCGGTCTTGCGACCTCGGGATGCGGCCGTGGGGTGAGGCCGCCCCTAACGGCGCGGGGTGCATGGGGGAACTCCCTTGCAGCCACAATAGTACACCTTCAATCATGACTGTACCTTGGGCCGGGACAATACCCCCGATGGGTTTGAGTTGTCTACGACAGACTTGAGTTGTCTGGAGAGGAAGCAGTTAAAATATATATATATATATATATATATATATATATATATATATATATATATATATATATATATATATATTATATATATATATATATATTATATATATATACTAGCATCTTCGAACGGGCTTCGCCCGTTCTCGATGCGTCGCCGCGGGCTTCGCCCGCAATCAAGCGGGCTTCGCCCGCTTGACCCCCCGGCGGGCTTCGCCCGCCCCCCAGCGGGCTTCGCTCGCCCCCCAATTTTTTTGAAGCTCGTCCCCTCCAGCGGGCACCGGGGGGCTTCGCCCGTTCTCGATGTGTCGCTGCGGGCTTCGCCCGCAATCAAGCGGGCTTCGCCCGCTTGACCCCCCGGCGGGCTTCGCACGCCTCCCGACGGGCTTTGCCCGCCTCCGAAAATTTAAAAATTTATATACTTTAATAAATAATTATTTTTTTAAAATCAAATTGTAATTTAATAAATCATTATATAATATTTTTTTATTTTTTATATTTTTTATAAAAAAATCAAAAAAAATCAAAAAACAAAATCCCGATGCCCCCCCGTTCCGCCTGCCTCCAGCCGAATCCCTCTGCCGCCGCCGGCGGAGCCGCCGGCGGCCTGCCCGCCGCCCACCGGCGGGTTCGCCGGCCTCCGGCGAACCCGCCGGGGGTTGTCCGGCGGCGAGCGGGCAGGGGCACCGCCGGCGGTGGCCCTGCCCGTGAGCTCCAGTTCTGGAGCTCACGGGCAGGGCCACCGCCGGCGGTGCCCCTGCCCGCTCGCCGCCGGACAACCCCCGGCGGGTTCGCCGGAGGCCGGCGACCCCGCCGGTGGGCGCCGGGCAGGCCGCCGGCGGCTCCGCCTCCGGCGGCAGAGGAGTTTTTTTTTGCGGAAAGGGGGTATCGGGCCATTTTCGCAGATGAATAGTGCCTGGAGCGGTTTTTATTTTAATTGCAGGCCATGGTTTAGAAATCCAATGGCTAGAAGCAACTTTTTGGAGATCGGACGGTCCAGATCTATTTGATGGTGTGAATGGAGATATGTATATTGTATTATATAATAAAGATATATATGACAGTGGATTGCCATATCTAGAAGGAGAGATTTGGATAGGGATTACAGTCGGCGTGGACCTTGGAATTTCTGGGGACGGGATGGGGCAGTGGTTTAGCGGGGTAAGGTTGGTTTTAGCCTTTAGGAATGAATTTGGTGAACCAACTGTAAGCGTTAAATTGTAGGGATAAGATCCGAAGCTAGGATTGAGTTAATAAATATAAGATGAGATTTGTTCTATGCTATCCGAAACCTGAACTTTAATCCAAGCATTTAGAATAAAACAAACTGACTATAAATATTGAAGCACTTCTACAGCATTTGCTAAAATTGAGAAATTTTGCAGGACATGGCCGCTCATTCAGCCTGCGACTTTGGTGGTGGTAAATCCGAAAGGCTGGCTCTAGCGAAATATAGACAAGTGATTTGGCAAGGAAGGGTTATGAACTCCCAATTCACAGATGAGGAATTGCGTAGCCAAGGACGATGCCCATTGACACCCGAAGAGATCGGGTTACTGTTAGCCGCCTTGGGTTTTGATAGCAATACTCGCCTTTATCTAGCCTCCCATAAGGTCATCTGTTGGTATTCTCTCCATGAATGGAGTCTTGTAGATTTTCAAATCTAATTTTGTATTCTCTCTGCAGGTTTACGGCGGAGAAGCCAGGATCTCAAGCTTGCGCAAGCTTTTTCCATTGATGGAAGATAAGAAGAGCCTCGCTTCTACAGAGGAACTTGCAAAGGTTGAAGGAAAAGCTTCTCTTCTTGCTGCTGTTGATTACTATGTTAGCATGCACAGTGATGTCTTCATTTCTGCATCTCCTGGCAATATGCACAATGCCATGGTAATAACCCCGTTCTATTGTTACATGGATGTTTCGTCTTCCATTAATTTTCTTGGAATATAAAGTAGTACTTCAGAGTGATGCGTTTAAATAGATTTATTATGCAGAAGAATGAGATATAGATGAATAAATAATATTTTACATTGTACATACCCCCCAGCTTGCTACAAAATAAAATTCACCCCTTATTTTCCTAGAAGGCTTCGTAAATAAATTTACCAAGTGATTAAAAACTGATCTTACATAATCTTATTTCAAGCTTTACATATCTTCTGCTTAATAATATGGCACGGCATCGGCAGCAACCAAGTTGGACAAATCAAAGTTTTTTGTTCCCTTGAATTGATTTGTGGATCATGTGAAATGCTTAATAATTAATTAATGTTATAGGTTGGTCACCGAACGTACGAGAACTTGAAGACGATAAGGCCAAACATGGGTCTACTTGGTCAACTATTCATGAACAAGAGCTTGGATTGGTCTGAGTTCCAGCATCAAGTGCAAGTGGGGCACAGAGGAAGAGAGGGACAGATTCGACTCAGGCGGCCCCAGCAGTCCATTTACACGTATCCTGCTCCAGATTGCATGTGCCAAGCCTGATCTATAATAATATATTATCTGTAATATGTTGTATTCTTCTACATTTTAGGTAGTTTAGGGCTCTGTTCTTGTTAGCTTGTGCGTGTTGGTGCTGTTGTATTCTTCTACATTTTAGGTAGTTTAGGGCTTTTTTTTATCTACAAATTAGTGATTGCTGCTGTTGCTGCTGTTAATATGCTTCTTTGTCTATAAACATCTTAAAACTTTTCTCTGAAAGATAACATAATTACAGCTTGCCCCTCTCTTATTATGGAAATTACAAAAACCTCTCAATGTTATAAAAGATAAAATTTACCTGCCCTGAAGATTACATTTCATAACATCCATGCACAAAATAATCTCCTTGGAAATGTGTGTATTCTGAGGGGGGTATTTTTGTGCATGGATGTTATGAAATGTGTGTATTTCAAGGAAGATAAATGTTACGTTTTCTAATATTGATGGGTGATTTTTGTAATTTTCATAATAAGAGGGAGTACAATCTGTAATTTTTCGAAGTTAAGAGGGGAGGTCCCGGTAAATGCACACACACACACACACGTGGAAATATGTATATCTGCTTAACGCGGATATAATATTTTTCGTGCAACTGTGTAAGCCAATTTGATCGGTGATAACACTCTAGAGAGAAAAAAACGCGCCACGCCGACGAACCCAGTGCGGCCGGTGGCCGGCGAACTCGCAGCCGCCGGCCGCCGCTTTGTGAATCGTCTTTGCAGTGGAGGCGGCGAGCTCGCCGGCCGCCCTGAGTTTGTCAGCGGCCAATTTAATTTGATTTATTATTATTATTATTAGAACAATGAATGTGATCAAACCAAGGCTGATCAATTGAGTTATGTCACAGTTGATAACCAAGTATAAAACATGAACGGTGGGAAAATGGAGAGAGAGGGTACGGTGTGAGAGAGAGTGGTATTTGTTTTGATTTATATTGATATAAATCTTCGTAAAACTATTACATATTTGTTGCGGATTAACTTGGCGTCCCGGTCGGACCGGAATAAACTGAACCGTCTTAACTCTCGGAACGGTCGAGCGCACACACAGTCAATGAAAAGAGAGAGTTGACACGAGAGGTTTTAACGTAAAAAAATCCCTCAACTGGGTAAAAAATCACGTGACCGGATCTGTGCTGGTCAAAGTTCACTATCAGATTGTCGTTACAATGCGTTTGAAGAATCGAGGGCGACAGACTGCTCCTCGTTACTACTTGGAGGTGAGAGGGAGTTTCTGACTCGCAACGGGCAACGGGCTGCGCCGAGAGAGTTCTGAATGCTAACTTGGTGGCTGGTGTGCTTGAGCGTTGACAGTGGTTGTCTTCTTCCCTCTTTCGCGCACTTAGGGACTTGGCTCATTGGCGGCTTGAAGATGACCCGATGGAGGAGTTCGACAGAGCTCTGTTCCGAGGAAGAAGAAGGCACCAGAGCAAAAAGGTGAGAAATGAGGAGTTCTGAGGTTCCTTTTATACCCTCCAATAGGTGGTTATGACGGGCCCCACACTAACTTGGTGGTTTAGTGGATGATTACTTGTAGATCGGAGGGCGACTGATGCTCAGTAACGATCGGACGGTTGCCGACCTGCAAGCGACGACGGCGGTTGACAACGGCGGGCGGCGGCGGCGGCCGAGGGGGCGGGCGACGGCGGCGGGCGAGTGACAACGGCGGGCGGCGGGCGGCGGGCGGGCGACAAGCGGCGGGCGGCGGCCGGGCGATAGTTGTTGTGTGGGAGGCCACCATGATCTCACTTATTGTGATGGAGATCATGGAGGGAGTGGGTTGACTAGTCAAACCCATGATCTCCACAATAAGAGGGATCATGGGGGAGATGGTTAAGTGCACACTCTTTCCTATATAAATGAGGCTTCATCCCCATCAATTGCCCCCCAAATCCTCTGTTGTTGAAGGTTGACACGAGCGAGAGAGCAAGGATTTTCTCTCATTCTCTTTGACTATGACGACGTCCAGCGACAGGCCAGAAACGTCCGCGAGCGGTGCCCGGCGAGCCCAGGTAACTGCATGTTAAAAAATTTCCGTGGGAGAGGGGGCACGACGTTCCCACGACCGGACGGCGCCACGACGGCCAACGCACGGGGGCGCGCGGACCGAGTTGAGCGGGGCACGCGCCCGTAACGTGTTGCGATGCGCGCGTTCCGGGCGCGCGCGCGCTGCAGCCGCACGTGTGCTGTAGAGCGCGGCGCGCGCGCTGTAGCGCGCGGCGCGCGCGCTGTAGCGCGCGCGCGCGCGCTGTAGCGCGCGGCGCGCCCGCTGTAACGCTCACGTAGTTGTGTGTGCGCCACTGTGCGCGTGTGCGCGCAACGCGCGCAACAGCGCGTGCACGTATTTATAGGGCGCGCGCGCGCCTGTGCGCGTGCCCCTTCACGGGGCCCGTACTAGCTATATTTTGCGCGTGCGTCTGCACGCGTGCGCCCCTCGGTCTGCTTTGAGGGTCTTACTGTTGCGTATTGCGCTTCTCACAATGCGTTTGATTTCTCTCTTTTGGCGACAGGGCTCGAAGCGTTCCGCGAGACCACTGTGTCTGCGCTCTTCTCTTACTGAGGACCAAATTGTCATTTGAAGGAAGAAGTTCAGGCTACCTGCTGATTTGGAAGTGAGAATTCCGTTGTTGAAACTGAAAATTCGGTTCCTAGTGGAGTTCACCCGTGGTGAAGGGATGATCGCACACCTACTTCTCTCCAGCAAACCAAACAACAAGAGAGATGGAAACCGACCTCAGGGCTCGGCGGGAGGACCCACCACACACCCGGAAGATCTTAGAGCGCTTCACCTTCTTAGCCAAAGGCCGAGCTAAGGCTACCTCAGAAAGCACAAAAAGATCTGAATGCTGATAAGCGTCTCTTCTGAGGTGCCCCTTGGGTCATATTTATAGCTTTCTGAAAATGGTCTGCAAATAGCCAACCTCCGCTGTTTTGAACAGCTATGTGCAGCCTAGCTAGGTCTGCCAACACGTAACTCCGTTGTTCTAACAATCTATCCGCACCCATGGGAGGGGCATCCATTCAATTTCGCCTCTGGGCCCCACTGCGCCGGTCCCAAGAGTCGGGAGGTCGGCTCGCCACTGCTCTCTACTCCCACGGCGCGGTTGCGACCTTGCTCCCTCGACTCGCCTTCTCTCCTTGGGCGAGCGCGAGCCAAGCCTTCGCGGCTCGCCAATGCTCGCTTGGAGGCGGGCTGGCGGCCAGGTCGCCTATAGGAGAGCGGGTAGGCCGGTCTCAGACTGTCGCTAAGGGAACTCCAGAGGGGGCTCGCTAATCTGGGCTCGTCGAGCTCAACCCCGAATATTAGCTCAAAGTATGTCGAGCTCAAACCTTTGCTCGACGAATGTCGAGCTCGAGCCTCTGCTCGACGAACTCAAGGCGAGTGCGGGAGAGGAGCCAGCTCGCGTGGCTCGCCCGTCTGGCTTTGGCGAGAGCGAGCTGGCCACCTGGTGCCTGCCCGCATGCTGTTCTGGTGCGAGCAGGGTGCCTTGGTCCTCTCGCCTGGCCTAGCGGGCCCACTCGGAGAACACGGGGTTGTACATCCGCATGTCGAGGAGCGAGTGCATATTCCTTCTCGAGGTTGGCAGACAGTCTGCGGGAGCACTTTAAGGTCCGGCTTTCGATTCCCGCCTTGCGAGGAGGTGACCGAGATCTTGAAATTTTGCGGGATGTCGATCTCCCAGTTCACCTCGTTGGGAGTAGTGCACCTTATGGGCATGGTTGTTTTCTTCTGGGAGCATGGCGGGAGACTTACTTTGGAGTGCTTTCGAGAGTTGTGCGATGTTTGCTCCAATGGTGGGGAGCGCGTGGAGATTCATAGCAATAAGAGTTGGCTTGATTTCGAGACTCGGATAGATCGTCGTCACGGGAACACTCTTTTTGGCTACATCAGGAACCCTTGGGGCTTGCCGGAGGTGTGGAATTCGCTTCCCGGTCGTTGTCGCTGCTAGAAGGGGAAAGAGCGGGAATTTTCCCCGATGCTGGGGTTTTCGGAGCCTTGCGAGTTGGCCAATCTCCTGTTCAACATTTTCTCATTTGTGGAGGAGAAGCGCTTGCTACAGTGCGACATTTCTTCGGATTCTTTGCAGAGTATCGATGCATCTTCCGGTGGCAGTCGGAAGAGAAAAACCAGCGCAGCTTCTTCTAGCGGTGTTGAGATGACAGATGGGGCGGCTCTTTTTGTTGCCCGAGATGACATCACCCCTAAGTTGAGGTACTTGAAGGCCCGACCCTTCGAATTCCCTCTGCAAAGGCGGCAGCCGGCGGTGGTACGATAAGTATTCTCATTTGCGTGAAATTTTCAATCTTTATCTTGTTATGCTAACTTTCATTTTTCTTTTGTGCAGGTCGAGACTCAGGACCAGACTGTCATTACTTGGAACGACCATTTTGTGAGCTTGAAGGATGGGTATTTGGCCCTTGAGGAGAAGCTTAGATCGACGACGAGTCTGCTTGCCTCCCCGAGGGAGGAGCATGCCCGCAACATTTCACGGTTCCGTCAGATAGGGTCCGGGCTAAAGTCCGAGTTGGAGGATGCACGTGCAGCATTGGAGGTAGAGAAGGAACTGGTGGAGAGGACCATCCAGATGTTGAAGCATTCCCCGGAGGAAGCCACCAGTTTAGAGACTCGGCTTCAGGCTGCGAGGGCCCAAGTGGAGATGCTATTTTCTGAGAGCCGTGTGTCAGAGCTGAAGGCCACTGTACTTGCAGAGTACCTGCGGTCGTTGGACTACATGAGAGACCGTAGCCTAATCGCGGAGGAGGTGCGTGACGAGATCTGGTCCAAGGAGGTGGAGCCTCAAGTGGAAGATGCTCGTGAGCTGACCCTCAGGCGTGGAGTGGCGAAGGCCTTCCGATTTGTCAGTCGGCACCTAAAATGCGACACTTTTGGCTTTAGTTGTGACAACGTTTCTGAGGATGAGGGATCTGATGTCGATGTTGCTGATGAGTAGCGGTCTCTTGTATGTTTTTGTATTCCTCCTCCAGCTATTTGTGTTATGTGTTGTTTTTGTTTGCAGTTGTGGTGGGCGCTCTTGTGCGCTGACCTGTATGACATCGTTATTTTTTATGTCATTTAGCTGTTTTGCTTTTTTGCTTTGCCTCCTTTGAGTACTGTTTTTGCAAGTTTGCCTTGCGGGAGAGCGTGTGGATGGAGTATTCCAGTATTTGCAACTTCGTTCGCATAGTTCTATCCCGCAGTTTAGTTTGCATGAGGGTTGCTCGTGGCTTAGTTTGCACGAGAGTTGCTCGCGGCTTAGCCGTGAGGGGGGCAGGCCCCCACTGGGAGTTTGCGCGAGCGTTACTCGCGGCTTAGTTTGCACGAGCTCGCGGCTTAGTTTGCATGAGGGTTGCTCGCGGCTTAGCCGCGAGGGGGCAGGCCCCCGCGGGGAGTTTGCGCGAGGGTTGCTCGCGACTTAATTTGCACGAGGGTTGCTCGCGGCTTAACCGTGAGGGGGGGGGGGGGCACGGGGAGTTTGCGCAAGGGTTGCTCGCAGCTTAGAGCTGAAGAGGCCAGGATCCCTTTTGCGGCGATCTGAACACTCTGTAATGGGAGAGACTTGAGTCCCTTATTGGGAACACCGAACACTCTGTAAGAGGAGAGGCCAGTCCCTTGTTGGGAATACTGAACACTCTGTAAGAGGAGAGGTCAGAGTCCCTCATTGGGAATACTGAACACTCTGTAAGAGGAGAGGTCAGAGTCCCTTGTTGGGAATACTGAGCACTCTGTAAGAGAAGATGTCAGAGTCCCTTGTTGAGAACACTGAACACTCTGTAATGCAGTTATCAATAAAATTGGAAATAACACTTGTTGTTTATCTCACGAATGTTAAAAATATAAAATACAAGCAGTGATGATGGAGCTCTGGATGCTCATTTGGCAGAAAACAAACTCTTCTTTGTGATGTTTATCCTGGGGATCGTCTCAGTGTCGGATCATTCTTGACATGTTGATTCAGAGCCTTTGTTTTGGAGAGAACTCTCGAGGTACCCAATACGAATGAATCATTCGATTTCTGTCTTCAGTCTTGAAAAATCTTCTGTCTTATGCCCGTGACCTTGATGGAAGTTGCAATACTTAGATTGGTCCCTTGAATTTGGAGTAAGAGCCCTTGGCCTTTGGAGAGACGGATGGTTGCATATGACGAGCAACACTTCCGCTCGTGAAGTGTTGAAGGGACTGAAGGCTTGATGTTGGTGATGCCCCCCAGCCCGTCGAGAGTTGACGTAGCGCGAGCTGCTCTTTTTGGGAACCGACAGTGGTGTCAACCCATGCTCTCGCTGTCTCTTTGAATTGCTTTTGAATTGTTGGTGGTGTGCTTCGATTGCATCGTCAGCAACGATCTGGGCATCGATCCGTTGAATAAGATCAGAAGAGCTGGGGTATAGTTTCTTGTACTAGTACGGAGTGGAAGCCACCAGGGTGGAACCCTCCAAGAAGAAATCCGCGTATGAGTTCCGCTTTTATTCCAGGGATTCGTCGTGCTTCAGTGGTGAAACGACGGAAGAAATCTTTACAGGTTTCCCCTTTACTTTGACGAATATCGGACAGGTGTGAAGGATCATTAAATATCTGGCGGTTGACAATGAACTGATCTGTAAACTGTTGTGTTAGTTCTGTGAATTCCTTGATTTCTACTTCCTTTAGGGACATGAACCAGGTGCGAGCTTGTCTTTTCAAAGTTGTCGGGAAAGCTTGACACAATAGTTGATCTGAGACATTGCAAAGTTGCATCAGGATTGCGAAGTGTCTGACGTGTTCTGACGGGTCACTTGCGCCATCATATGTCTCGATCTTTGGGAGCTTGAAACCTTGGGGGATTGGGTGTGCCCGAACCTCAGGTGCAAATGGCGAGTAATGATGGAGAGGGTGGCTGGCGGGAGTGGCACATTGCTTGGCCCGCTCGCGTTCTTCTGTGATTAAGTTGAGAACTTCGCATGTGAGCCTTTCAACTTCTGTTGGCCTGATGCCTGTTGCTTCTGGGTGATTGTACTGATGCTGAACTTCAGATCCTTTGTCTAAACGGGCTCTACAGTCATGGACATCCGCACTGGGGAGTTCGACAAAGCTCTGGTATGATGATGCGCCGGTGAGGGGGAACTGGACCAACCTGCCCCCCGAGTGTCATCCTTCCTGTCGTGCGGGCAGCTTCTCCCGCCATGGTCTTTAGTTACGAGTATCGTTGTGTTGAGGGTACTGTCTTTTGAGGATGCTGAGAACTCGCTTCCCACAGACAGCGCCAAACTGTTGCGGACTAACTCGACATCCCGGTCGGACCGGAATAAACGGACCGCCTTAGCTCTCGAGACGGTCGAGCGCGCACACATTCAATGAAAAGATAGAGTTGACACGAGAGATTTTAACGTGGAAAAACCCCTCAACTGGGTAAAAAATCACGTGGCCGGATCTGCGACGGTCAAAGTCCACTATCAGATTGTGGTTACAATGCGTTTGGAGAATCAAGTGCGATAGACCGCACCTCGTTACAACTTGGAGGTGAGAGAGAGTTTCTGACTCGCAACGGGCAACGGGCTGCGCCGAGGGAGTTCTGAATGCTAATTTGGTGGCTGGTGTGCTTGAGCGTTGGCAGTGGTTGTCTTCTTCCCTCTTCCGCGCACTTGGGGACTTGGCTCGTTGGCGGCTTGAAGAAGACCCGAGGGAGGAGTTCGACAAAGCTCTGGTCTGAGGAAGAAGAAGACTCCGGAGCAAAAAGGTGAGAAATGAGGAGGCCTGAGACTCTTTTTATAGCCTCCAGGAGGTGGTTATGCCCCCCCCCCCCACCACTAACTTGGTGGTTTAGTGACTGGTTACTTGTAGATCGGACGACGACAGATGCTCAGCAACGATCGGACGGTGGTCGACCTGCAAGCGGCGGTGGCGATTAATGACGGCGGCGGCGGCCGGCGGTAGTTGTTGTGTGGGAGACCACCATGATCTCTCCTATTGTGATGGAGATCATGGGGGGAGTGGGTTGACTAGTCAAACTCATGATCTCCACAATAGGAGGGATCATGAGGGAGATGGTTAAGTGCACACTCATTCCTATATAAATGAGGTTTCATCCCCATCAATATTCTTAAACAATGTCAAAAAATTTGCGAGTGGCGGGCGCAAATTTGTGAGCGTCGGGAATGTCATCGCGCTAGGCAATATTGTAGTCGGAGTATTGTCACTCCAGCACTGACCTCATATGCACTGTTGCGATTAAGGTACTGCCGCAATTGGTCGTAGCGTTGGAGTTCCGTGCCTACCGTGCCCTTTGTGCTAGGGTGTAATGATAGGACCATCATATTAAATTGAACCGTCTGATCCTACCCCTAAGTGCCTCCAACTGCCATGTTGGCGGCGCCCATTGTGCCTTTTCTGAAAATTTAATGAATGTTTCGTTCATCATCGATTGTTGGACCAGCAAACTGTTCCATGCTTTCTTGGAACTCTCCCCCGCTTGCTTCGCCAACTCCCCAACCTTCCTTTGTTTCTTGATTCTCTTCTAGGGTTTCAAAGAAGAACACTTTGAAGAGCAATGATGATTGAGACTTGGGAATCTATTTTGGCCATGATTGAAGCCATTTCATTTAGTGTTGCTTTTGCAAAGTGGTTAGTTTGTTCATGTGAGCTCACGTTGAAGAGCAAAGATTTTAAAGCTCTCTAAAATGCATGGACAATTGAATGAACAATGAATGTATATAGTGGTTCTTTTCATAAGATATTCCATAGATTAGGGTTCCCATATTCCTGGAGAGATGCGCTGAATGTGAGTGACAACCCCAGCGAAGAGGATATGGCTCATAAGGGAGAAGATTTGCTGGGCCGCTAAGAAGCTCTAGGGCCTTCAATTTACATTGAAGTACAATAATGCTACTCTTTTTGATCACATCAAACACTATTCTTAAAATAAACAAACAACAAACAGGTAAGCATGTTAATATATATTTATATATTATAGTTAAAACAACTCCGGCTCCTCCCAAAAAAAAATGATTGATAAACAAACATTAAAAATTCCACATATTTATATTCAAATGAAATTTTAATCAGTGGCAAATAACATAATTAATATAGAGGGAAAAAAACAGGCCTTAAAATTCTCCAGAATTCAAAGTATTTAATGTTGTTTATGGGAGCAGAGGAGGGGAAGAAGGTGAGGGCGGAAAAATAAGAAGAGGACCGCCCCTTGGATTAGTATTTGCTCCAGGCTCCTTGTAGTCCATCTCTGTCATCTCCTGCATTATCCTCCCCACCTGTCCAAATTCCTTGAGCTATGAAATGTAAACTTACCAAGAAGATTTTTGTAATTTCAAGGGATAGTGGTGCGCAACTCATAATTATGATTTCGTTTGGCATGGTGGCGGCGGCCATGAACATGGGAGGTTAAATTGTCATTCGTTAACGCCCACCTAAGAAATTTCAACCACTTTTATGTTCAAACGGATGATGTTTGTTAGGTGATCCTTAACGAATGACGGTTTAACCTATGCGTTTACGACCGTCACCACCATGCCAAACTTAACGGAGCCTAATAGGGGATGTCTCGATAAGCGATAGATGAGTAAGTTGTTAACAACCCTATTATTATCTTTTTCACCATGATCAATAACTCCACTAATCTTTAGAAATAGGTGTATAACACCCCTTATTTTTTTTTCATCATCATCAATAGCCTCCTAATCTTTATAAATAGTGTATTATTCTCCTTATCTTTTTCTACATAGTCAACAACTCCCTTGAGCTTCAGAAATATGTGCATGACCCCAAATCTAATATTATGTAGTTTAGTAAATGATAACAATATGCATTATAAAAAATCTTATTAGAATTGATAGTACAAAACAAAATTAAAATATGCTTTAGAGTTATTTTTGGCCAGTCATTATGTTTAGCTGCATTTTTCGTAAATTATAACAAATGATTGGGGGTGGTAGGGCTAAATCTTGCTACTTTTAGGGGCAAATCTTTAAGTTGGCCGAGATCCACTCAACATTGACTTTATGATACATATCTTCTTAAGAATATGAATTTTAATAAACAACCAAGCCAAACATCATGTATCCTTAGTTTTAAGTTTTTAACATACAAAAAATTTGCAGACCGTGCGGTTTCCTATGCCAACTTGACATTAACATATGCATCTTTGAGTGAAATTTAACTGTAGGAGGGCAAATATGGTATGAACAATTTGAATCCATAATACATAAAGATGACTAATTTACAACATATGCAAACTTCCCTTCTTTGTGGTTGCCTGTCACGGGCCAACCCGTAAAGATATCGGGAACTTGCCGGCGGTGGTGGTGAAGGCGGAGATATAAGGGAGTCAAGCTCAACCTATGTACGGAGAATGCGAGGAGGAAGAAGGGGGAGACTTGCTCAACTCTAACCCTAGAATGAAGATGAGGAGGAAAGAAGTAGAGAGGAAGGAAGATAACTTATCATAATTTCTTGGATATCCTCATTCATGATACCAAGAGTTCATAAATTAATAAAATTACACATGGTCATAAATCATTAGAGCAAGTGAGAATGCATCTAGATCATGAAATGAACCTCCATTTGAAGTCTCAAATGGAGAGGATCCTCTCCATTTCAAGTGAAATGGATAGTATCCTGATTCGACGGGTTCACTAATCTCATCCTTTTTTATTTTTGTTTATTCAAAAATTCTAAATCATTAGATCAAGTGAGAATGCATCTAGACCATGAAATGAACTTCCATTTGAAGTCTCAAATGGAGAGGATCCTGATCCTTTCTCCGATGAGTTTTAACAAAAACGGCACCATCATAAAATGTATGTTTGTCATGACAATGGCCATCGAGAAAAGAAAACTAGTATTGAACATAAAAGTAGATGAAGTTCCTTGGGTGAGATCGGGAGTTTGGGAACGATGGTTCATAACCACCGCGCTCACGACCGCCAACTGCCGCACTATTAATCAATTATCTCCATAGCATTAAACAAAGTGACTGCCTATCACCATATGTAAAACAAATAAATTATATATAAAAAAACTAGTACTAAACTATTGATTATAGTCACCTTTTGAAATAAAATTGCAGCGGGTCACCCGGTCTTTCCCCGGTCCGGAGAGATCGAACCGCTTTAACTTGGAATCGTACCAGACGCTCAAACAGTCAAAATGAACCGCAACAAATGACAAGAGACGTTTTCTTACGTGAAAAAACCGGAAAAGGTAAACAACCACGTGGTTAGAGCCGAGTCAGACCAAAATCCACTAGCTTCTCAGAATTTTATAAAGATTGATTTGATCTTAAATGACAGACCGCTACTCCGTTACAGGTGCAAAGTACAAAAAATGAGGAAAAATGGCTAAATTCTCGGAACTTCGATGGAAGCGCTCCGGCCTTGGAATGTTGTTGAGCTCGCGAAACTTTGGTGGGAGCGTTCCGGCTAGAAAATTCTCAAAATCCACGGAGCAACTGAAGGGAGCGCTCTCGTTGATGCGAAATCTTGATGGGAGCGCTTTTGCGGAGACGGTTGACGAGACTTGACTCCTGTTGGAACCTTAGCGCAAGGAGAATAGTAGAGTGAATTTCTGAGAGGATGATCAGCCTAAATACACGATCCCGCCGAAAAACCTCAAAATCTCACTTGCCTCTGTAGTTGTTTGTCCCCAAATGAAGGCCCGGGGGCACATTTATAGTTTTCTGGAGGGTCATGATGGTTATTGTGTCGGGGAGTGATTTGTGTTGGCGAATGACATCGCACTGTTTTGATCACCTGAATCACCATTTTTGTTGAAATGACGGAAGTGCCTCCCGGGCAGTTTCGGAAGGCCCAGGTAATGTGCATGGAGGTAGCGGCGGCAGGAGGCGGCCGACGGCGGAGGAGGCGGTCGAAGATGGCGGGGGTCACCGGCGGAGGCGGAGACAAATGCAGACGCACGCGCGGGGTGCGGCCGCGCGGCGCGGGACCGCACGGGGGCGCGGTCCGATCGTGCGGGGGCGCGACCGCGCGGGGGCGAGGACCCGTGGGGTACGGCCGCGCGGCGCGCGACCGCGTGGGGGCGTGGTCCGGCCGTGCGGGGGCGCGACCGGGCGGGGTGCGGCCGCACAGGGGCGAGGCCCTGCGGGGGCGCGACCGCACTCTGCATTTGATAAATACGAGTTATCTTGGCCCTATAATTCCTTGCCCCCTTCGCATATGGATGATAACTTCTCAAAAAGAAGTTATCTTGATCTTTAATTTTAATCTTTTTGATTAATATTTTTGATAAATCTGAGTTAAAATGTATTAAATAGAGAATAATTTGGTTTTGATTAAAGTAGAGATATTATGGTCATTTTAATTTGTTTTTTTATGTAGGAATTTCGAAGTATCCACTTCAAATAGTCAATAGTTGAGCTTATTCGAAGTGCAGAGTAAAAGTTGCAGAAGAGTTGTAATAATTGTAATTTGAAGCAGTTTTTAGTAATGCAGGAAATATGTTATAACATATTTTTACATTGCAGAAATTATGTTACAACATATCTGTAGAGACAAATTTTTCAAATCCGAAAATACTAAAACTTGAACAGTTTCAACACCAAGTAGATGTCTCTATTCAAATTATGTTACAACATATTTGCAAACACAAATTTTTCAAATTCGAAAATACTCAAATTTGAACAGTTTCAACACCAAGTAGATGTCTCTATTCAATATTTAAAACATTCTTTTATAGTAGGGAAGACAAAAAATGATGAATAGAGAGATATAAGGATTTGTTTACAATCTTTCATTTATTAATCATTATTCAAGAGAGAAAAACTAGGGTTTGCAAGAGAAGGAGCCGCACCGGATTTTCATCAAAGAGGGATTTTGCGCAAGCTTTAGTGAAATTTCCTACAATGCTGAACTAGAAAAGTGCGGCCGCGCGGTCCGGCCGTGCAAGGGCGCGGTCCGGCCGTGCAATGGCGCAAGGGCGCGGTCTGGCCGTGCAAGGGCACAGTCCGGCCGTGCAAGGGGGCGGCCCGGCCGTGCAAGGGGGCGGCCCTGCGGCTTTCATGCGCGTATTTCGAAAGGGACCCCATAAAAAATATACAAAAAGGAAGATTTTTGGGGGGTAATATTCACTTAACAGTCTCATAAGCATCCACTGATTGAGATCTTGTTGGACTTTGACTATGTTGACCGGGTCAACAGTTTGTTTTTGGAATCCTTTTAAATATGATTTGTATTCAATGTAAGTAGATAGTAGTTAATAGTGGCATTTATTACATTGTCATGTGTCCTATTTTCATTGGTTTAGTTGTCCTATTTACAAGTTGATGAAATAGTGAAATTTCTTCCCCCACTTCCGGTTTTTCGTTTTGAGGGAGGAGCGCCGCAGCGCTTGTGCTATTTGGTTTGTGCGGCCTGCAGGAGTGCTAGCCGACCGGTTTTTGGTGATCTCGCCGCGAGAGAAGGGACTTGCGGGTTGTATTCTAGTCGCACGACTAGATTGGTCTCGCACGTGTGTGCTCGCGGTTTGGTGGTGATCTCGCCTGTGTCATCTCGCGGGTGGAGATCTCGCTGCGAGAGGTGGAGGTCTCGCCAGTCTTTGGTCTCGCCAAGTTGGTCTCGTCGTGTCCACTCGCCTAGGTGCAGCTCGCGTGGAGGAGAGCAGCCCGCAGCAACTCGCGAGAAAGGGGTGCAGGTCGCCTGGGTGGAGCTCGTCGTGCGAGAGGGCTACTCGCAGAAGGCTAACCGCGCGGGTAGGCGGTTTGTGGTGCCGGTCTCGCAGTTTGGACTTATGGTATTTGGTGTTAAGTGGAATCAGTTAGAGGAGTTGAGATTGTGCGAGAACTCATACACGTTTCCAATAAGTGGTATCAAAGCGAGGTTTCAACCCCTGGAAGTTGTGTGTAAATCGCTCGGAAGGTTCAGTGACTAGTGGAGATGGAGATGGGAGGTGTCATGCCGGGGCAAGTCCCCAAGTTGACAAAAACCAACTATGGGAACTGGAGTATTCAGATGCGAGTACTACTCGCCTCAAAGGAGTTGTGGGAGGTAGTAGAGGACGGCGTCGAGGAGCTTACTACAGAAGCAGAGACGGCATTGACTAACGCTCAGAGGACGGCGTTGAGGGAGTCCAAGAAAAGGGACAAGAAGGCTCTCTTCTTACTATACCAAGGCGTGGATGAGGCGACCTCCGAAAAGATCTCAGATGCGGAGACATCAAAGGAGGCATGGGAGATTTTGCAACGCTCTATGCAGGGAGTTGATAAGGCTAAGAAGGTGAAGCTGCAATCCCTTCGGGCCCAATATGAAGTGATGAAGATGCAGAGTGCAGAGAAGGTTGATGACTATGTGACCCGTCTGCGGACGCTCACAAACGAGATGAAGAGGAACGGAGAGGTGACAGATGACATAAGTTTCATGGAGAAGCTCTTGCGATCTATGTCTAAGAAGTTCAGACATGTGGTGGTGGCGGTTGAGGAGTCAAAAGATCTCACCCTGATGGCAGTGGATGAACTTGTTGGCTCACTGCAAGCTCACGAGTACCGCATGTTGCAGGACGATGAGGAGTCGAGTGGCTTGGGTAAAGCACTCCAGACTCAGCTAAATTTTGGAGAGAGCTCAGGAAGAGGAGGATGCCAGCGTGGCTGAGGCTACCAAGAAAGAGGTAGAGGAAGGAGAGGAGGAAGAGATCAAGGAAGAAACCAGTACAACCAGAGGGAGACGGAGCAACCTCAAGGTTGGAGGCAAGACGCAGGAGGAAGAGGAAGAGGCCAAGGTAGGGGCCAAGGAAGAGGTCAAGGAAGAGGCAGAGGAGATATGTCCCACATACAGTGTTATAACTGTAACAAGTTTGGGCATATGAGCTATGATTGTTGGGCTCCAATGAAGGGAGGAGATGCCAACCATTACGCAGAAGCAGGCAACACCGGTGACGATCCGATGATGTTCCTAACCTACATGGGTGCTGAAGGTAGGAGGAACAAAGTGTGGTACCTGAATACAGGAACTAGTAACTACATATGTGGAGAGAAGGAACTGTTTACCAGCCTAGAGCCAAATGGTGGTGAAGTCAGTTTTGGAGACGCCTCGAAGATATCAGTGGAAGGAAGATGAGTCATAGTGGTCACCCTGAATGGGAAAGAGGCGCACCTTAATGGCGTGTTCTATGTGCCGGGCTTGAAGAGTAACATCTTAAGACTTGGGCAGTTGGTCGAGAAGAGTTACTGCGTGCTGTTGAAGGATGGATCTTTGGTCATGGAGGACCATCAAGGAAGAGAGGTAGTAAAAGTGAAGATGACAATGAATCGTCTCTTCACGCTGAGGATGGATGCCAAGGAGACGGTGTGTCTCGCAAGGACGGAGGAAGAAGAGGAAGCATGGCTGTGGCACCACCGGATGGGCCATCTGGGGTTCACAGGCCTGAAGCTACTATCTCACTCCAAGATGGTGGAAGGACTGCCTATGATCTCGCCTCCACAGGAGGTTTGTGAGGCATGCACGAAGGAGAAACAGAAGAGGTTGACGTTTGAAGGAGGCAAGTCCAGAAGGGCGAGAAGACAGCTTGAACTAGTTCCCTCGGACATTGCTGGTCCGTTTGAGACTACCTCAGTGGGCGGAAGCAAGTATTATATCACCTTCACGGATGACTTCAGTCGGAAGTGTTGGGTGTATTTCTTAAGAGAGAATGCTGAGGCCCTTGACAGGTTCAAGGAGTTCAAGCCTATGGCGGAGAAGGAAAGCGGTCAATCTCTGAAGGTGCTGAGGACAGATAGGGGTGGGGAGTACACCTCTAGGCTATTTGATGATTTTTGCAGAGAGTGTGAGATCTCTCACCAGCTGACGGCGGCGTACTCACCTCAGCAGAACGGAGTTGCGGAAAGAAAGAACTTGACCATCATGAACATGGCAAGGAGCATGGTGAAGGCCAAAGGGTTGCCAAAGAAGTTTTGGGCGGAGGCGGTACAGGTGGCTGTGTACTTACTAAACCGATGTCCAACAAAGAGTGTGAAGTTTATGACCCCGTTCGAAGCATGGTGTGGATGGAAGCCGAGTGTGAAGCACTTGATGGTCTTTGGGTGTGTGGCTTATGCCCACATCCCGGACCAGAGAAGGAAGAAGTTGGATGACAGAAGCGAGAAGTGCATCTTCGTAGGCTACGCTCCGATGAGCAAGGCTTACAAGCTGTACAACCCGGTGACAGAGAGAGCTATCATCTCAAGGGACATGGTGTTTGAGGAAGATAGCAGCTGGAGCTGGGATAAAGCGGTGAGGAGCATCAAGGGGATGTTCTTTGATGATGATGAAGAGGAGGGTGGTCAGGAAGTCGAAGCTGAGATGGGTGGAGCTGAGCCACCATCACCACCTAGCGGAGAGTCAGGGGGAGCTCTCACCCCTTACTCAAGTGGAGCAAGTACTAGTGGAGACAGATCTGGTGGAGCTAGCACCAGCGGAAGCAAAGACGATCGTCCTCAACCACGGATGAGGAGGTTGGAGGAGATCTACGAGGAGACGGCACCAACTGCTAACAATTTTCTTTATATTGTCTCTTAGCAGATGTCGAGCCGTACTCGTACGAGGAAGCAGCCAAAGAAAAAACTTGGAGGAATGCTATGGATGTGGAGATAACATCCATAAAGAAGAATGAAACCTGGAAGTTAGTGGATCCACCTGCTGGCCACAAACCCCTCGGGGTGAAGTGGGTTTACAAGGTGAAGAAGAACAAGGATAGGGCGTGGAGAAGCACAAGGCGCGGCTAGTCGTAAATGGCTACCGGCAAGTCCAAGGAGTGGCCTATGATGAATTTTTCGCCCCAGTTGCGCGGATAGATACTATCTGGTTGATCATCGCACTGGCTGTTCATCATGAATGGAAGATTATGCAGATGGATGTGGTATCTGCCTACCTGAATGGCTACCTGGAGGAGGATGTGTACATCAAGCAGCCCCCAGGTTATGTGGTGAAGGGGCGGGAAAGGAAAGTATGCAAGCTAGACAAGGCTTTGTACGGGCTGAAGCAAGGAGCTCGAGCCTGGAAGGGGATAATAGATGCTTATCTACAAAAGCATGGCTATAGGAAGAACCCTCATGAATATGCCCTCTACACGAAGGTTGAGAAGAATGGCGACATGATGATCGTATGTCTATACGTGAACGATATGATCTTCACAGGCAACAACCTTTTGATGTACGGGGAGTTCAAGAGAATGATGAAGGAGTTCGAGATGATGGACCTGGGAGAGCTCAACTACTTCTTGGGCGTGGAGGTGAAGCAGAGTGAAGACGGGATCTTCATCTCACAGAAGAAGTATGCGAAAGAGATCCTGAAGAAGTTCAGGATGGAGAACAGCAAGCATATCTCTACTCCCGCCGACCCAGGACTGAAGTTGAGCAAGGAGTCGAAGGAAGGAGCGGTAGACTCCACTTTATTCAAAAACTTGGTGGGGAGTCTACGCTACTTGACCTTCACCCGACCGGACATCATTTATGCAGTCAGAGACACATGGAGGAGCTAAAAGAGGATCACTTCACAGCCGCAAAGAGGATCCTGAGATACATAAACGGGACAAGAGGTCATGGACTGAAGTACTCTACATGCGAGGAGTTGAAGCTGGTGGGGTACTCAGATAGTGATTATGGTGGAGATATGAATGACCGGAAGAGCACTTCCGGGTACGCTTTTAATATGGGAACAAGAGTGTTCTCATGGAGTTCGAAGAAGCAGGCAACGATCGCCTTATCATCTTGTGAGGCAGAGTACATCGCGGCGGCGGCTTGTACCTGCCTGGCTATTTGGCTAAGGAACCTCCTGCAGGAGTTGTATCATGATGTGGATGGGCCTATGACCATGTTTGTGGATAACATGTCGGCCATCCAACTCGCGAAGAACCCAGTGCTACATGGGCGTAGCAAGCATATCGAGACGAGGTACCATTTCCTCCGTGAGCAAGTGGAGCTGAAGACGGTTGAAGTGGTGTATTGCCCTACCGGAGAGCAGGTCGCGGATATTTTCACCAAGGCGTTGAAGGGGGAGACGTTCTTGAAGCTCAAAGGCAAACTCGACATGTGCTGCCAAGTTTGAGGAGGAGTTTTGTTGGACTTTGACTATGTTGACTGGGTCAACTGTTTTTTTTTTGGAATCCTTTTAAATATGATTTGTATTCAATGTAAGTAGATAGTGGTTAGTAGTGACATTTATTGTATTGCCATGTGTCCTATTTTCATTGGTTTAGTTTGCCTATATAAAGGCTTGGATGTAAAACTTTACAAGTTGATGAAATAGTGAAATTTCTTCCTCCACTTCCGATTTTTCGTTTTGAGAGAGGAGCGCCGCAGCGCTTGTGCTATTTGGTTTGTGCGGCCTGCAGGAGTGCCAGCCGACCGGTTTTTGGTGATGTCGCTGCGAGAGAAGGGACTCGCGGGTTGTGTTCTAGTCGCACGACTACATTGGTCTCACACGTGTGTGCTCGCGGTTTGGTGGTGATCTCGCCTGTGTCATCTCGCGGGTGGAGATCTCGCTGCGAGAGGTGGAGGTCTCGCCAGTCTTTGGTCTCGCCAAGTTGGTCTCGCCGTGTCCACTTGTTGGAAACGTGTATAGGCTCTCCCCGCTCGAAGTCAAATCCACAAACCAATTCCACACCACTAAAATAGCACAAGTACAACTTGCGAGACCGACGCACAAGCCGTCTACCCGCGCGGTCTCCCCCCTGCGAGTTGCACACACTTCTCACGAGATCGCCACAAACCGCGAGACCGCCCTTGCGAGACCTCTCCTAGACCGCGAGACCGCCCTTGCAGGCGAGTAGTCCTCTCGGCGAGTTCAATCCTGCGAGACCACTACACGCGGGCACTCAAGCCGCGAGTAAAACAGCGAGCCACTACCCCTTCTCGCGAGCTGCGCTCCTCTTCCTGCGAGCTGACACAGGCGAGCTTAACGCCCAAACCGCGAGTACAAGTCGCGCGACTTGGTGGACAAACCACCCGGACTAGAACCTCTCCAGCGCTGCAGCGCTCCTCTCTCTCTCTCTCTAAAACCAAAATATGAAGGAGGAAGAAACTTCTATTCACGGCAACCTTTAAAAGGAACTACAAAAGGCCTATTTATAGGCAAAAGAAAAACTCTCCAACTACCCTCTCATAAATGCGATCTCTCTCTCATAATAAATGCATACATAATATAAAAATAATACCCATAAAAGCCTTGACTAGTTGACCCGGTCAACGTAGTCAAACACCAACAAACTCCCCCTCAAACTTGGCAGACTATGCCGAGTTTGCTCTTTAGCTTCAAAAAAGTTTCTACTTTCAATGCCTTAGCAAAGATGTCCGCAACCTGCTCTCCAGTTGGGCAATACACTACTTCAACTGTCTTCAGCTCCACTTGCTCCCGAAGGAAATGATACCTCGTCTCGATGTGCTTGCTCCTCCCATGCAGCACCGGGTTCTTCGCGAGCTGGATGACCGACATGTTATCCAATAGCACTGTCGTTGGCCCTTCCCGCACATGATGCAACTCTCCCAGAAGGTTCCGTAGCCAGATGGCTTGGCAGGCGCATGCCGCCGCCGCTATATACTCCGCCTCGCAAGATGATAAGGCTATAGTAGCCTGCTTCTTGGAACTCCATGAGAACGCCGCGGTTCCCATGTTGAACGCATACCCGGAAGTGCTCTTCCGGTCGTTCACATCTCCTCCGTAGTCGCTATCCGAGTAGCCGACTAGCTTCAACTCTCCTCCAGATGAGTACTTCAGGCCATGGTCCCGAGTCCCGTTCACATACCTCAGGATCCTCTTCGCTGCTGTGAAGTGGTCCTGCTTGGGTTCCTCCATGTGCCTGCTTACTACCCCGACCGCATACATGATGTCCGGCCTAGTGAAAGTCAAGTACCTTAGACTTCCGACCAGGCTCTTGAACATAGTTGGGTCCACTCCTTCCTCTTCGGAATCCTTCCTCAGCTTCGTTCCAGGGTCCGCAGGAGTGGAGATTGCCTTGCTACCCTCCATCCTGAACTTCTTCAGAATCTCCTCGGCATACTTCTTCTGGGAGATGAAGATCTCATCTTCTCTTTGCTGCACCTCAACTCCCAAGAAGTAGCTCAGCTCTCCCAAGTCCGTCATCTCGAACTCCTTCATCATCAGCCTCTTGAATTCTTCGAACATCGCAGGGTTGCTCCCGGTGAATATCATGTCATCCACGCATAAACATAGGATCATGATATCCCCGCTCTTCTCCACCTTCATGTAGAGAGCATACTCATATGGGCATTTGATATACCCATGCTCCTGAAGGAATTTGTCTATCCTCCCATTCCAAGCTCGAGCTCCCTGCTTCAGTCCGTACAAGGCTCTGCTTAGCTTGCACCCTGGAGGCTGCTCGATGTACACATCCTCCTCCAGGTACCCATTCAGATACGCCGCCACAACATCCATTTGCATGATAGTCCATCCGTAGTGTGCCGCCAGTGCGATGATCAGCCTTATAGTATCGATCCGCGCCACTGGGGCGTAGACTTCATCATAGTCCACCCCCTGGACTTGTCTATACCCTTTCACCACCAGCCTTGTCTTGTGTTTTTCCACAGCTCCATCTTTGTTTTTCTTCACCTTGTAAACTCATTTCACTCCGAGGGGTTTGTGGTCCGCCGGTGGGTCAACTAGCTCCCATGTATCGTTCTTCTTTATGGAAGCCATCTCGGCATCCATCGCCATCCTCCAAGATTTCTCCTGAGCAGCTTCTTCATAGGACCGTGACTCGCAATCTGCTAAGAGACAATATAATGAATAGTTAGCATGAATTGGGACCGTCTCCTCATAGAGCTCCGCCAACCCCTTCATCCTAGGTGGTGGACTCTCGGAGTCACTCCGGCTCCCGCTTCCTCCTCCAGAAGTGCCTCCACTTGAGCTTTCCCCTCTTGAATAGGAGGTGGAAGCTCCCCCTGAATTTCTACTCGGTGGTGATGGCGGCTCAGCTCCACCATTCTCGGCTCCAGCCTCGTGACCACCCTCTTCCTCATCTTCAAAGAACATGTCATTCATACTTCTTGTCTCCTCATCCCAGCTCCAGCTGCTTCCTTCTTCAAATACCACGTCCCTCGAGACTATGGCCTTTCCCGTCACCGGGTTGTAAAATTTGTATGTCTTGCTCTCCGGAGCGTAGCCAACAAAAATGCACTTCTCGCTCCTATCATCGAGCTTCTTCCTTTTCTGGTCCGGGATGTGAGCATGAGCTACACACCCGAAGACCCTTAGGTGCTTCACACTCGGCTTTCAGCCGCTCCATGCTTCAAACGGCGTCATGAACTTCACACTCTTTGTGGGGCATCTGTTCAGTAGATACACCGCACATTGCACTCCTTCCGCCCAGAACATCTTTGGTAGCCCCTTCTCTTTCACCATGCTCCTCGTCATGTTCATGATGGTGAGGTTCTTCCTCTCTGCCACTCTGTTCTGCTGTGGTGAGTATGCCGCCGTCAGTTGATGTGATATTTCATTCTCCTTGCAGAAATTATCAAACAGCCTCGAGGTGTACTCCCCACCTCGATCTGTCCTTAGCACCTTCAATGGTTGCCCACTCTCCTTCTCGGTCATAGCCTTGAACTCCCTGAACTTGTCAAGGGCCTCAGACTTCTCTCTCAGAAAATACACCCAACACTTCAGACTATAGTCATCCGTGAAGGTGATGTAGTACTTGCTTCCGCCTATTGAGGTGGTCTCAAACGGACCCGCGATGTCCGAGTGAACCAGTTCAAGTTGCCGCCTTGCTCTCCAGGACTTCCCTCCTTCGAATGTCTGCCTTTTCGGCTTCCCCTTCGTGCATGCCTCACACACCTTTTGCGGAGGGGAGATCATAGGCAGATCCGCCACCATCTTGGAGTGGGATAGTAGCTTCAACCCTGTGAAGCCCAAATGCCCCATCCTATGGTGCCATAGCCATGCTTCTTCCTCTTCTTTTGTTCTCGCAAGACAAGCCGTCTCTTGAGCATCCATCTTCAGCGTGAAGAGACGGTTCGCCGTCATCTTCACCTTCACTACCTCCTTCCCTTGATCATTCTTCATTGCCAGAGACCTATCCTTCAACTGCACGCAGTAGCCTCTCTCCACTAACTGCCCAATGCTCAAGATGTTGGTCTTCAACCCTGGTACGTAGTACACATCGTTCAAGTGTACTCTCTCCCCGTTCAGTTTCACAACAATCAGGCCCTTTCCTTCCAAGGGAATCTTCGAAGCATCCCCGAAGTTAACCTCACCCCCACTGGGTTCAAGGTTAGAGAACATCTCCTTATCTCCACACATGTGGTTGCTCGCCCCTGTGTCCAGGTACCATACTTCATTCCTTCCTTCTTCTGCCCCTCGGTAGGTTAGAAACATCATTAGGTCTCCACCCCCAGCATCGTTCCCCCTGTTCCTAGCCTCCGCATAATGGTTGGCTTCTTCTGTCTTCCTCGGAGCCCAACAGTCATAGCTCATGTGCCCAAACTTGTTGCAGTTGTAACACTGAACTTGGGCTCTTCCTCCTCGGCCTCTTCCTTGGCCACTTCCTCTGCCTCTTCCTTCTTGCCACCTTCCTCCTTGAGGTTGCTCTGTCTCTCTCTGGTGATATTAGTTTCTTCCCTGATCTCTTACTCCTCTCCTTCCTCTTCCTCTACCTTGTTGACCTCGGCCACGCTGGCCGCCCCCTCTTCCGGAGCTCTCTCCGAAGTTCAACTGGTTCTGGAGTGCTTTTCCCAAGTCACTCGCTTCTTCATCATCCTGCAACATACTGTACTCATGAGCTTGTAATGAGCCTACAAGCTCGTCAATAGCCATTAAGGTGAGGTCCTTCGATTCTTCGATCGCCACCACCACATGACGGAACTTCCGCGACACTGAACTTGGGCTCTTCCTCCTCGGCCTCTTCCTTGGCCACTTCCTCTGCCTCTTCCTTCTTGTCACCTTCCTCCTTGAGGTTGCTCTGTCTCTCTCTGGTGATATTAGTTTCTTCCCTGATCTCTTACTCCTCTCCTTCCTCTTCCTCTACCTTGTTGACCTCGGCCACGCTGGCCGCCCCCTCTTCCGGAGCTCTCTCCGAAGTTCAACTGGTTCTGGAGTGCTTTTCCCAAGCCACTCGCTTCTTCATCATCCTGCAACATCCTGTACTCATGAGCTTGTAATGAGCCTACAAGCTCGTCAATAGCCATTAAGGTGAGGTCCTTCGATTCTTCGATCGCCACCACCACATGACGGAACTTCCGCGACATCGATCTCAGCAGCTTCTCCATGAGCCTTACATCGTCTATCGTCTCCCCGTTTCTCTCCATCTCGTTTTTGAGCGTCCGCGGACGGGTCACATAATCTCATACCTTCTCGGTGCTCTGCATCTTCATTACTTCATACTCCGCACGAAGAGACTGGAGCTTCACCTTCTTTGCCTTGTCGACTCCTTGCATGGAGCGTTGCAACACTTCTCATGCCTCCTTCGAACTTCCCGCATCCGAGATCTTCTCAAAAGTCGTCTCATCGACCCCTTGGTATAATAAGAACAATGCCTTCTTATCTCGCTTTTTCAACTCTCTCAATGTCGTCCTCTGAGCGTTCGTCAAGGCCGCTTCTGCTTCAGCAGTAAGCTCTTCATAGCCGTCCTCGACGACTTCCCATAGCTCCTTTGAGGCGAGCAACACTTTCATTTGGATGCTCGAATTTTCATAGTTCGTCTTTGTCAATTTGGGGACTTGCCCTGACATGACACTTCCAAATTCCATCTCTCATCTACTTCAAACCTTCCGAGTCACCGTAAAGGTTTGGAACCTCGCTTTGATACTACTTGTTGGAAAGGTGTATAGGCTCTCCCCGCTCGAAGTCAACTCCACAAACCAATTCCACACCACTAAAATAGCACAAGTCCAACTTGCGAGACCGCCGCACAAGCCGCCTACCCGCGCGGTCTCCCCCCTGCGAGTTGCACACACTTCTCACGAGATCGCCACAAACCGCGAGACCGCCCTTGCGAGACCTCTCCTAGACCGCGAGACCGCCCTTGCAGGCGAGTAGTCCTCTCGGCGAGTTCAAACCTGCGAGACCACTACACGCGGGCACTCAAGCCGCGAGTAAAACAGCGAGCCACTACCCCTTCTCGCGAGCTGCGCTCCTCTTCCTGCGAGCTGACACAGGCGAGCTTAACGCCCAAACCGCGAGTACAAGTCGCGCGACTTGGTGGACAACCCGCCCGGACTAGAACCTCTCCAGCGCTGCAGCGCTCCTCTCTCTCTCTCTAAAACCGAAATATGAAAGAGAAAGAAACTTCTATTCACAACAATCTTTAAAAGGAACTACAAAAGGCCTATTTATAGGCAAAAAAAAAACTCTCCAACTACCCTCTCATAAATGCGATCTCTCTCTCATAATAAATGCATACATAATATAAAAATAATACCCATAAAAGCCTTGACTAGTTGACCCGGTCAACGTAGTCAAACACCAACACCACTCGCCTAGGTGCAGCTCACGTGGAGGAGAGCAGCCCGCAGCAACTCGCGAGAAAGGGGTGCAGGTCGCCTGGGTGGAGCTCGCCGTGCGAGAGGGCTACTCGCAGAAGGCTAACCGCGCGGGTAGGCGGTTTGTGGTGGCGGTCTCGCAGTTTGGACTTGTGGTATTTGGTGTTAAGTGGAATCTAGAGTTGAGATTGTGCAAGAACTCATACACGTTTCCAACAGGCCTTACTTCAGAAGAAAACTCGGATTAATTAATGTGTTCTTCAGAAGGAAAATTTCAGGAGAAATTAATGGATGAATAAAAACAACAGTAAATTAGGGGAGAAATCACACCTCAAGTAGTGATTTTTCTTGTGAATGCCTCATAAACTTCACCCTTCTCCCATGCCCTGCGGAAAAAGAACAAGAAAAAACAGAACTTTTACACACACATGTACACACAGAAAGGAAAAAAACATAGAAAATGAGAGGATTTAAGAGGGAAAACGGTACCTTGACAGGCGTTGGAAAGGAGGATGGCAAGAAGAACAAGCAGAAGGAAACTAGATCGAGCCATGAAGAGGAATTCTTCAGGATAGAATCTCTTCTCAAGAAGGGAGAAATCAAATGGTCTTCATCCCTCTAAGAAGAAAAAAAGCAGAATAATGCAGGCCCTTTAGTCGCCATCAGCATCCCAAAATGGTCCGGAGGAGAGGGAAAGTGGAGGAAATGGTGGGATAAGAAAGAAGAAGTTGAGAGGTGTCGAGGCGACAGAGAGAGAGAGAGAGCAATGATAACGGCAGGTTTTTGGGGATGGAAGGAGTGGGGGTGGGCCGCTTTTAATGCGGCCCATCAGATTTTGAATGCGATTGATCACGAAACTATCATTTCTGTTGCCTAGCTCATGGTCTTCAATGGATCCCGGCTCTGCTCATTCGCGGTGAGTATACGCTTCACCATCTTAAGCTTTCTATATTAAAGCCCTTGAGGGCCTAATCTAACTACATTTATAATCTTCTATGCATTTCATTATTTAAAAAAAAACTAATTTAGCCGCTTATTATTTAGAGAAAAATGCATAGAGGAGTATGAGAGAAAATGGGTTCATGTAATCATGTGTCATTAAAAAATATTATGACATTATTAATTTTAAACATTATTTTTCTCACAGTTTATATGCACTAAAAGCAACTCATAAATAGGTGGAGCCCATTCACAAACAAGAGTAGTCAAGTATGGGCACACAATGACTAGGAGAAAGCTCTGATCTTGACTTAGGTTGCGTTTGGCATAGCTTATCACAACTTATTTACTTCGGTGAGGTTGGACAAAAACATCATTATCATAAAATGTATGTTTGACATGACAAATGTTACAAAAAGAAAATTAGTTTGAGATATAAGATTTTGACATGACAATGACATTTTTGTCCAACCTCACCGAAGCAAATAAGTTGTGATAAGTCCCGCCAAATGCACTCTTAGTTCACTGCCTCCAATTAGAATTGGAGTGTTTCTTACTCTGATCAGTTCGATTAATAAAAGCTCTCGGTGGAAATCATGAACAAGGCGGTTATGAACTGACGTCGTTCATGAACTTCTGACATCACCTAAGAAATTTCAAAACTATTTTTCTTCTTGGTGACGGTCATAAGTACCCTTATCACGCTAAACATATGTTCTATGATGGTCTCATTATTGTCCAAACTCACCGGTGCAAAAACTTCTCCTTAAACCGAGCCAAAGTTTATTTCAAGTGATCATCATCAAAGCAGAAAAATTAAGGGTCGGCAGACACGGGGCTTTGAATGGGGGAGGGTGGGGTGGGGGGGGGGGGCTGCAAATAAATCTATTCTAGGTTAATAAGTATTAAGTTTTTTGTAAGATTTTGGGGGCCTGTAAATATAAGCATCCTTCACCTTAAATAATTGTTTTTATGAAGATAATTAAACCAGCTCTTGATAATGATGATGATGATCAGCAGCTGCTTTTCAACTCTGCTTTAAAGTATTGAAGAAAATGGGGGAGGAAAAGAAATGATTATGACCTGTAAAAAGAAGCACTATATATTATTATTCTTACCTCACAACTCACAAGCCCATGTTGGGTCCAAGACAGCTAATAATTCTTTCTGCACATGGTACAAATATATTATTCCTATGATGAAGCCTATATGTCCTATTAATTTATTATTCTAATTTAAGAATTAGTCATTTAACATGTGCTCATTAATATTATTATAAGTTATTAAACATCTTCATAATTTGTAGATAGCTAATATGAATTTGTAATAGTCAGTTGCCTGTTTTGGGAGAGATTCATGGGGTTTGTCGGGATGATTGTGAGCGCAGCTATAAAGACTATTAAGATTCATGGAGTTATGATCGCATGAATCAGACCTTAAGTAAGGTCCGGTTCATGCGGTTGTAACCGCTTGACGGGTGAAAATAAGTCCCCCCAAACGGAGCCTAAATATAGTATTTGATAATACACACTACACACTCATAAACACTAGCAGGTAAACTTAAAATATCACACGAGTAAAAGAAGTGAACTCGTGAATACGTGTTAATATTTGCAAAAGAGAAGTCAAAAGCAGTTAAATTTGAAATATAACGCGAGTATCTGATGTGAACTCGCGAACACCTGCTAATCTCTACAAAGAGGAAGTCAAAAGTAGATAAATTTAAAATATATTGCGAGTACCTGAAGTGAACTTCAAAACACCGGCTAATCTCTACAAACGAAAAATCACAAACAGATAAATTTAAATATAATACGAGTACCTGAAGTGAACTCGCAAACATCTGCTAATCTCTGCAAAAGTGAAGTCAAAAGAAGGTAAATTTACAATATAACCTGAATACCAGAATTGAACTCGTGAACGCCTACTAATCTCTGCAAGGGAGAAGTAAAAAAATAAGTAAATTTAAAATATAACACTAGTACCTGAAGTGAACTAGAGAACACTTAATAATCTCTGCAAAAGAGAAGTCAAAAGAAGCTAAATTTAAAATATAGCACGAGTACCTGAAGTGAATTAGCGATCATCTGCATCTGCAAATGAAAAGTCACAAACAGATAAATTTAAAATATAAGGTGAGTAACTGAAATGAACTCGCAAACACCTGCTAATCTCTGCAAAAGAGAAGTCAAAAGAAGGTAAATTTACAATATAATGTGAATACCAGAATTGAACTCTTGAACGCCTACTAATCTCTGCAGGGGAGAAGTAAAAAACAGGTAAATTTAAAATTTAACACGAGTACCTAAAGTGAACTAGGGAACACCTACTAATCTCTGTAAAAGAGAAGTCAACAGAAGATAAATTTAAAATATAACACGGGTGGCTGAAGTGAATTCACGAACATCTGCTAATCTCTGCAAAAAAAGACAAAAATAAGTAAATCTTAATCACTGCAAGGAATAAGTTAAAAGCAAGTAAATTTAAAATATAACATGAGTATATGAAGTGAACTCGCGAACACCTGTTAATCTCTACAAAAGATAAGTCAAAAGCAGATAAATTTGAAATATAGCGTGAGTACCTGAAGTAAACTTGCGAACACCTACCAATCTATGTAAGAGAGAAGTCGAAAGAAGATAAATTTAAAATATAACGCGATTACCTGAGATGAACTAGTGAACACCTGCTAATCTCTACAAAGGAGAAGTCAAAATAGGTAAATTTTAAATATAATGCTAGAACCGGAAGTGAACTCGTGAACACTTGCTAATCTCTGCAAAAAGAGAAGTCAAAAGTGGATAATTTTGAAATATAACGCGAGTACCTGAAGTGAACTCGCAAACACCTACTAATCTCTGCAAAGGATATGTCAAAAGAAGATATATTTAAAATATTATGTGAATACCTAAATTGAACTCGCGAACACCTAGTAATTTATGCAAGGGAAAAGTCAAAAGAAGGAAAATTTAAAATATAATGCGAGAACTAGAAATGAACTCGTGAACACCTACTAATCTCTGCAAAAGGGAAGTAAAAAAAAAGTAAATTTAAAATATAATGCGAGTATCAGAAGTGAATTCGCAAACACCTACTATTCTCTGCAATATAAATTCACTTCTTGTAACCGCAGGAGGTGTGGAGAGTCGAACCTCGGCAGAGAGAGCAGCAGCAACAACAGCAGCAGCCCAGGTGGGGGCGTCAAGAGCAGAACAACAGCTTAGACTGAAGGCAGGCAGAGTGGTAAGACCAATGCCAGCGGAGGGGTTTCCACGGAGGAGACTTCCGTCATGGGGGCCAAGGTCAGTAGCACCCTCAAGGATGGAGGTAGGGCTAGAGACCTCCTCTCCCCAATCAGCAACATGCTATGACAATAGCCATGCAGAGGAGGAGGGGCCAACAAAGGAGAAGGAGGGAGGTCAGGGTGGAGTTACCATATTGTGACTTCCACTAGGAGG
The DNA here is from genome assembly GCA_039583875.1 of Platanthera guangdongensis. Classification (NCBI taxonomy): domain Eukaryota; kingdom Viridiplantae; phylum Streptophyta; class Magnoliopsida; order Asparagales; family Orchidaceae; genus Platanthera; species Platanthera guangdongensis. Next base: position 6,669,562 of record CM077162.1, on the reverse strand, counting down.
AGGGGCACAACACAACTACGTGACCGGAGTTCCTCGAGTTGAGAGATAATAGGGAGCAGCAGTAGCAGCGGGATCGTCAAGAGGTGCGGATCGAAGAATTCCTGGCTCGGGTGGAAGAGGATAGGTCCAAAGACCGAGCGGATGTTGAGGCCCGAGGAGGGATCAGAGTGATCCATGGGGGGGGGGGGGTTGAGGCTTCCCGGAAGGCGAGCCTCCATACCATATATCGAAGGAGCATTGGCTCCACATCCTAGACCTCACCCCGGAGGAGAGGATCACCTTCTCCAGAAGTGACATGTCAGATTATAAGGACCCCTTCTTTGATGCGTTAGTCATCCAGACCGCGGTCGAGAACTTCACCGTCTTCCGGATCCTCATCGACAACGGGAGTTTGGTCAACGCCATCTTTAAGAAGGCGTTTGACTCGATGAAGGTGGAGGGCAAGAGAGTGCTGGCCTCGGATGAGCCTCTGTTCGGATTTTCTAGGGAGTGGAAGGAAGTGGAAGGAGTAATGGGGCTCCATGTCACTCTAGGGGGGGCAGTCCCAAAACTGCAGGTTCATCATCATAGATGCTCCCAGCAGCTACAACACCATCTTCGGACGACCCCTCATCAGCGCCTTTCGCTGCGTCCCCTCGTCCTTCCACCAATGCTTGAAGTTCAACGCTGAGGGGATGCAGGTTCGGGTCCGGGGTGACCCCAAGATAGCCAGGGAATGTTACGTCACCGTCGTGAACTCCATCTCTTGGCAAGAGGGAGCCAAGAAGATGGAGTGGAGGATGGAGGAGGCAGAGTAGGACGCTGGTGGAGAGGAGATGGAGGTGGAGAGTTGCACCCGGGTGGTGGTGGTAGGAGGAGTCTAGGAGGAGATGGTCGAGGCGATGGTCGTGGAGGAAGCAATGGAAGTTAAGGAGGTTCTTGTCCCGGAGGAAGGGGACGTTGGAGAATAGGGGAGCAGTCCCGTTTGGAGGCTTTGGAGGAGGTAGTGGAGATGAAGGTTCTCACCCTTGGAGGCAGGGTGGAGAAGGTACGAATCAACGGGTGGATGACCCTGGTGGACCAGGAGAGGATGCTGGCATGCATCCAGAGGAATGTGGACATCTTCGCCTGGAGCGCAGAAGAGATGACATAGATCTATGCGGACGTTTCCTACCACCGCCTCAACCTAGACCCAGAAGCTCGCCCCGTCCGGCAGAAGCAGAGGTCCATCGCAGATAAGCTGGCCCTGCCCATCAGGGAGGAGGTGTTCAAGCTCCTGAAGGCTGGCTTTGTATCCGAAATACAATACCCTGTCTGGGTCTCCAATGTAGTCATGGTTAAAAAGGGAGATGACCGGTGGCACATGTGTGTAGATTTTTCTTTACTTAATAAATCATGTCATAAATACGGTTATCCCTGGCCTCGGATCGACGCGATGGTTGACTCAGCCGTCAGTTTTCCTGTAATGAGCTTTTTAGATGCATTTTCAGGTTACCACCAAATCAGAATGCACCCCCCCCAACATAATAGACATCTCACTCATCATGGGGGATGAGTGCTACTGCTACAAAATGATTCATTTTGGGCTGAAGAATGCAGGGGTGACGTACCAAAAGATGATGGACCTGGTCTTCTGAATACAAAAGGGAAGGAACCTGGAGGTTTATGTAGATGATTTTATGATCAAGAGTCGAGACGTGGACTCTCACCTCCAGGACCTAGAGGAAACTTTCACTACCTTGCGCAGGTAAAAGATGAGGCTGAACCCCTTGAAGTGTGTCTTCGGGGCCAGCAGGGGCAAGTTCTTGGGTCACCTTCTCACCCCCGTGGGGGTGGAGCCGAATCCAAACAAGGTCAAGGCGATCATGGAGTTGGGCTCGCCTCAAAATGCTAAGGAGGTGCAGCGGCTGACAGGAAAGTTGGCAGGGCTGAGCAGGTTCCTTTCCCGGGCTGGAGAGAAGTGCTCCCCCTTCTTCAAAGCATTGAGCGGAGACAAGAAGTTTGAGTGGACTGTGGATGCGAGGAGGCATTCCAGGCCTTGAAGAGGTAGTTAACTCAGGCCCCCTTCTCCAAGGGCCGAAGGAGGGGGGAAGACCTGTCTTTGTATCTCGGGGTCGGAGCAGATACCTTGAGCTCCGTCTTGGTTCGGGAAGAGGGGAAGAAACAGCTGCCCATATATTACGTAAGTCGGGTCCTGAGGAAGGCAAAGCTTCGTTATCCTATCTTAGAGAAGCTGGTCTTTGCTCTGGTCATCTCTGCTAGGAGGCTCCGACCCTAATTCTAGGCACACTTCATCCGAGTGGTGACTGACCACCCCCTCCGCAACATCTTCGAGCGGGTGGAGAATTCGAGCAGATTGGCCAAGTGATCGGTGGAACTGAGTGAGTTCGATATCTCCTTTGTCACCCGCCTCTCAATTAAGGTCGGGCGATGACCGACTTCCTTGTTGACTATGTGGTCGAGGTGGCGGAGGCAGAACTCACTCGCCCAGTTTCCTGGAAGGTGATGGTAAATGGCGCGTCGGGAAGGCATTCCCTGGGGGTGGGGATAATCTTGGAGAGCCCCCAGGGAACGAGAATCGAACAAACGGTGGTGGTGCACTTTCCCCTCACTAACAACCAGACCAAGTATGAGGATGTGATAGTAGGATTGCGCCTGGCTAGGGAGCTGGGAGTACAAGAAGTGGAGGTCCTCAATGACTCCATGGTGGTAGCCTCACAGATCAACGGGGAGTTTGAGGCAAGGGAACCAACTCTTCAATTATACTTGACAAAGGTGAAGGGGTCATCAGAATGTTTCAGACCTTCTCCATCCGACATGTGTCGCGGTAGGAGAATGAGCAGGTTAATCAACTAGCAAAGCATAGTCCCCGGGTGGGTGGGGGGGGGGGGGTACCATCACCGACCTATTCCGTCCATCCATCTAAAAAGAGGAGCTGATGGAGGTGAACCAACACCCCTCGTGGATGGACCCTTTCGCAGCATTCATATCCACAAGGGAGTTCCCGGAAGGGACGGACAAGAAAAAGTTCAAGAATGTGCGATGGGCAGTTGTACAGAAAGACCCTCTCAGGGATGTTGGCACGATGTGTGGCAGAGAGGGAGGTCCAGAGAAGTTTGGAGGAGGTCCATTCAGGGGAGTGTGGAAGCCACTCGGGAAGCAGAACCCTGGAGGGATGGATAGTCTGGCAAGGGTACTTCTGGCCGACCCTAAGTCGGGATGCCACCGAATTCACAAGAAAATGTCACAAGTGTCAACTATTTGACCCCTCCATCTTCAACCGGCTCAGCAACTCAGGAGTATCACGACACCCTGACCCTTCGCCATCTGGGAGATGGATTTGGTAAGGACTTTCCCCCATGCCAGCGGGCAGAGGAGGTTCTTGCATGTCATGACAGATTATTTCTCTAAGTGGTTGGAGGTGAAGGCACTGGCCAAGGTGACCTCCTAGGTTATCAGGAACTTTATTTGGGGGACATCATCTGCCAGCATAGGTTGCCGCAGGCCATCGTCATGGACAATGGGCCTCAGTTTGTCAGCGCTGAATTTATCAGTTTTTGCGGACGACTTGGGATTGACCTCAGGTTTGTCTCAGTCCACCATCCCTGGAGCAACAAGCAGGTGGAGGTAACGAACAAGATCATTGTGAACCTCCTGAAGAAGAAAGTTGAAAATTTAAAGGGTAGTTGGGTGGAGCAGCTTCCTTCGGTTCTCTAGACCTTAAGAATCACCCCCAACATGGCCACAAGGGAGACCCCCTTCAAGCTCTCCCATGGATGCGAGACAGTGCTCCCAATAGAGTTCGAGGTCCGGACACCTCGGGTGGTCGAGGCAGAGGCAGGCAGGGAAGAATGACGAGCTGAAAACGAGGAAGAACTACCACTCTCCCTTGACATGGTGGAGGAGTTGTGTGATCTCTCCGCCATCCGACAGGAAGAGGTGAAACACAGAATTACTAAGTACTTTGACAAGCACGTTAGGGTCAAATAGTTTGCGGAAGGGGACTTGGTCCTGAAGAAGGTGGATGCAACGGGGAGATCAGTGGCAGTAGTGAAGCTCAACCCTAACTGGGAAGGCTCGTACATAGTTGGGGAGGTTCTAAGGTCAGGGGGGCATCGCCTCCGAAATATGGAGGGCGAGACCCTAAGACATACCTAGAGTGGTGATGACTCAAATCATTTCTACCCGTGAAAGCATGTACATACCCCACTTTTTAATGAATATGAAATACTTTAATGCTCGAACTCTCTTGCATATCAAGTTTACGGCGAGCCGAGCCATAAAAAGGCCCCAGCAGCTAGACTTCCATCTAGTTGGCAGGGACGAAGGTTGATGGATGATAAGTTCTTCTCGCTCTGGGGTTATGTCCCGAGATTCTCCCGTTGTCAGGCTTCCACCTAGCTGGCAGGGTCGGGATCCCCGTTGGATGTCGTTATGACCCTGGGGCTGAGTCAGGTTGATGCTCAACACCCGCCGTCATGCTCTCACCTAGCTGATTGGGTCGTTGGTAGCGCCCTGTTGAAGTTGGTGACCGGGCGGTCTGGCGGTCTGGCTTGGCGGGTTGATGACCGCACGGTTTTGCAGTTACCCTTCAGCGGTTTGGTTGCTGTGTGTTGCTGTCTGAGGTCCAAGTGGTCTAGCGGTTTGTCTTTGGCGACTTGGAGGCCGGGCGGTATAGCGGTCTCCCATGACGATCTCTCTCTCTAGTAGTAGCCGAGTGGTTAGCCCTTCTATCTAACCGCGCGGCTTGTGCGGTTTGTGTCTGTATAGTCCGCTTGTGTCCTGTAAATTTTTACTCCCACAACTCTTATTTGATTATCTCTTCTCTCCTCCATTCTATATAAGTGAGGTCATACCTTTGTAATAGATACCTTTTTGGGATAATAAAATTTTTGTTAAACCACTTCCGGTTTGATTTCTATTCGTTTCTAACATGGTATCAGAGGAAACGTTCTTTTCCTCCTGATTGTGTGCGCTCTCTGATTCTCGCGGCTTGATTTTTCTTTCCGCGACCTGTCTTCGCGGATTGATTCCTCCTCTGACCATTGTCGTATTCGCGCGGCATGTTTCTGCTTTCCGCGACCTGTCTTCGCGGCTTGCCTTCTCTTCTGACCGCTGTCCTATTCGCGCGGCTTGTTTCTCCTCGCTTCTCTTCTCTAGCTGCTCTTCTTTGTTGTCGCGACCTGTCCTTAAGTCGCAGCAACCTGTTCTCACCGCTCTCCTCCTCTTAGTCGTCGCGACCTGTTTAGTAGTCGCCGCGACCTTGTTTCCTTCTAGCTGCTCCTGATTACTAGTCATTGCGGCCTCTCTTTTGCAGTCCGACCTATTTTATCCTGCTTGCGGCCTTTCTAGCCGCGCGGTCTGCTTCTGTTCGCCCGGCTTGTGACTTGTTGTTGTCGCCGCTACTTCCTGTTCTCTCATCGTCTCTTTTCAATGGATTCCACCTCCAAGCTGTCCGCCTTGGTGGTCACCTCTTCTGGTAGTGCCCATGCTGTTACTCGTGGACGATGGTTGATCGACTCTGGTGCTACAAATCATATGACAAGCAATCCTCAGTTTTTCTCTCGTCTCGAAACAAATGATCGGTTGCCCCCGGTCATAGTTGCTGATGGCTCTCCCTCCCCGGTCAATGGGACGGGCATGGTTCAAGTCACACCCTCTCTGTGCCTAGCAGATACCTTCTATGTGCCCTAGCTTCCTTGCAATTTATTATCGGTTAGCTCTTTATGCAAGCAACTATGGTGCTCTGTCACATTCACTCCTACTTCTTGTTCTTTTCAAGATCCGGTCTCCCAACGGACGATTGCTACTGGGACTGAGAGCGGCGGCCTCTACTTCCTCGACAACATCTCTGCTCTATCCGCCTTCTCTTCCTCATCTACAGATCTTATCCAATGGCATCTTTACCTTGGTCATGCTCCTCCCCGGCTTCTTCGCCAGCTTCTGCTCCACCTACCTCTGCATCATCCTCCTCTTAATTATGACGCATGTCAACTTGGCAAGCATCACCGCTCCTCCTTTCCTGCAAAGCAAGATCATGGTTTTACCCGTCCGTTTGATCTTGTTCACTCCGACATCTGGGCTCCTGCTCCTACCCTTACCATTGGTCGGGGTAGTTCTTATTTTGTTACTTTCATTGATGACTTTTCTCGCTCTACTTCGGTATATCTCTTACGCGACTGCTCTGAACTTTTTGATGTATGAACATCCTTTTACCATTCCATTCAAACTCAGTTTGATGTCTCCATTAAAATCTTACGCTCGGATAATGCAAAAAAATATCTCAGTCATGTTTTTTCCTCTTTCTGCACGCAACATGAGATTATTCATCAAACCAGTTGCATTTACACCTCCCAATAAAATGGAGTAGCGGAACGCAAAAACTGTCACCTCCTTAATGTCGCTCGCACTCTGCTAACGCAAATGCATGTCCCTCACTCCTACTGGGGCTATGTTGTTCTCATCGCTTGCTATCTCATCAATCGCATTCCCTCCACCGTTCTTCGTTGTTGAAGTATTAGACCGGGCGGCTTAGCGGTCTGTTCCAGCGGTTTGTTGACCGGGCGGCTTAGCGGTCTGATCCAGCGGTTTATTGACCGAGCGGTCTGGCGATCTCACTCTGAAGCCTGGAGACCGGGCGGTCTAGCGGTCTACCATTGCGGCTTGTTCTATCCTGCTGGAGTTGCCGAGCGGTTAAGCCATCTGTCTAACCGCGCGGCCTGTGCGGTCACCTTTATTCTAGCCGCTCAGTATTGTAAATGTTTAGTCCCACATTGTTTGTATACTCTCTTTCTTATCTCCTCCATTCTATATAAGGGAGGTCATACCTTTGTAAATGATATCTTTTTTGGATAATAAAATTTCAATTATTCAAAAGCTTATCCGCTTGTTCTCTCTTTTTCACTACTTTCTAACATGGTATCAGAGGACACGGTCATTTTCCTCCTAATTCTGTGCGCTCTCTGTTGTTCGTGGCTTGTTTTCCGCTTTCTGCGACCTGTTTCGCGACTTGCCTTCTCTTCTGTCCGCTGCCCTGTTCGCGCGGCTTGTTTTCTGTCCGCTGCCCTGTTCGCGCGGCTTGCTTCTTCTTGGTTCTCTTCTCCTACTGCTATTCGTCGCAGCGACCTGTTTCCTTGTCGCCGCGCTCCTTGTTCTTTCTTGCCTCTCCGACTTCCTAGTCGTTGCGGCCTTGTCTCTACCCGCTGCGGACTTCTTCTCCCTGTTTGCTTCTGCTTTCCCCATTTCCGCTTGTCTCTATACTCGCGGTTTGCTGTTGTGATCTGCCTGACCGTGCGGGTTGTTCCTATCTCACTTGCATCTTGGTCGCGGTCACCTGCTCTTCTCCTCTCTTCTGTTCGCTCGGCCTTTTCAGTCCGCGCGACCTCTTCCCCGATGTGCCTTTGACCTCTTTCTAGCCGCTACTGTTCGCGCGGCTTCTTCTGTTTTCTAACCGCTTCTGTTCGCGCGGCTTCTTCTGCTTGCCGGGTTCTATGACTACCTCCGGTCTCACCACCTCCTGCAGCTCCTTCTCCTCCTCCTCCTTCGGGCAACCTTGGCACCCTTTCCAAGCTTGTTGGCTCCAACTATCCCGATTGGAGCGTTTCTTTCACCTTTCTCCTTCGTTCTCAACGCAAGCGTCATCACCTCACCGATGACCCTCCTCCTCGCACCTCTCCTGAGTTTGATGACTGGGATGCGAGTGATGCTCTTGTCCGCACCTGGCTGGCCAACAACCATTCTGATGAGTGTCTTCCCGTCATTCGCCATGATGAGACGGTCAAGGCCGCCTGGCTTCACCTCGCTGCTCTCTATTCTAAGGGGGGTCAGACGTCCCGCATTTATACTCTCTATGCGGACCTCTTCGCCCGCCCTTCCATGTCACCGACTGCGGCTTATCAGCAGGTTCAGGCTCTTGGTGCTGAAATCCTCCAGAATCGCCCCTTCTCCGCGGACTTGGCCGACCAGCACAAACACTTCCAGAAACTCCTGGTTGTTTGTTATCTTCTTCGTCTTCCCGACTCTTATGATATGATCCGCTAGCAGATCTTGGGTGAGGCGGAATCTCCTACTTTGGATGCCACTGCGGCTCGTATTGTCGCTGTTACTTCGCTACTCCAGCGGCCTCTGTTGGCCTCCCCCCCTTCCCAGGACTCCTTTGCTCACCAAGCTCAGAGGGGGGGCCCTAGTAGCCGCGGCTCCTCTGGCGGACGAGGTTCATCCCGGTTCCTCTGCTCTCACTGTGGTCGTACTGGCCATACTGTTGACCGCTGCTGGCAGAAACATCCTCACCTTCGCCCTTCCGGTGATGCTCCTTCTTCGGCCTCCGCCTCTTCTCGGCCGTCTGCCTATGTGGCCACGACGTCAGGTAGTGCCCACGTCGTTACCCAAGGTAAATGGCTGATTGACTCCGGTGCCACAAATCATATGACGGGCAACCCTCATTGCTTCTCCCGTCTTGAGACCCATGACCGCTTACCCCCGGTTCGTGTGGCGGATGGTTCCCCGTCCCCGGTTCATGGACGGGCATGGTTCAACTCACCCCATCGCTTTGCTTGGAGGATACCCTCTATGTCCCGAAATTCCCGTGCAATTTGTTATCAGTTACTACTTTATGCCGGCAACTTCAGTGCTCCGTCTTATTCACTCCCACTACTTGTTCTTTTCAGGACCCGAGGACCCAGCGGACGATTGCTACTGGGACTGAGAGCGGCGGCCTCTACTTCCTCGACGATGTTTCCGCTCTCTCTGCCTACTCCTCCTCCACCGATCTCCTTCAGTGGCATCTTCGTCTTGGACATCCTCCTCCTCAGCTTATTCACCAGCTTCAGCCCCACTTACCTCCTACCAGTTCTCCGCTCAACTGTGATGCGTGTCAGCTTGGCAAACATCATCGCTCCTCCTTCCCACCGAAGCAAGGCCGTGGCTCCTCTCGCATATTTGATCTTATTCATTCTGATGTATGGGGTCCTGCTCCTATCCTCACAGTTGGTCGTGGCAGTTCCTATTTTGTCACTTTTATCGATGATTTTTCTCGATGTACCTGGGTGTATCTGTTAAAAGATCGATCTGAACTTTTTTTTGTTTGGCAATCATTTTACTTTATGATTAAGACTCAATTTGCTACTTCTATTAAAGTCTTACGTTCTGATAATGCCAAAGAATATCTGACTCATGAGTTCTCTGCATTCTTTCACTGACATGACCTCCTTCATCAAACGACTTGTGTTTACACCTCCCAGCAGAATGGGGTGGCGGAGCGTAAAAACCGTCACCTGCTTGATGTTGCGCGTACTCTCATGACGCAGATGCACGTCCCTCGCTCCTACTGGGGCTACGCTGTGCTCCTCGCCTGCTATCTCATCAATCGTCTTCCCTCCGCGGTTCTTCACGGCCAGACTCCCTTCTCCATTCTCTACCCCCACCAGGAACATTTTCCTCTTCCTCTCCGTGTCTTTGGTTGTACGGCCTTTGTTCACGCTCCCTCCGCTACCCGCGACAAGCTTTCCCCCCGTTCCACCAAGTGTGTCTTTTTGGGGTACTCTACCACTCAAAAAGGCTATTGCTGCTTTGACCCCCTTCTCCGCAAGCAGTTTGTCTCCGCGGATGTGACTTTTTTCGAAAATGCTTCCTATTTCTCTCCTCCCTCTTCTCTTCCTTCTGATATCTCCGTTCCTTCCACACCTCTCCACGTTTTCCCACCTTTGTCTCCTCCTCCACCCACTCCTTCCCAGTCCGTCTCCCCACCCACCCCTCCACCCTCCTCTCCGCTGCCGTCTCTCTCTAGTCCCGGGCCAGCCTTCTCCGCCACGGACGCTCCGGTCGCTGACGCTCCCGTCGCTGACGCTCCCGTTGACCTGGATGTTCCCATTGCCCTTCGCAAAGGGGTGTGGGCGTGTACTCAACACCCGCTCACGGCTGTTGTTTCCTATGATCAGCTTTCTCCTTCTCGCAGGTGTTTTGCCTTGGCTATCTCTGCTACTTCTACTCCCCGTACCTACCAGGAGGCTCTTGCTCTCCCTCATTGGAAGTTTGTCATGGATGAGGAGATGGCTACTCTTACTGAAAGGGGTACCTGGACCCTGGTTCCTCCTCCCGTGGGCACTGATGTGGTTGGCTGTCGCTGGGTCTTCGTTGTGAAGTTTCGCCCCGACGGCACTGTGGATCGCTACAAAGCCCGGCTGGTGGCCAAGGGCTTCACTCAGACTTACGGCGTTGATTACTTTGATACCTTCTCTCCGGTTGCTCGCCTCAGCACCATCCGGGTTCTCTTTTCTGTGGCTGTTAACCGGGCTTGGGCCATTTCCCAGCTTGATGTGAAGAATGCCTTTCTCTATGGCGATCTTCAGGAGGACGTCTATATGGAGCAACCTCCTGGGTATGTTGCTCCGGGGAGACACGTGTATGTCATTTGAAGAAGACCATTTATGGCCTAAAGCAGAGCCATCGGGCATGGTTTGACAAATTTAGTGGTATTGTGGCTACCATCGGCTTTCAAAGGAGTTCGGCCGATCACTACTTATTCATTCGCAAAACGGCCTCGGGACTGGTGGTTTTGGCCGTATATGTGGATGATATTCTCCTTACTGGCGATGACCGAGATGGGGTGGACTTGACGAAGAAGCACCTCCGTCAGCACTTGGTCACGAAGGATATGGGCTCCCCAAAATACTTTTTGGGGATAGAAATCTCTCGGAAACTTGACTCCTTGGTTCTCTCTCAACGGAAGTATGCCCTTGATCTTCTACGAGAAGCGGGATTGACAGGTGCCAAACCAGCTCGTTTTCCCATGGCTGTTGGAGAAGACAAAACGTGGACGGATGACTCGCCTCTTCTATCTGATGTCACAAGATACAGACGTTTGGTAGGCAAACTCATCTATCTCACGGTGACTAGACCCGACATCGCCTATGCTGTAGGCAAGGTCAGTCAGTTTATGCAAGCTCCCCGGGAGTGTCATCTTCAGTCCGCCCTGAAGATTTTGGAGTATATCAAAGTAGCACCGGGCAGAGGGTTACTCTTTCAGAAGAATGGTCATCTGAGGGTTGAGGCCTACTCAGATTCAAGTTACGCGGATGACAAAGGCGATCGTAAATCCACATCAGGTTTTTGTACCTTTGTTGGAGGTAATCTCGTGAGTTGGAAGAGCAAGAAACAGTCTATTGTCTCCAGATCCAGTGCCGAAGCCGAATACCGGAGTATGGCGTCAACCACGTGTGAGTTAAAGTGGTTGCGGGCTCTCATGCTTGACCTGGGCGAGGTATATGACTGTCCTCTCCCTATGTTCTGTGACAACAAGGCCGCTATACACATATCCAGAAATCCGGTCTTCCATGAGAGAACAAAGCATATAGAGGTTGACTGTCACTTCATTCGGGAAGAGATTTTGAAGAAACAGATTTGTACTCCTTTTGTCACCTCTGACAACGAATTGGCAGATATCTTCACCAAGCCGGTTTCTACTTCCTTCTTCCACATTTGCGACAAGCTGGGCATGATTGTTATCGATGCTCCAGCTTGAGGGGGAGTGTTGAAGTATTAGACCGGGCGGCTTAGCGGTCTGTTCCAGCGGTTTGTTGACCGGGCGGCTTAGCGGTCTGATCCAGCGGTTTGTTGACCGAGCGGTCTGGCGATCTCACTCTGAAGCCTGGAGACCGGGCGGTCTAGCGGTCTACCATTGCGGTCTGTTCTATCCTGCTGGAGTTGCCGAGCGGTTAAGCCATCTGTCTAACCGCGCGGCCTGTGCGGTCACCTTTATTCTAGCCGCTCAGTATTGTAAATGTTTAGTCTCACATTGTTTGTATACTCTCTTTCTTATCTCCTTCATTCTATATAAGGGAGGTCATACCTTTGTAAATGATATCTTTTTTGGATAATAAAATTTCAATTATTCAAAAGCTTATCCGCTTGTTCTCTCTTTTTCACTACTTTCTAACATTCGTGGTCAAACTCCTTTCTCCATTCTCTATCCGGGCAAAGAACTCTTTCCTCTTCTTCTACGTATCTTTGGCTGCACAGCCTTTGTGCATGCTCCCTCTGCCACCCACGACAAACTCTCCCCGCGGTCCACTAAATGTGTCTTTTTGGGGTACTCTCCCAATCAGAAAGGTTATTGTTGCTTTGACCCCGTTACCCGCAAGCAATTTGTCTCTGCGGATGTCACCTTCTTTGAAAATGCATATTACTTCTCTTCCTCTTCCTCCTCTACTCCTGCTGATCCTACCTCTCACCACAACCCCATAATTTTCTCTGCTCCTACTACTGTTCCGCCACCTCCACCATCTCCACTATCTCCACCCTTTCCCGCCTCTTCTCCCCCATCTCCCTCTTCTTCGCCGCTGTCGCTCTCTCCTCCCGGGCCAGCTCTCTCCGCCACGGATGCTCCGGATGCCGAGGGACCCGCCGACCTGGATCTTCCTGTATCTCTTCGCAAAGGGGTGCGGACGTGTACCCTACACCCCCTTACTGCTGTTGTTTCATATGATCGTCTTACCTCTTCTCGCAGGGCCTTTGTGCTGGCTATCTCTGCTACTGCCACACCTCGTTCCTACCAGGAGGCTCTTGTTATTCCTCACTAGAAGATGGCCATGGATGAGGAAATGACGACCATCACAGAGCGGGGTACCTGGACTCTTGTTCCTCCTCCCTTCGATACTTATGTTGTTGGATGTCGCTGGGTCTTTGTGGTCAAATTTGGCCCGGACGGCACGGTGGACCGTTATAAGGCTCGCCTTGTTGCTAAGGGTTTTACTCAGACCTATGAGGTTGATTACTTTGACACTTTCTCTCCCGTGGCTCGTCTCAGCACTATACGGGTCCTTCTCTCTGTGGCGATCAATAGAGATTGGCCGATTTCCCAGCTGAATGTAAAGAATGCCTTCCTTTATGGTGATCTTCAGGAGGCCGTCTACATGGAGAAACCTCCTGGGTATGTTGCTCAGGAGGAGATACGAGTATGCCGGATGAAGAAGGCAATCTATGGCCTCAAGCAGAGCCCTCGAGCTTGGTTTGACAAGTTCAGCAGCATCGTGGCGGCCGTTTGTTTTGCGCGCAGCTCTGCCGATCACTCGCTATTTATTCGCAAAACCTCCTCGGGACTGGTGGTTCTTGCTGTGTACGTCGATGATATTCTTCTCACTAGCGATGATCAGGAAGGGGTATCCTTGACAAAGCAGCATCTTCATCAACATCTGGTCACGAAAGATATGGGCTCTCCGAAGTACTTTTTGGAGATCGAAATCTCTCAGAAGCCCAACTCCTTAGTCCTCTCCCAGCGTAAGTATGCCCTTGATCTTTTAAAAGAAGTAGGATTAACTGGAGCCAAACCTGCTTGATGCCCCATGACAATTGGAGAAGACAAAACCTGGACAGATGATTCGCCTCTTCTTTCAAATACTAAGCGGTACAAGCATCTAGTTGGTAAGCTCATATATCTCACAGTGACCAGGCCAGACATTTCTTATGTTATGGGCAAGGTGAGTCAATTCATGCAAGCACTTAGGGAGTGTCATCTATAGTCCGCCTTGCAGATCTTGGAGTATGTTAAAGCAGCACCTGAGAAAGGATTACTCTTTCAGAAGAATGGTCATCTGAGGGTTGAAGCATACTCAGATGCGAGTTACGCTGATGACAAAGGGGATAACAAGTCTACCTCCGGTTTCTGCACCTTTGTTGGGGGAAATCTGGTAAGCTGGAAGAGCAAGAAGCAGTCTGTTATTTCCAGGTCCAGTGCTGAAGCAGAGTATCGGAGTATGACATCGACCACTTGTGAGTTAAAATGGCTACGGGCTCTCATGCTGGATTTAGGAGAGGTCTACAACCATCCTCTACCTATGTTCTATGACAACAAGGCTGCCATATACATCTCCAAAAATCCGATCTTTCATGAAAGAACCAAACACATTGAGGTCGACTGTCATTTCATTCATGAAGAGATTTTGAAGGAACAAATTTGCACTCCCTTCGTCACTTCTGATAAAGAGCTAGCTGACATCATCACCAAGCCAGTATCCGTCTCGTTTCTTCATATTTGTGACAAGCTGGGCATGATCGATATATATGCTCCAGCTTGAGGGGGAGTGTTGAAGTTGGTGACCGGGCGGTCTGGCGGTCTGGCTTGGCGGGTTGATGACCGAGCGGTTTTGTAGTTACCCTTCAACGGTTTGGTTGTTGTGTGTTGTTGTCTGAGGTCCAAGCGGTCTAGCGGTTTGTCTTTAGTGACTTGGAGGTCATGCAGTCTAGCGGTCTCCCATGGCGATCTCTCTCTCTCTGGTAGTAGCCGAGCGGTTAGCCCTTCTATCTAACCGTGCGGCTTGTGTGATTTGTGTCTGTATAGTCCGCTTGTGTCCTGTAAATTTTTAGTCTCACATCTATTATTTGTATTCTCTCTTCTCTCCTTCATTCTATATAAGCGATGTCATACCTTTGTAATAGATACCTTTTTGAGATAATAAAATTTCTGTTAAACCACTTCCGGTTTGTTTTCTGTTAAACCGCTTCCACCTAGCTGGTAGGGCTGGGATCCCCGTTGGACGTCGTTATGACCATGGGGTTGAGTCCGGTTGATGCTCAACACCAGTCGTCAGGCTCTCACCTAACTGATTGGGCCGGTGGTAGCGCCCGGAGGTTGGCCAAAGGAATATCTTCTCGCTTTGGGGTTAAGTCCCGGGATGCTCCTGCTGTCAGACTTCCACCTAGCTGGCAGGGCCGGGATCCCCGTTGGACATCGTTATGACCCTGGGGCTGAGTCTGGTTGATGCTCAACACCCGTCGTCAGGTTCTCACCTAGCTGATTGGGTCGGTGTTAGCGCCCGATGGTTAATCAAAGGAAAATAGAATCCTCGTTCAAGGGCTGTCCAGAGTTGCCTCGACTATCAGACTTTCACCTTGCTGGCAGGGCAGGGGTCCTCGGTGGACGAAATTTTCAAAACAAGTCCGCACTAGATCCCACCAATAAAACGGATCTGAAGGCTAAGGTTTACTTTAAAGAAAGGATAAGGTACCATAAAGATCTCGCCAGGTAAGGGGATCTCGGCAATCTGAAGAGGGTAAGCCAATGCGAGTGCCAAGAGCTGGCTCTCGCAGACATAAGAACTTGCACTCGCGTGGGCTAAAAGAGGGAGGATGACGCTAAATCTAATCTGGAGCAAAAAGTCGGCCTAAGTGGTCGCAAGATGTTTCAGCCCTGGGTTAAGTAGAAGCGTGAGTCGAATGCATTTCTAAGTACCGCATCACTCGGCATCAGGAAGAATAAAAAGAAGTCAGAATTTTTATAACAATGTATTTCACATATCAAAATTGTTACATTGTCAAAAGGGTACAAGGCCCGAAAGGAAGAAATACAAGCGAAAGCGAAAAGGAGGAGGGGGCGAGAGCCTCAGGGCGATGAGGCCGAGTTCTCGCTCTTGCCAGAATCCTCATCCGCACTCTCTGTGGGCTCGGGAACAGGCTGAAAGAGCTCCGGCATCAAGATCTCGGCTCTCACTTTTTCGCAGTCGCTGTTTAGGAAGTCGTCCTGTTGCATCATCTGGAGCGCGTGCCAGGCTCCCATGATGGCATGCTCCTGCATCATCAAATTGATCTCATGTTGTGTAAACAGCAGGGCCTCCTCACCCGGGGGAGGAGGGATCAACAAATTGATCCACTGCTGATTTTGGGCCCTTATCCTCCTGTTCTCGTCCTCTAGATGGGCGATACACGCGTCCTTCACGGCGACATTCGCGACATCCTACGAAATGACCAAGGATCAGGGCGAGAGTAAAAAGTATGACCAAATGTACAAGCAAAGTAGTAAGAACTTACCACACCAGCTTCTCGCAGAGCGAGATCCCTCTTGCAGGCCGCGAGCTCCGCCTTCATCGTCTTCACCTCCGAGCAGAGAGAGGATCGCGCCGCAATAACATCCACCATTTATCGTGCAATGCAGATGCTACGACTCCCTGACATATGCGCGAGCTCGAGTGCGCGGAATTGGGCCCACGAGCTCTCGTAGACTAGTGATTTGTTAGTGCCCTGTCATAATAGACAGCACTGTCCCACCCATACATGCCAAAGGCCAAAGCATAGACCTGGCCTGAGACCATATCGCCTTCCTGCCAAGAAGGGAGCACGGTAGAGATGGAGGCCATGTTGGCCTTTCGATCCCACACCAACAGGGGCTCCTCACTTTCGTTCAGCACGTCCTCACCCAGACCAAAGTTCATGTGGCCCCTTGGTTCCGGATTCTCCTATGTCGAGGTCCCGTCGGTCTCTCCCGCCCTCCTCACTACACCGCCGACACCGTTTTTATGAGAATCGATGATAATCTCTTTGCAATTGCCGAGATAAACAATAGATAACTTCTCGGGAACTTTTGGATTCTCGGTAGCTGCTGGTTTCTCGGATGTTAATGGTTTCTTGGAAGGAGGCGAAGATGGAGGTGCGTCAGGCCTCCGCTTTTTGCCGCTTGATTTCGGCAGCGGCTTCAACGAGCTTCTGCAAGCCGTGGCGAGGGCCACCTCGGCAGAAGATGTTGTGTGTCGGAAGATGGGAGGTTGAGAGGGAGATCTCGCACCCCTGCACAAATATCATTAGAGAATTTTCCAAACCTAATAATCTTTAGAGTAGCGAATGCGAGAACTACCCTCCCCGACGAGAACTGGCAAGAGCGTGTCGACGTTCCTCCTCAGAAAGATGACGTCGAAATCCTTCTCAATGAGGAATTGGAGATTGGATTCATGGCCGTCGAGATTGGGAGGGTGGTAGGTAGACTCGTCTTGCTGGATCGGCGAAAGCGGGAGGTTGCCGAAGTCACCAGAGACAAATATGAACCTCTTGACCCAATTATGGTTCTCAAATGAAGTTATCTTTGCCTAATATTTCTACTTCATAATTAGTAATAAGAAGCCTAAATGGTAATAAAATATGATTAATTATTGTTTTAATGATTATGGTACTAAGTTGATCTTATTTCATGGTTTTTATGCAAGATTCGTCGAAGAAATCAACTTGAAAGTGTAATGCAGAATTATTATTTTCGGCCTGTACCAGTTACTGCAACATCCAATTCTGAAACTGCAACATCTGTCTGTCCGAAATTCAAAATTTTAAATTTGAATTGCCGCCATTTTTAATTATGTAAGGATGCGTCTCTTCAGGAGGATAGACGTTTTTAATGCTAAAAACTGACCAAATGGGGAGAATTGATTATTATTTTTCAGATCTAAAGGGGAGAGCACCATCTAGGGTTGGCTTGGGAAGGAAAAACTCCAGTGCAGAGCGACAGCTAGAGGAAGAAGAAGGAGATCTTAATGCGGATCGAATAAGCGATTCTAGGAAGAGATTCCTGCAGCGAATAAGCGTAAACCATTATGTTTTGTAAGATCTACTTCAACATGTTGTGTGATTTCTCCAACGCCATGAACTAATTCTTCCTTAATCTTGTATTATGAGAGTACTAAGTTGGGTTTGATGGATATTTTCTAGTTTATCTTGTTGAGAATACTTGGTGAATGTTCTTTATCAATCTTATGATCTTTATTTCTGAAATGTTTGGCCAATGTTTCACTTTTATGCTACACTTTATAAATCGAGAGAGGAGTTGTGATAGTATATCATAATTTTGATATAGCATTTGAAGAGAGAAGAAGACTTTCTTTTGGTGTTAGCAACTTAGGTATTTGTTCTTTGAGCGGTTCTTATTTCACCTGAGGGGAAATATAAAACTAGTGATTGCTGATATCGAGAGATACGGTTCTCTATTTTAAGATCGTTGCAAGGCACGCTCACCACACATTTTCACAACGACTCATTCACTATTCATCGTACTAAATCTAGAAAATCATAATATAAGATTATATCTCTCCCTTGATAAGAAAAATATTTTTCCTAAGATTCATAGTAGTTTCATTTAGAAGTTTGCATTCTTATCTTTAGTAATTCAAGAAAATCACTTATATCATTTTACTTGAATTTAAGGAAAATGCCTAACTAGTATTTGCAATCACTGAACCAATCACCTCTTTGTGGAAACAATTCTTACTCACTTCTATTACTTGACACGGCACGTGCACTTGCGTTTAAATGCGTAGATCATTTCGGGCGTATCAATCTTCCGGGTGTGTGGTGAGACCTCCACGCCGAGCCCTTGGGTCCATCCCCTGGTCACCTTTTTCCTTCATTGTTTAGCTCGCGGGAGGGATGTAAGTGCGCGACCACTTCTTCCCCAAGGGTGAACTTCACAGAGACCGAATTTTCGGTTTCAACAAGCGCATCTCGTCTTGTCGGGTTTACTTGCCCCCATGTCCTTGACCGAAAATCTTTCTTGTTTGACTTAGAAAATTCAAGGGGAGTCCCATCAATATATAAGCAGGCTTACTGAACCGCCCGGTTTAGACAGGCAAGGGCAGCACAAAAACCAGCACGATACCAAGGAAATAAATTAGTTTTGAGTATAACATGTATGAATGATGGTTCATGACCACCGTGTTCACGACCGCCACCGACGCACCAAACGAAGCCGAAGTAGTTAAAAATTTACGACAATCTTTTGCTGATCGGTGAGAAGAGGGATTGCAGGCAGCAGGGAATTTGCAAGTTCCCGTGATTGAGCGAAAGATCCGGCGACAATGACGGATTGCAGTCCACCTGCAACCGGGATTGAAATTGTCGTTGATTCAAAACTAAACTACACGAAAGGTGAGGAATTAAATATGAATGGATTTCATCACAAAATGACTCCTTAAGTGCGCGACCACTCCTTCCCCAAGGGTGAACTTCACAGAGACCGAATTTTCGGTTTCAACAAGCGCAGCTCGTCTTGTCGGGTTTACTTACCCCCATGTCCTTGACCGAAAATCTTTCTTGTTTGACTTAGAAAATTCAAGGGGAGTCCCATCAATATATAAGCAGGCTTACTGAACCGCCCGGTTCAGACAGGCAAGGGCAACACAAAAACCAGCACGATACCAAGGAAATAAATTAGTTTTGAGTATAACATGTATGAATGATGGTTCATGACCACCGTGTTCACGACCGCCACCGACGCACCAAACGAAGCCGAAGTAGTTAAAAATTTACGACAATCTTTTGCTGATCAGTGAGAAGAGGGATTGCAGGCAGCAGGGAATTTGCAAGTTCCCGTGATTGAGCGAAAGATCCGGCGACAATGACAGATTGCAGTCCACCTGCAATCGGGATTTAAATTGTCGTTGATTCAAAACTAAACTACACGAAAGGTTTGGAATTAAATAGGAATGGAATTCATCACAAAATGGTTCCTTCAACTAGTCGCCGCCGCTCGGATCGGGCCATTGGAGTGCGGATCTAAACATGCCAACAAAGCTACTGCATCTATTATAGTCCCAAAAATGTGGATCAGGGGCCTCATAGCCAGAGTCTAGACTCAGATTGAGGCCCAACCGACGGAGGGTGGGTTAGCCAAAATGCTTGGGTCAATACAATTAACCCAAAATCATTTAGTGATGAATTTGTAAAACTAGAGAGCAATTAGATCGATCTTCAATGATCCTCACACATATTTTATGTACTTACAAGCATTAAATATTACCGGGCCCTAATATAAGTAAATACACAAGCTGACAATTAAATACTACCGGGCCATAAACTATCCCAAGCATTACCCTAACATAGTACCGGGTCCTAATATAAGTAAATACACAAGCTGACAATTAAATGAAATATTTATACTTGCAGGATGTTCTTTATCATAACAGCAAAATTAGTTGGCCGAAAATCCAACAAATACCAAGTAAATTGTCCGGTTGAATTATTTTCATAATATGCATTAGAAATATACACACACACACATGAGACCAATACACTAATTAATAGTCCCTAGCCTCCATATCCGCTTTGGATCAGGGTTCTCTCGATTTCTGATTTCTGACGAAATGAATAGTATTCATTTGGAAAATTGAAGAACAAGACTATCCTGCAATACATCTAAGAGTTGAGACTTTTTTTATTAAAAGAAAATTATAAAAGGATGGGATTGTTAGGTCGTCATGCATTAACAGGGATAACTGAACCCGTAGATCATTCTGCAACATATTTGAACACTAAAATGAATAGTATCGAATCCGTCAGAAATGAAGAGGATCCTCATATATCCATTCCGCTTACAATCTCTGATGTTTTCGTAATTTGTAGAATACAACACTGATAAGGAAAGAGCCGTTGCTCTGAGTTATCAATGGTGTTGCTCGTAGTCCGGCGTGCCCCAGTATGCGCTTATAGTGTAGAAAGGAATGTCGTCAGTGCTCTGAGGAGGAATATGACTGCATGAATTAGCCCAATTACTCCCATATAGGCAATGATGTAAACCAAAGATTTTTGAATTTTCTGCTTTGTTTGTCTCATTTGCTGGTTTCTTCATCGCCCTCTTCATCTCCGCAAGATGGATCACTGAAGCCATAGATTGACAGAGAGGAGCGTCGGTGGTGCCGAAGCTGAGCAATGTTCCGTTGGGCGAGTGGCGGATTGATTCGCCGAGGACGTCTAGAGCACAATCACGGACTCTGATGTGGTGGTACACGGGGAAGCTCTTGCCTTTCCGGCGACCGGCGCCGACGGGGACGTTCCGAATGCTGCCGCCTGCAGTCCAGTACCGCTGGCAGTTCTTGCAGAAGTGTCTGGGTTGTTTAAGGTTGTAGTTGTTGAAGTAGCAGAACTTGGTGTGCTTGCTTTTGCACCGAGGACAGGGGAGGATTATGTCCGGCTTTCCTAGTGATTTGTCAATTGAAAGGATGGTTTTTTGATGAGTGTCCTGATTGTTCTTCTCTTCGTTTGTTGTTGCCGAAGAGCTCGGCTCACCGCTCATCTCTTCATCAGAAAGATTTGGGTCTATGGATTCATGGCTGTCTTCCTTGTTCGGTGCAGTGGTCTGCAGGATCGATCACAGAAGAAACTTGAATCACAGATAGAAACTTTAAAGTAGAGACGAGACTGAAAAATTATTCGTTGAGGAATTTAAAAGTGACTTCATTTGACAACATCCCAATCGTTTTAACTAACTGGCTTTGAAAATTTAAGAAAGAAATCAGACAAAATACAGCTATAGGATTTCTGATCAGTGATCATCCCCTCCATACAATGAATTAAATAAATGAAAAACACGGGCGATCTTGATGAGAAGAACTCATTTTATTAATCCATGCATAAGTCAATTCATTACAGAGAGTTTATTTATAAAGGTCTTGATTTGACCGTTACATAACAAAAAAACAAATAAAATTAAACCAGCGGAGGAGATCAAATCTCGGTAAAAGAAGAACTGCAGGATTGATGCCACCTGTTGTAAGCTGGGCTGGTATTTTAAAATAGGGATGCAATCCTGGCCCTCCACGTATAAGCCGTAACAGATCATCCCTTCCATACAATGAATTAAATAAATGAAAAACACGGGCGATCTTGATGAGGAATTTCTACAACAGAGTGATTCCAACACCGGATTATAGTTCAATAGAACCATGAAAAATATACCTATATCGCCCAAAAATCAAATCTTTATGAAAAAGTAAAGTTTTTTTCTTTTCTTCAAATAACTTGTCTTCATCATCTTAAAAATTGTTCAACAAGATTGCAAGATTAGGAAGAGTAATGGTCAAAAAGTTGTTCCACAAAATTTCAAGCTTTAAGCAAGAAATAAAATTGGATGCAGCTGCCAAATACCTTATCGTCATCATCATCTTCTTCACCGCACGCTTCTCTGTGCATCACAATCGTCTGTATTGTCTTCCCGAAAAGTTTGATCGCCATCTCCCCTTTTCTTCCTCCGTTCTGTTTTTCTCAGTCTCTCCCGTCCTCTACTTATAAAGTCTCTCTTTTTCTCACTGCTGCTGCTGCTTCTCTGTTTCTGTGCTCACAGCCCTCTGCTTGATATCCACATCAGCACGGGGAGGAGTTTCTCAGCCACAAGTTGGCTTTGTGGCCTGTACAGTCCAGAGAGCAATTGGATTCTTTAGACTTTAGATGTGGCGGAATGAAAAGCACACAAAAAGGAATAATCCATCGCAATCGCAATCGCAATCGCAACCAATATATGTATTATCGGGGCTTTAATTCTTCCTTCCCCTGTTTTGCTTCCTCCAATCCGCTCGCTCTCTTTTTCTTTCAAGAATATTATTTTAGTGGTCTCTTTTTGGGCAATTCCTGATATCTTTCTCAGATTAATTTTGAACCATTTCTTTCTTGGAAAGTATAATCAACCGGACAATGGGCCCCCAATGGAGACTTTACAGAAAAGTGAATGGGATATCTGCTAGCTTTGAATGTGCCACTGGCATCCCTTCCTTTTTCTTTTCTTAAAAACAAATGCCGGCTTCGTTTTCATTAAAAAAAACAGAGAGACCTGTAACTGATCGCTGATCGTGGAAGGCCCGATGAAAGGGGTATTGTTAATTTGTTATGGCCTGATGAAAGGGGGCGATTCGTCTTTCTAGCAGACCAAAATTATTGAGTTTTTTTAAGAGGATATTGTTGAAATTATTGAAATGTAAGTTGCCCATCAGACAAACAGCGCGGATTGTGCGGACAACACAGCAGATTGGAGGCCGCGGTCTATGTGTTGAAATTGTTGGTGTAAGTGGTTGATCAGACAAACCACGCGAACTGCGCGGATTGTGCGGACGACACAGCGGACTGGAGGCCGCGGTCTATGCGGGCTGCGGTGCGGCCTAGTGCATAGTGGATGCCGTGAAGATTGATCTTGAGCGGCATATGCAGACTTAAGTTGGAGTTCATGAGATCGCTATTGATCCGACAGACTTGGCGGTCTGATGCCTTGTCCACAGTCTTGTTGTGAACTGTCTTGCCTACCTTCGGTGGTCTTGGCGAACCTTGCCAACTAGGCGGTCTGTTGCGAGCTGGAGCGGTGTCCGCAGGTGTTGCGGATTGGTCCTTATCCAGGAGTGCTGTAGGCGGATTGGCTTGTGGACCGACCATGTCCATGCGGACTGGGCCGACTGGTGAAGGCTGATTGCAGGTTGGGGGAGGTGTTCCTATCAGCTAGTGCGGTGACCACATTTATCTCCATACCTATAAATAGGATCCCCTGGTGACAGCATAATCATCGAAGAACAATAAGCACAAACTCGCGTTGGAACCTGCAGACTGAATTTTCTGATCGCGCGACTTGCTGAAGTAACTTGTCTGTGCAGGTTGTGCGGATAGGACCAAACAGCTTTTCTTCTAGCTGGCGACTTGGGGCAGTTCGCGGATAGCAATATGTGGAGTGCAGAAGTTCTGAAGCAGCAGTCTGGTTCTGGAGGTTGCAGACTGTGTTCGTGTTCGCGCGGCTAGTGCAGTGTGCCGGTCTCGGCGGTCTGACGGACGGCAGTTGCGGGTTGTGGCGGTCTCGGCGGACTGTGTTCTCAAGCTGCAGTTATTGTACTGTTTTTTGCTCTATTATTTTTTCATGCTGACGAAATCATGTCGCGACATGTATGTCTCGATTTGTAAGAATACTGCTATTATCAATAAAAAAAACTCTTGTTACTGCATGTGTCTCTGACTGTGATCTAATTTTTTAGTCGATATAACTTCTGCTCATTCCAATATCCAAAAATTTTTACAGATATAACGAGGAAACAATCCCATATGTGCAATCAAATAAATACAGGATAAACAATAACACCGCGGAGGAACCAGACTCGCTAGATCCGCGCGAGAGAGAATAATCAATATTGTAATCCGCTAGCACAGCAAACACACAAGGTTCGCTGTGAATCTTCGTCGTCGGGTGACTAACAAACAACCTGCCACCAACGAAGATGTATCGTCGAGGCCAACTGCACTCACGCACGCCATCAACACCAAGCCGCACCACCGGAGAGAAACACCATCATTGTCACTGCACTCTCGCATGCCTTCACCGCCATGCCCGCACCACAACAACTTCAACGCAGACTACGACAAACAAAGTCTAACCCCGGATCCGGCTCTTTGAACTCCGCAACCGGAGGTCCCGATCGTGAAACCGACCAACTCACCACAACACACGTCCTCCAAGACCGGTAAAGACCCTCTCCTCCAAGACCGGCGACTATCATCTCCAAAGCAGGGAGGTGCGTCAAGAGTCCCACATGCGAGAAAGAAATAAGATAGGATCGGCGAGATCGACACCAACGGCACCGGTGCAAGCAGTGGCTCTTATTTTTCCCGTGAACAGGGAGGCCAGGCTTCTTTCCAAGATGGCGCTTCTACCCGGCGGTTGCTACTTCTCACGGTCGTGGGGACAAATTTGTTTATTACATAGGTACTAGTTTTGTCACTTAAAACCAAAAACTACAACCCGCGCGCGCTCAAGTCACGCGCACGGCCAGTCCGCGCCCTCAGGTGGCCCTGCCCGACTAGCCCGGACCCGAATAGCCACGTGCCCCGCACCCGCGCGCCGTTTGCGGACCCCGTCGCCGCCGGCGGTGGCCCGACGGCCTCCGCCAACTCCGGTCGCCGAAGCCGCCTCCAGGCACCTTTCCCGGGCCGACCGAACTGCCCGGAGGGAAGGGGGCACTACTGTCATTTTGGCATAAATAGTGATCTGCGTGATCAAAATGGAGCGACGTCATTCGCCAGCACAAATCACTCCCCGGTGCAATTATCGATTCACCCCTCCATAAAACTATAAATAGGTCTCAATGTCTTCATTTCAAGACAAGCAACTACAGAGGGAAGAAAGAGCTTTGTGGTTTTCCAGCGAGATCTCTTAGGCCAAATTTCCGCTCAGGAACTCGATCTGCTCCTCTTCTTGTGTCATGGTTCCCTCAAGCCTCAAGTGATGTCAACCGCCTACGTGAGAACGCTATCATCTAGGCTCCACATCAACAAGAGTGCTACCTCAAGTCTTCTCCTTGCGCAACGATTCTCTCATGCTTCAATTAACGTCAACCACCTCCGCGAGAGCGCTCCCATCTATGCTCCACGTCAACGAGAGCCCCACCTTCAGAAGCTCCATGAATTTAGAATATTTTACAGTCTGAACACTCCCATCAAGGTTCTGCGATCTCAGTGCCGCCTCAAGGACGGAGTGCTTCCACTGAGGCTCCGAAGTCCTAGTTGTTTTTTCCTCATTTACCGTACTTGTAATAGAGTAGCGGCATGTTGCCCTCCGAGACCAAACCAATCTTTGTAACATCTCTTGAAGCTAGTGAGTTTTGGCTCGGCACAGTTCCAGTCGCGTGGCTTTTCACCCTTTCCGGATTTTCCACGTCAAAAATATATCTTGTTCATTGCTATGATTTTCTTTAACTGATTGAGCGCCCGACTCGATTCCGAGCTAAAGCGGTCCGATTCTTTGGATCGGGAAAAAAGCCGGAT
The DNA here is from genome assembly GCA_039583875.1 of Platanthera guangdongensis. Taxonomy (NCBI): domain Eukaryota; kingdom Viridiplantae; phylum Streptophyta; class Magnoliopsida; order Asparagales; family Orchidaceae; genus Platanthera; species Platanthera guangdongensis. The sequence goes on along the minus strand of CM077162.1, from coordinate 6,644,275 downwards.
GACCCGCAACATCTCTAATATAAGTTTAATTGTTTGCGCACTCTTAAAGCTTTTTAGATTGATTTGCATATAATAATTATGTCTGCATATAATTATTTTGAATTTATTTTGATTTGTATATAGGAATAGATTGTGTTTATATATATATATATATATATATATATATATATATATATATATATATATATATATATAAATATAACAATACGCTATTTAGGATACGCATTCAAACAAGTGTGTGATATTTTACACTTGGCATGGACTATCTTAGCATACATCAGAAGCAAGTGCAAGTATTGAATCAAGCGCATGGTGTAGCGGCCGTGAACATGAGGATTAAATTGTCAATTCTAAACGCCCACGTAAGGAATTTCATTCATTTTATGTTCAAATGTATGAAATTTTTAGGTAGTTGTTAACGAATGATGGTTTAACCCATGCGTTTATGACCGTCATCGTTGTGCCAAACGAAGCTTATATCATCAAAAGCGAAGTTTATTGCAAGCGGTGCTTATCATTCTCCTTGCTTTCCTCACAACAAGAAGAGCGTAAATCTCCTCAAACAAATTATTGTTAGCGAAATCTTGTTGGGGTTCAGCCCCTAAAGGTGATGTGTATGCAGAATTTAAGAAAAGTGTGTGCAGATTTTCAGGAGTTGCAACCTGGATTTTGAGGTGGCTACTTTTTTCTGCTGGCTTGCTGGGAAGGCTAAGTGGGCAGTTTTTTATATTTTAAAAACTGCAGCAGTTTTTATTAAAAACTGTGCGTGGCCTTTTAAAATAACTCCTTCTCCCCGATAGAAGTTTCTAGGTCTTGAAAAAGTTGCAGCCGGAAACCCCAGCCCGCGTGCCTTCCGCTCGTCCGCCATCGCTGCGCCTGCGCCGACCGCCGGCCGCCATCGCCGCGCCGTTCTCGGCCGCCATTCCCGCTGCTGCAAGGATCTTTGCCGCTGCTGTAGGCGGTTCTTCGCCGCTTGAAGGAGGTGTTTCCTCGGTGCTATTGGAAGGAGATTTCTCTACCGTTTCAAGGGCTTCTTCATCTACGGTTTCAGGTGTACCCTTTCTTGTCTTCGTTTGCTATTTTGCTTGAAGAAAGAGTAGGATTTTTATCCTTGTTGTAGAGAAGTTGTGGCTTGATCTTGGTGGTAGAGAGGAGTGGATTTGTGTGTCAAATCCGGAGGGCTTTCTAGGTTTTGGGCAAACCTAGATAAATCTTGTAATCCTTATTTGTTATAGTGGATTTTCGTTGTGCCGTGCCCCGTGGTTTTTGACCTTCAAGTGGTGAAGGTTTTCCACGTATATCTCTGTGTTCATCTGTGGTGTTGTTTTGTTTTTGCTTCTTATTGCTTTGACTCTATTGTTCGGTGGGGGTTGTTGTTATCTTCGGACCCCCGGTTCCCTAACAAGTGGTATCAAAGCCAGGTTCTTTGGCTAGTCGTTTGTATTTCTCGGTTTCTAACTTGGTGCGGTAGGTGACGACCATCGGTCCGCTCCCTATCCTCTCTTGTTAATCCCTTGAAATAAATCGACTTGTGGACCGTAATAGAGTTGTTTGAGAAAGCAATGGAACAGAACACAAGGATGGTCAGTATGAATGGCAAGAACTGGAGCATCTGGAAGCCTCGGATGGAGGATCTCTTATATTGTAAAGATCTCCATGCTCCGTTGACGGGGAGACCTGCTTCAGTTAAGGATGATGAAGAGTGGAAGAAAATGGATCGAAAGGCAGTAGGGTTCATTAGACAGTGGCTCGATGACTCTGTTTTTCATCATGTTTCCACGGAGACCTCGGCTCAGGCCTTATGGAAAAAGCTTGAAGCTTTGTACGAGCGGAAGACTGCAGGTAACAAGGCATTTCTGATTAGGAAGCTTGTCAACTTGAAGTATCGGGAAGGTTCACAGATGACGGAGCATCTGAATCTTGCTCAAAGTATTATCAATCAGTTGGAGTCCATGAAGATCACTTTGGAAGATGAACTTCAAGCTCTGATGATCCTTAGTTCTTTACCCGAGAGTTGGGAGACTCTAGTAGTGTCATTGAGCAACTCAGCACCTGATGGCGTGGTAACCATGGAGATGGTGTCTGGTTGTCTCTTGAACGAAGAGCTAAGAAGGAAGGATTCTGGATCTTCCACTTCGGGTGTTTTTGTCATGGAAGGAAGAGGCCGGTCTGTGAAGAAGGATGTGAAGCACAGGGACAGTTCCAGGAGTAAGTCCAGGGGCAAGTCTAAGAAGGATATCGAGTGCTACTATTGTAAGAAGAAGGGTCATTTCAAGAAGGATTGCTTCCAAATGAAAAGAGACCTGAAGGGCAAGACCAAGGAGGTTGGAGAATCTAGTGGTGATGCGACGACTTCGATTGTGGAGGCTGAGCCGTTATGCTTGCAGTGCAGTGGGTGTCTTGCCAGGACTGCGTTGACACAGACTGGATCGTGGACGGAGGTGCATCCTATCATTGCACTCCTCACAGAGACTACTTCTATACCTATTCTGCGGGAGATCTTGGTGTGATCCGGATGGCAAATTCTGGTGAGTCGTTAATTGTTGGTAGTGGTGATGTCCACTTGGAGACTGAATTGGGGAAGATTGTTCTCAAGGGCGTCAGGCATATTCCTGACTTGAGAATGAATCTGATTTCCATTGGTAGGCTTGATGATGGTGGTTTCACAAGCATTGAAGGTGGAGGTACCTGGAGGTTGTTGAAGGGTTCTTTGGTAGTAGCCAGAGGAAGGAAGTGTTGTGGCCTTTATCGTACTAAAGCCAAGATCTGTGGTCCAAGTGTGAATGCGGCAGAGGGCGACTCTATGGAGTTATGGCATCGCAGACTTGGGCATATCAGCGAGAAGAACTTGAAGATCTTGGTGAAGAACAAGGTCCTTCCGGAGCTATCAGGAGGGCTTCCTGATACGTGTACGCACTGCTTAGCCGGTAAGCAGAAACGTGTTTCCTTTGCTGATTCTGAACCAAAGAGGAAGGCGGAGCTATTATACTTGATACACACTGATGTGTGTGGTCCTATTGAGCCCAAGTCTGTGGGCGGAGCCGCTTACTTTGTCACGTTCATTGACGATCACTCCAGGAAAGTCTGGGCATATTCTGTGAAGCAGAAGAGTGATGTTCTAGCAAAGTTTGAAGAGTTCAGAGCGAAGGTGGAGAAGATGACCGGGAAAGAAATAAAGCGAGTTCGATCTGACAACGGGGGAGAGTACACTGGTGCCTTCGACGCTTACTGTAGAAGGCATGGCATAGTACATGAAAGGACAATCCCGAGGACGCCGCAACAGAATGGGTTAGCAGAAAGGATGAACAGGACGATTGTTGAGAAGATCAAATGTATGATTTCTCAAGCTGGCATTAGCAAACAGTTTTGGGCTGAGGCTGTGCAAACTGCTGTACATCTGATAAATCTGTCTCCTTCTGCACCTCTGAATGGTGATATTCCAGAGCGTGTTTGGTCCGGAAAGGAAGTGTCGTACGGACATTTGCGGGTGTTTGGGTGCAAAGTTCACGTTCATGTCCCCAAGGAAGAGAGATCGAAGCTTGATGAGAAATCCCGGGAGTGCATCTTGATGGGATTTCCCCATGAGCAGTTTGGCTATAGACTCTGGGATCCTGTGAACAAGAAAATGATCAGAAGTAGAGATGTGATCTTTGTTGAAGATCAAGTGGTTGGTGAGCATAATGCTGCGGAGTCACAGGTTCCACAGTTTCCACCTGCGGAGGAGAGACTCTATGCTGATGATGGGCCAGTAGAGACTGTTGCTGATGATGGGCATGCTGAGGAGGAAGTTGGTGAGCTTATTCCTGATGAGGAGATGATTCCGGATGTAGGGGGAGCTCTGCCAGTTGATGTACCACCTGTGGTGGAGGTTCCTCTTGTCAGATCTGAGAGAGTCAGAAGGCCCAATACCAGGTATTCTCCTCATGAGTATATTTTGCTTACAGATAGTGGAGAGCCTGAGTCCTATGTGGAGGCTCAGAGTGCTGAAGATCGTGAGGCTTGGACAGCTGCTATGGAAGAGGAGTTGTACTCCCTTCAGAAGAACGAGACGTATGATTTAGTCTCATTGCCCAAAGGGAAGAGAGCTTTGAAGAACAAGTGGGTCTTCAAGCTAAAGTTGGATGAAAGTTGCTCTCAGCCAAGGTACAAGGCGAGACTTGTGGTGAAAGGTTTCAGTCAGAAACAAGGTATCGATTTCGACGAGATTTTTTCTCCAGTGGTGAAAATGTCCTCTATCAGACTGGTGTTGGGTATGGCTGCCTCCATGGATCTTGAAGTCGAGCAGATGGACGTGAAGACGGCATTTCTGCATGGCGATTTGGAGGAAGAGCTATATATGGAGCACCCGAAGGCTTTGTGGCTAAGGGGAAGCATCATCTGGTCTGCCGGCTCAAGAAGAGCCTTTATGGGTTGAAGCAGGCACCCAGACAGTGGTATAAGAAATTTGACTCTTTCATGATGAAGAGCAAATTCCAACGGACCAGGGCTGATCACTGTGTGTATGTGAAGAGGACTGAGAAGATGTTCACTATTCTGCTGTTGTACGTAGATGATATGCTGATTGTTGGGGATGACAAGGCAGCATAGCTGAGTTGAAGAAGGAGCTCAGTGAGTCCTTTGAAATGAAGGATTTGGGACCGGCAAGGAAGATCCTTGGAATGAAAATTACCAGGGACAGGAGTGCTGGTCAACTATGGCTGTCTCAGTCTGAGTATGTGGAGAAAGTGCTGAAGAGGTTCATGATGGACAAGGTAAAACCCGTTGCTACTCCTCTGGCCGGGCACTTCAGACTTTCCAGTTCTCAAAGCCCCTCATCTGAGAAGGAGGTGGAAGAGATGAGCCAAATTCCTTATGCATCCGCAGTGGGGAGCCTGATGTATGCTATGGTCTGCACTAGGCCAGACATAGCTCATGCTGTGGGGTCTGTGAGCCGTTACTTGGCAAACCCAGGGAAAGTCCATTGGAGTGCTGTGAAATGGATACTCCGCTATCTCCGAGGTACCTCAGACCTTTGTTTACAGTTTGGTGGAGGTCCACCAGAACTTATTGGGTACTCGGATTCAGATATGTCAGGAGATGTTGACACGAGGAGATCTACTTCTGGATTCGTGGTCACTTTTGGAGGGGGAGCAGTGTCGTGGCAGTCAAGGCTTCAGAAGTGCGTGGCATTGTCGACGACGGAGGCTGAATATATTGCGTTGACTGAGGCGTCAAAGGAGCTTATTTGGATGAAGAAGTTCATGCTAGAGCTTGATCTCCGACAGGACGTGTACACAGTTTTCTGTGACAGTCAGAGTGCTATATTTTTGGCCAAGAATCCCGCCTTTCACTCCAGGACGAAGCACATTGACGTGAAGTATCACTGGATTCAGGATGCTGTGGAGGAGAAGTTGTTGGTGGTGGAGAAGATCCACACGGATAAAAATCCCTCGGATATGATGACGAAGGTCGTCCCAAGGGAAAAGCATGATCTCTGCCGGCGGTTGATCGGCATGATCCCCACCTGAAGGAGTCAAGGTGGGATACTCCCCTTTATGGTCTGAAGGGGGAGTTTGTTGGGGTTCAGCCCCTAAAGGTGATGTGTATGCAGAATTTAAGAAAAGTGTGTGCAGATTTTCAGGAGTTGCAACCTGGATTTTGAGGTGGCTACTTTTTTTTCTGCTGGCTTGCTGGGAAGGCTAAGTGGGCAGTTTTTTTTATATTTTAAAAACTGCAGCAGTTTTTATTAAAAACTGTGCGTGGCCTTTTAAAATAACTCCTTCTCCCGATAGAAGTTTCTAGGGTCTTGAAAAAAGTTGCAGCCGGAAACCCCAGCCCGCGTGCCTTCCGCTCGTCCGCCATCGCTGCGCCTGCGCCGACCGCCGGCCGCCATCGCCGCGCCGTTCTCGGCCGCCATTCCCGCTGCTGCAAGGATCTTTGCCGCTGCTGTAGGCGGTTCTTCGCCGCTTGAAGGAGGTGTTTCCTCGGTGCTATTGGAAGGAGATTTCTCTACCGTTTCAAGGGCTTCTTCATCTACGATTTCAGGTGTACCCTTTCTTGTCTTCGTTTGCTATTTTGCTTGAAGAAAGAGTAGGATTTTATCCTTGTTGTAGAGAAGTTGTGGCTTGATCTTGGTGGTAGAGAGGAGTGGATTTGTGTGTCAAATCCGGAGGGCTTTCTAGGTTTTGGGCAAACCTAGATAAATCTTGTAATCCTTATTTGTTATAGTGGATTTTCGTTGTGCCGTGCCCCGTGGTTTTTGACCTTCAAGTGGTGAAGGTTTTCCACGTATATCTCTGTGTTCATCTGTGGTGTTGTTTTGTTTTGCTTCTTATTGCTTTGACTCTATTGTTCGGTGGGGGTTGTTGTTATCTTCGGACCCCCGGTTCCCTAACAAATCTTTCTAACAAACCGAAATCATATGAACAATAAAAAAATCATTTTTCTTTCTCAACAACTCTGTCACTATCCACACATTCATTTTATGAATCACAGTCCATACAACACACATTGAAGTGCTCATGTCATCGGAGACCTCCTTCGTTATCGTGTTTTGCTCGTAGAAGAATGAAAATATCAACTAATGAAATTTGAAATTTGTCTGGGAAAATCAATTTATAAATGATATGCAAATAACAATGGCGATTGTTAACCACAACCCGTAATTGGCTAGTCGCACCCCAAAATCTTCCAATTTTTCGCGTCTTTTCGAAATACGTCTTGCACATACAATTTCAGGAAAAGTGTTCAACAAAAAAGTTCTAGATATCAACGAGATGTACAACTTTCGTGTTGAACACTTTTCCTGAAATTGCATGTACAAGACGTATTTCGAAAAGACGCAAAACCTGGACATATTTCCAAAGTATGGCTTGTACATGCATTTTTAGGAAAAGTGATCAACACGAAAGTTGTAGATCTCGTCGATATCTACAACTTTTGTGTTGAACACTTTTCCTGATATTGCATGTACAAAAAGTATTTCGAATATGCGTAAAAAATTAAAAGATTTTGAGGTGTCACTACCAAAATAACTATAACAATGGTCTTCAATAATTAGGCAGGCTTTGCGCTGAACTTCACTCATCAAAGAAGAATATACCAAACCTGCAACGAAAGGTCGGGACAAAAAGAAGAAGAAGAGGGGATTGAGGAAGAAAACCCTAGAGAGCTCATCGGAAGTCCGCTGGCTAGCGTGATTCATCTTCCTTCATTTTCCGACAATCCGCTTCTCAATTGAATATCAGGCAGTATTGATTCAAATGATGCCTACTCCTCACATCTAATTCCCCGCCGGCATGCCTGCCGCATCCTGCACCCCCGCGCCGGCCGTCAGCCAATCTCAGCGGCCTCATAAGAAGAAATCCCAGCTGGATTCACAAAATTCAATCAAATCCCCACCCTGTCCGCACAGAAAGTTCCCGATCGTCGATATTTGCATCCTGATCGCCGTCCTCTCCGCCTGCGGCTTCTTGCTATTCCCCTATCTCAAAATGTTCTCCTCCGGCCTCTCCGATTTCTGGAAAACAGCACTGGCCACCACGGGAGAAGAATTGGGTATTGCAAGCGGCACTTTTGCAGTCATTGGAATCGGATTTCTTGTAGCTTGTTCTGTCCTATATCTGGCCGTCGACTGCTGCGCCGGTCAAAAATGCGATAATCCGAATTGCCGGGGCCTGAGGAATGCTCCCGAATTTGACATCAAGATCGAAACCGAAGATTGCTTGAAAATTTTGAACAATTCCGCCGGCATTGATGGCGTGGAAAGCGGCTTCTTTGAGCTCGGCGAAGATTACAACAGAGAACTTGGAGCCAAATTGAAGAAGATGGCGCCATTGAACGGAAGAGCGGTGCTTATCTTCCGGTCTAAATGCGGGTGCTCTGCTGGGAGAATGGTGGTTTGGGGACAAAAGAAATCACGCAAGGCAAAAAAAATGAAGGCTTCCGAAAGTGATTTCAGGTAAGCAATGATTGCACATATTAATCAATCCATTGTGGCCATGGATGTCAGCTTCCACCATTTTTTAAAGATATTTCCAAGCTTTCCATGAAATTGTTCTTCTTCTTCTTCTTCTTCCCCATCACCCTCATCTTTACATTACTTACACTTGCCTCTCGTTCAAAACTACTCTTGCTTTTATATATGTTGGAGCTGAGCACCAAACAGTGCGATTCATTTAGTAATCTAATTTATATAGTTCTGTTTATGATGTTTTTTTCTTAATTGAAACTGAAGCAATTCTTGCATAAGGTTCCATTTTTATTGTTCTTATGTCTTTGTGTTTCAGTGCTCGGCTGTTTTTTCTTTGTACTGGTGTAATGCAGATAAGAACACCAGCATCTTTGTTGATCAGGATTTACTGTGTTTTTAATCTTTTCATCCAAGTGTTGGACAGGAATGCAGTTTGTCGATGAGATCTAGAATCAAATTTCTTTTCTTTGGCATTTATCTTGTTGAAATTTGAAGATTTGATGAGGCGGCCACCTTTGCACAGTTTAAAGAAGGGCTAGTGTGATAGTTATGAAGAAAATTTTAAAAGCGGTGTACCCCAATCGGAGGAAATGAAATCGCGGCAGGTGAGTCACACTCGCCGTGGCGGAGAGCTTTGGAGAGTTTAGCCAACGGGCAGCAATTAGCTAATTTGACGTAGGACAAAACTACAGGCGACTAGCACGCGATGCATTCATCCTATATACAATGCAAGGAACCATTATGACATGCCATAAAATGTAGCTGCGGACGAATGCATGCACGCAATCCAATGAGCAAGAGACTCACGACATAACCCTATTGCAATGTGAATTCCAAAACGATTCAATCTTGTAGTTGCTCCAATAATTGATTAATAAATACTAAAATAAAACTCACAGATGACAACCATTATTGATTACAATTACAATGATTCTAAGTAGGTGACAACTAATGGCTAGCTGCATATAATTGAGAGTGCTTAAAATTTAAGTATTAAGCGAACAGGCCATATGTTTGAAGGGAAATTATCAAATAAATTGAGCAGAATACGATCAGAAGCAACCATAAGCAAATGGAAAGTCTAACCTAGAGATCGGCATCAGCATTAGACGGCTGTGGGGTGGTAGATCCGGTGATTGGAGTGTCTAGAAGGCTGTCTCGGAAGTTAGGCATGGGCCATATATATATCTCTATAGTTTTTTCTTCTTCTCCCATTTATGAAATTAGGCATGGGCCCTCGCAAAAATTCAGTTAGCCTAACTTGGGGTGGAACTTAGGGCTGGCTATTCACATTGATCTCACTCAAAGCTAATATTGAACCACTTAGATTCCGCTTCATTGTTTTTTGGGAACCAAAACTGACCGTAGGTAGATCTAAACTGAATAATTCAGTAACTTTGTGGTTCCAAAATGTTATTGTAACATGGCAACTTGTTAGGAGATGAATTTATTAGAACAAATGGAATAACTCTGTACAAAAGATTTGTATTTGAAGTTGCGATTCACATAAGAAGAAGCAATTGCCATCTCCATCATGCTGCGTATAAATTTTTAGAAATTCCAAAGCAACTCATTCCCCCCACGCGAACTTCCATTTCAATGTAGAAAATAATTAAGCGCAATAAGCATGCATGCATCATTTGGAAATTAGCTCGAAATGCAGAAGCAAGAATGCCTATATTTTCAATAAAATGCTCTGGTGAGCAGTCTCCAGAACGTGTCGTGGCGCTCCACTGTCTAGAACTCGCTCCGGGCGCTCCACTGTCTAGAACTCGCTCCGGGCGCTCCACTGTCGAGAGCACGCTCTCGTTACTGCGCTCTTCAGAACGTTCCCCGGCCTAAACACCCCAAAACACAGCTTCAATGCAAGGGCAGTGAAAGGCAACCAATTACAACTTTGCTATGATTGTCACCATCGCTAAGACTACAACATTGTTTTAAGGACTTTGCTAATGGATTTTTTTAGAACTGGGTCAGCCTTGTGATTTTTGTTTTCTTTCCAGATTTTTCATGCAAAAACTCTTATGTTGGCTGTATTTCGATAGTGCACACATTTGATTGATTTTCGAGCTAAGATAACACAATCTACTTACTGAATTCAATGAGCTTTAACCGAACTGCGATATACCAAGGAATACCCTTGGACAAAACATTCATTTTTCAATTCTACCTTTTTTATTATATATTTTTACAACTATTTAAATGTGAGGATTAGTTAGCGTGTTTGGTTATTTTTTAAAATTTAAGCTCAAGCTTGTGCCCTCTTCCCCTCTACACACACAAGAATAATTACCAAAATTTCTCTTGAAAATTGAAATGTGAGGACTGTGTATGGCAGGTCCCATTGCAGTGCACTCAAAAACTGGCCTTTTTCTTGGATCCGGGTCCTGGACGGCATTCGGGACCAATGGAAAAACGCCATTCAGTGGCACCTGCGCAAAAGTGTTATGCGCAGACCCATCATTAACAGCACCATTGCCGCCATTATCATTCTCCCTATTTTTCCCAGCCTTCCTCTGGTGACATTGAAAACCGACGTAAGCGCATAACGGACATGCACCGTGGAGCACTGACCACTTGTCAATGCAATCTCTGTAAAATCGATGGCTACTGGATAACTCCTTCCCCAGCGAAGCCAGAGCTGGGAACACTATCTCGTCTAAGCAGACCGCACGCTCCTCCCCTGCATCCCTCATATATAGCTCCGGCAAAGATCGCATGGACAACCTGCCTACGACTGTGAAACTTGGAATCATGAAGGAAACAATGAAGAAGGAGAGAGTGAGACTGAAGGAAACAAAGAAGAAAAAAAGTGAGACTGAAGGAAGCGAAATTTGAAAGGGAGTTTGAAAGTTTGTTGAGAACTAATATTTTATGAGTGTTTAACAAGAAAAATAACAAAAAAACTCCTGATTATTAACTAATTCCAATGTTGCAAGGTGTTTAACTATTTTTAAACTGGCTTAAGCTAAAAATCAACGTGGCAAACTAGACTGTTAACTTCTCATCGAGACATATATAGTTGAAATTTTACATATTTATAAAACATATACCAACTACTTTTAAAATAGACTGGAATACTGGATTAATGTCCATCGTTGTATCTTAAATAAATATAAATAACAAGATAATATAAATTGGAATAAAATGAAATAAAAAGGTAAAATAAAATGAGCGAGAAATAAAATATAATAAAAAATGCACGCATGTAAGCAATGCCTAAACAAATATTTAGGCTCCGTTTGGGGGATTTATTTTCACCAGTCAAGCAGTTACGGCCGCATGAACCAGACTGGTTCATATGATCGTAACTGCTTGACCAATGAAAATAAGGCCCCCTCCCCCCAAACTGAGCCTTAAGTACTCAACGTGCACATGCGCCACTCAATCCCATTTGGTCCAAGTGCAAAATCATTTTGGGCCGTAAACTGCACAGGGGAAGCCACGTTGCTGGTATTTGCAAAAGATAAATTTACCATCACCAAAAGTTTTAACAGATCTTTTTGGCTATTAACAATTTAGGCTCTTAAACCTATGGATTAAATTATCATTTGTTAACACTAAACTTCATCCATTTTTATGCTCAAACGGATGATGTTTGTTAGGTAACCCTTAACGAATGACATTTTAATTCATGCGTTTATGACCGCCGTGCCAAACGGAGCCTTAATATACAATATAATTGTAACGCTTTCTAAAATGATTTCTGAAGGCCGAAGGTCATATTTATATATCATCTCTGTTACCATTAAGATATCTATGGTATTGCTCGTGAGTTCAGAGCATGCATTAATTTCTCCACCATGCATTACATTCCATCCTGCTATTCACTGACCCCTTTGAAGAAGCTCTCTTTGGGTCCGTAAAAGTGTTCTGAGGCTCTCACACGTTTTTCATTGGCAAATTCATGTGGATGCTACTCCTAGGATTTTAGAAAAGTATGTAAAAAAAAAATTCTTCTTCTCTGCATTTTCTCGAACTCCCAAACCTTTCAGATGACCTAAAGCTCAATTTTGAGAATCAGAGAGCTAGCCGGTCTCCCGGGTTGAGATAAGGCTTGTGTTCATTAAAGAATGCATCTTAGAGCTTGCTAGCTTGGACTCAGCCTGATTGACACCTTTTCATGGTCTATCTTCCAAAAGTAGATTGGTTTCTGACCTTTAAAATGGCAGAAAAGGGGCAATTAAAGTCACAACAATTTCTTTAATTGTGCATGTCTGTGAGTTGGGGGGAGGGGATTATTGGCCCATTAATTATTACCAATACCAATCAACACAAACTAGAACTGCGCCCATATTGAATCACCTCGTTGGTCATGCTAAAATATTTGATGGATATATATATCGCCATGAAAAAGAAAAACACACTGAAACTTTTCTTGATCGACAAACCACGGCATGGGATGTGCACATGAACAGCAGAAGACACGAAGCAATGAAGCATTCAAATGTACCGTCAGTTCGTGCAAACACCTGCACAAACTCCTTCATCTATCCATGCAAATCGTTAGTTAGCTGAAGATCCATTCATAACAGAGGCCATCAAAAACTATGGCCTCTTTTAAATCCTGCGTTCTTCGACTTGTTAATTCACGACAGTCGCAGATATTTTAGATCAGCGAAATCAATAGAATGGGTGAAATGGTTACTAGGAACTGGAGATGAAACTGCCTACATAACCAAATCCCACCATAAAAAATGCAATGGACTGCAGGTAGATGTATATGAAGTAGTAGTTCCTCCCATAGCTCATATCATAGCTTCCACATAAGAAGAGATAGAAAGCAAACCCAAGTTCCGCCATGTAAAACCTGAGAATACACTTGTTCAATAATAACAACTATTAATTACTTTAATCTTCCATGAGAGTTAGCATAATTACAAGTTATACCCCTCTTATCATTTGAAATTACAAAAACCTTCCCAGTAAGTTTACATTTCATACATGCATGCACACAAAAATCCCCCCCTGGGGCTCCCCCCAAAGGAGTATTTGTATGCATGCATGGTATAAGGTTTTTGTAATTTCAAAAGATAGAGGGGTGCAACTTGTACCTGTTTAATTAACCAAATGTCATCTCAAACAATCTATTTAACATATATATAGATATATAGATGACCTACCTGTGGCTGGCCTTTGGTGAAGCCTTCACGACTGAAGTGGTTTCAGGCAATAGTTTTTCCTTCAGAGCGCCTCCCAGCTTCTCGGTAACAACCCATTCATTTGCACTTCCACCCTCCCATAGGCCCACTATAGTTGCCTTAACCCGATGCATAGCCATAACATTTTCAAAAAGAATCCAAAAAGGTATGATATGTATGGAGCTGCGCAGAAGCGGAAAAGCACAAGGGCCAGCACTACTAAGATTAAGAAAGAGTGAAATTTGTAAGTCAAAGGGAAAGGAGCTGAGAATTCGCAAACCTAAAGTTTCTGATTGCGTTGAGAAGGGTAATGGTTGTCGGGATATAAACCACTCCCCATGCAGGAATGCTGACTTCCGGAACCAAGACAGAGGCAGGGATGATAGCACAATAGAGCGTAAAAGTGACAATATGGGCGACAATTTTCCGTACAAAGAAGAAACTATATAGTAGATAAAGCTTCTTCCATGGGGACACGTCCTAGCAAGTGCAGAGGACAAACTCAATTTCTGTATTTTATATACAATACTGAAAATATGAAGAAGCTTTACCTTTGTCATCCATATCTCGACGGCTGTTTTTCTGAAGAGATTTGAGGCCCCACACGTCCAGCGATGTTGCTGGTGGCGATATGCGCTAAAAGAGCACGGTAGTTCACTTTTGACCTAATTATAGCAAAATCAACATCATCAAGTCTTTTGAGCGCATAATGTGTAATAGAAACTAAGAGTGTCTTGCGAAATTATATTTCGATTGGTTTTAAATGTTTTCTCCTATCAAACAAACAAAAGGACATTCAATAGTTTAACTAATGTATCTCACTGTGAATATGGGTAGTAATTTCAATGACTTTTTGCTAAGACAAGCTTATTTCACTAGAAAGGAAAGATCTATTCATTTCCCTAATTACGAAGTGGACACAGACTGAAAATATAAATGGTGTTTCATAACTCTTACAGCCCGCCACCAAATTAGACATCAGATATCATTAGCTGTAACATTTCACAATGACCAACGTAAACATGTGGTAAGTTATTCAGTATTCACTATAAGGAGGTTCGAACAAGAATAACCAAGCACCGGCCTGTTTGAACATGTGGGAGAGAGGCGGACAATCTTATTTCAATTCGGACCTTGAAATATAAAGTAATTATTATTTCCAAAAAAATTAAAGAATTACATAAGAACTCCTTTCTTTGTATAAAGTAGAGGAAAAATTTTCATTTTGAGATGAGTATGTACAATGGACTCCATTTTTGGGCTACTTTCAAATGGGCTTTAAAACTCTCCCTCAAGCTACAACATATATATCGATCATTCCTAGCTCAATCTTTCAGAAGAATCCTCAACCACTTAAACTCACAAGTAGTTTGAGTCATACTTTTGTATTTAGCTTCTCCACTTGACCAGGAGACCACTGTTTGTTTCTTGCTTCTCAAAATGACAAGATTTACTCCAACATATGTGAGTGAATTAAGTGTTTTTAAAATACTATAAAATGCCAATTTATTTTTCTATTGCTTGGGTTCACTCCCTTGGTGCATACTTAGGGGGCACCATCTTGTAATGGACAATTCTCCTCGTCATTTTTTCAATCTAACTTGGTATCCGAGCAGAAAAAATGAGAGCTACGGTTTGTGATTTATGTTCGCCCTGTCTCTCAAGCGGTCTTCTCGCGCGGTATCTTCTGGCGCGTCTTCTTCTCGTGTGGCCTCTTCTAGCGTGCCTTCCTCTCGTGTGGTCTCTTTTGCGCACCTTCTTCTCGCGCGATCTTCTCACGCGATTGCTTTGATCTGGGCTTTTTAACCACAAGCTCACGCGATTCTCCCATGCGGTCTGTGCGAGCTCTTTCCTGCGAGTTCTTCCCTTGCGGGCTCTGCGGGTTGTGCGGTCTCTTCCATCGACGGTCTCTTCCCAGTGTTGCGCGGACTTCTTCCTTGTGTTGTGGACCTCTTCCAAGTGTTGTGCAGACTTCTCACTAGTGCTCGGAGGCCTCTTTCATCTTCCGACCTTCTTCCCCTGCTCGGCGGCCTCTTCCCCTACGATGGTCTGTCCTCTTGACGACTTCCTCCCCTGCGTTCACCTCCCCCCCCCATGGAGTGGTCTCTGTTTGTGAGGCCACGAGAGGTTGGTGCGGTCTCTTTCCCATGGCTAATTTCCCGAACTCGAGCGTTCGGTCTCCTTCCTCGATTATCCCTCCTTTGGGTGGTGATTTCTCTTGGCCTCATGGTTCCTACGTTTCCCTCTGTATTACAATTGTTCTTTTGGATAGAACTAATTGTCTGGAGTGGTTTCGCGCAGCACAACATGCTATCTGCAGCCATCAACTTTATAGGTACATGTTATGTGCCTATTTTGGTGGATCATCGGAGGGCTGTGGGTGGAGGATACAAGGGATTAAATCCCTATAAATGACGGAGTAGATGAGAGAAGAAGAAACCCTAGAAGGGAGGGGTGGGGAAAGAAGAACTATAGAGAGAGAAAGAAGTTAGAGAGATCAAGAAAACCTGATTATAATTTCTTGCATAACTACAATGACCCTATGAGTCCCCTTAAATATAACTCAAAATGACATAATCGTAAATTGAGAAGCTAGAGAGAGAAGTTAGAGAGATCAAGAGACGTTAGAGAAGATAGTGGGAGAGGAGTACGCCAACGTAAATCGAGAAGCTCGATCAGAGATCTGATTCTGTCATCACATAGAAGATCATTCCCCGCTTGTGATATTCCCACTTGTTCGAAGATCTCATGGCCGGATGGAAATCAAAGAAGATAACGATCCTTCTCTTCTCGGTTTTAGGATATGATGTTGTTTTTCATATTTTTCTCTCTTGCATATGATGATCTCTTGTTTTTTATTAGTAGAGGCTACATACACCATGTTTCCTTAGAAACCCGAGGTATGTGATCTCATCATATGTAGATACACCTACTCGACGTCAATTCAAAGTATATGCATATTGTGGTGAAGAAGTGTAAGTTGTTAGAAGACATAAGGATAAATGATGTAAAGACCCATTTATAGGCCCCTTTCTTCGTTCTCCTTTAGTCCCACATCTATTGTATAGGATTCTTCCTTCCTCTCTTCTCTTATATATTTGTATTCTCTCTTGTATTTGATATATGAAAGAAGTATATACAAGGTTCGCCCTTTGTTTTCTACATGATAATAGAGGGAACCAGTCCGGCCTGTTTTCTAACCGCTCGGTTTCCCTATCCGCTCGGTTTCTCTTCTTGACCGGTCCAGCCTGTATATACAATGCTCGCGAATATACTGGTCGCACCTTTTCCAATCTATGTGCTGGGTTCGGTATTATCCATCAGACTTCATGTGCCTACACCCCTCAACAATATGACATCGCGGAAAGAAAAAATCGTCACCTCCTTGATGTGGCTAGATCTCTTATGATCCAAATGCAGGTTCCTCCCCTCTATTGGAACTTTGCAGTCTCTACTGCTTGTCACCTAATCAATCGCATGCCTTTGTCTGTCCTCAACTTTGTGGCACCTATTACTCTCCTTTGCCCATCCACGAATCTCTTCTCTCTCACACCTTATGTCTTTGGGTGTACCTGTTATGTACACCATCTTGGTCCTTCCACTAACAAGCTTGCCCCTCGTGCTACCAAAGCTATGTTTGTTGGGTACTCACACACTCAGAAGGGGTATGTCTGCTTTAATCCTATCACTGGAAAGATGGTTGTGTCTGCTGATGTCTCCTTTCATGAAGACCAACCATATCACGCTAGTCCTTCTGATCCCCTTCTTCCTCTTGTGCTACCTCGACTCATCATTCCCGTCACGTCTCCGCTTCCACCACTTCTCCCTACTCCTCTGCTTCCGATTCCGACACCACCACCAGTACCCTCCAAACCCGTCCCCTCCAAACCTCCTATCATTGAAGTTTACACTCGTCGTCCTCCACGTCCAGCTGCCCAGCAACAACTTCCCTCTACCAGTGTGATCTCGCGGCCTATTGATCCGGCATCCTCCTTGACGGCTCATCCCTTGGCCAATTATGTCTCTCTACATCGGCTCTCTCCACCTCTTCTTACCTTTGCTCTTTCTCTCTCCTCTATCTCTATACCTAACTCTGCGCAGGAAGCTCTCCAGTATACGGCGTGGCGTGCCTCCATGGATGAAGAAATGACTACTCTGTGGGATAATCATACTTGGGATCTTGTGTCTCCTCCTCCTGGCTACAGTTGTGTTAGCTGCAAGTGGATCTTTACAATCAAACATGTCGCAGATGAGACAGTTGATCGCTTAAAGGCTCGGCTTGTGGCACGGGGTTTTACTCAACAGTACGGGTATGATTATGAGGAAACGTTCTCCCCCGTCGCAAAATTAAATACGGTTCGGTTCTTGCTCTCCCTAGCTGTTCATCGTCACTGGCCCCTCCACCAACTGGATGTCAAGAATGCTTTTTTGAATGTCGATCTTCTTCAAACAGTTTATATGCAACAACCGCCCGGGTTTGAGACCACGGGGGAGTCTCGTGTCTGTTTACTTCGCAAATCCATTTATGGTCTCAAACAGGCTCCACGGGCGTGGTTTGGAAAATTCAGCAAGGCTGTTTGTGAGTTTGGCTTCAAACAAAGCTCGGCAGATTCCTCTCTCTTCACTCGTCACTAATCAACGATGACTATAATACTTCTGGTTTATGTGGACGATATTCTGAACACTGGTGATGACTTCGCTGGGATACAACATGTTAAGCGGCATTTAAATTCTATCTTTCAAATCAAAGATCTGAGAAATCTTCGATATTTTCTTGGATTAGAGGTAGCACGGCGACCTGATGACTTTGCCTTATCCCAGCGTAAGTATTGCACTGACCTTCTGAAAGATGCTGGTCTCTCGGGTTGGAAAACAACGGAGACCCCGATGGAAGTCAACCATATGTTGTGTGCTCAGGGATCTGAGGCTGACTCTTTACTTCCAAATCCAGAATACTATCGTCGTCTTGTGAGAAAACTGATATACCTAACCGTTACGAGACCAGATATATCATTTGTGGTTGGAGTGGTTAGTCGGTTTATGCATACCCCACGGGTTTCTCACCTTCAGGCAGTGGAATGTATTCTAAGATATCTGAAGACTGCCCCTGGGCAAGGACTTGTGTATAAGTCATCTTCCTCCCTTTCTCTTATTGCATATTCTGATGCGGATTATGTGGGCTCGTTGGATGATCGACGTTCAACTACTGGTTTTTGTACTTACTTTGGAGGAAATCTTATCACATGGCGGAGTAAGAAGCAGACGGTGGTTGCTCGCTCGTCTGCTGAGAATGAGTACAGTGCGATGGCAGCCGTTACATCATAACTAACCTGGCTGGAAAGTCTTCTAATGGATTTGAGAGTTAGGGTCCTCACCATCGACGTTGTTTTGTGACAGTCAAGCTGCAATACATATTGCGAAAAATCATGTGTTCCATGAGCGGATTAAACATATTGAGGTTGATTGTCACTTTGTTCGGGAAAAGGTTCAATCAAAGATGCTAAAGCTTGAACATGTTCCTGCATCTAGGCAAGTTGCTGACATCCTTACCAAGGCATTACCTCACAAATTGTTTTACCAGTTCTTGTCCAAGCTTGGTGCCTACGACTTGTACGCTCCAGCTTGCGGGGGAGTGTTAGAAGACATAAGGATAAATGATGTAAAAGCCCATTTATATGCCCCTTTCTTCCTTCTCCTTTAGTCCCACATCTATTGTATAGGATTCTTCCTTCCTCTCTTCTCCTATATAATTGTATTCTCTTGTATTTGATATATGAAAGAAATATATACATGATTCACCCTTTATTTTCTACATAAGTCATTCGACTGAAAAAGTGATGTTTGATTGATGATCATTTAAGGTTTGAGATCTAGATGAGATGACACAGTCATAATGCTGTCAGAATACTGTTTTTATATTGGTAGTAATATGATAAAATGTGTCTGATGGTGCCTAGAAATTCCAAGTGATTTTGGGTACTTAGATATAATTCTGATGAAGGTAGGTTAACCATCTGCTATAGTGGGTATAACATCCCTCCTTCATAGTTAGGGTGTTGGTAGACGGCTCGTGAGAAGAGTATAACAAATCACACCTACGGATTAGAGATTGTAGTAGAAGAGTCAATCAAAAAGGTATAATCGTCTAATCTTTAGATTTTATTTTGGATCGCCGTGACTGTGTTATTTGTTTTTTATGATGACATGCTAAAATCATACGACGAATGACTTGTAGTCATGGTGTATCCATAATAATTCCCCGGCTTGTATATATATTGTATAATAAACTCTTATTGCTTGTTCCACACAAAAAATATGTATGATGCTTGTAATCCGCTTAGACAGATAGAAGAAGTTAGAGTCATTACACAGTTATTGATCAACTTGCCACTGACCAATATTTACCGCTTTATTGAACATTTTTTGCAGGACATATTATGCAATTAGAGTTGTCACTTAAAATCGAAAACCGTAAACCGAACTGAAACCGCAAATAACCGGACCGAACCGTTTGCGACTTATTCAGGTTTCGGTTTGAATTTTGGAACCGTAAAAAACAATGGGCCAGGTGCAGTTCATTCTTTTATTATCCGGACCGGAACCAGAACTAGAACCAAAACATAAATGTCTCGAGCGATTTCATAATGTTTAGACCCGATTTGGACCGGAATGAAGCAGAACCGAACCACAATCCGTTTATTATTATTATTTATAATATGTATTTATTATTAATATTTTTTATAATATTAATAATCTATAATTATTATCTATATGACAATACCTACATTAGTCGTCTGATTGTAGTGTCGTCTGATTGCAGCGCCGTCTGATTGCAGCGCCGTCCGATTGCAACCATACTCAGTGATTGACCCTGCCAACATACAAAAATAGTATTTGGTGGTTGTTATTTAATTTTGTTGATAATTATATTATTTACTTTGTGCATGCTTATGCTTGCTATTCCCCAACTACTTCGGTAAAGCGACTATTTTTGTTGAGCATCGAGTATTACAGTGTTGCTTGTTATCCATCATGCTAATGATCATGTTTATGTTAATTATTTTTTTAGATTAGGTTTATTGTAATCATACAATGTCATCAATTCTTTTTTTTATTCAGTGCGTCAAATCATATATTATTGTATGCATATTGTGGGGAAAACCTCAAACTTGTATATACTTTCTCAATAATCAAATAAAAGGTATGAAAGAGAGAAGATATCCCCAAGGTTGTGAAGATCGAGATCTTACTTAGGATCGGGAGGCATCCCTAAGATCGTAAAACGTAGGATCGACACGGATCGCAAGATCGTATTATCAAGAGTGTAAGTAAGTTATCATAAATATGATAGATTAGTTCATAAATAGATTGCACACAAATAAAAAGACAGTCATAGAGTGAGGATGCACAATGTATTGATAGATAACCAAATGTAAATAAAACACCAGCAGGGTTGAAACACAAGTAAAAGAACATTAGTATTTTTTCTCATGAGTGTAACTAAAGAAAATAATTAATTGATCTCCATGATTTGTATGGTAGGTAGATGATAAGAAAGATGAAATAATGGTCTAGTTAAGGAGAAAAGTATATAAATATTTTGATCTAATTTCACATGCAATTATTAAAGATGAGACTAGATCAGGATGGCAAGAGGCGGCAGAACAGCTCGACAGAACAGCAGGAAGGAGAAGAAGAACTCGCACCAGATCGGGATTGCAAGAGGCGGCAGAACCCTTCTAGGGCGAGCAAACACCAGTGGCGGCGTCTCACTGTCACGCGCAGGCGGAATAGGGCGGCGGCGGCGTCTCAGTGTCGCGCGCAGGCGGAATAGGGAGGCAGCGGCTGCTTCGCAGAGCTCACGGGAGGGGAGTGTCAGACCGAACCCTAGGGAGAAGAGGCGATTTCATTCTCCAGGCGTCGAAATTCCTGCGACGGGTTCGGGTTCAATAACACCGTGAGTTAATATATGATCGTTTAGGAGAAGCTGCGAGGTAAGATCGTTTAGGAGAAGCTGCGCGGTAAGATCGTTTAGGATCGTACGATCCTACGATCCTAAATGGCGATCCTACCGTTTCTACGGTACACGCGATCTAGGCTCCCCCGAAGATCATATCCCCCGTAAAAATCGTAAGATCGTAGGATCGTACGTGCAAGATCGCGATTTTGACAACATTGAATATCCCTATACATGATGTGGGACTAAAGAGGAAAAAAGAAGAAAAAACAAAACAAATGGGCTCCAACATGGGTCTCTTTAAATGAGCTTTTCCAACACTCCCCCGCAAACATGAGCGTACAAGTCGTAGGCACCCAGCTTGGACATGAACTGATAAAATATGGTACTTGGTAGGGCCTTCGTGAGGATATCAGCAACTTGTTCAGTCCCCGGAACATGCTTCAATTCTATCTTCTTCATTTGGACCTTCTCCTGGTAAAGCGACAGTCTACTTCAATATGCTTCGTTCTTTCATGCAAGACCAGATTCTTTGTCATGTGTATAGCTGCTTGGTTGTCACATAACAGGATGGCAGGTGAGGAAAGTTTGATTCCTAGGTCGACAAGGAGACTTACAAGGCATGTAAGCTCAGAGACTACTGATGTCATCGAACGGTATTCTGCTTCAGCTGAGGATCGAGCAACCACGGCTTGTTTCTTACTCCGCCAGGTAACAAGATGACCTCCAAAATAGGTACAAAAACCACTGGTTGACCGCATATCATCCAAAGAAGCAGCATAATCTGCATCAGAATACGCAACCAGCGTTGGAGTAGAGGACGAGGTTTTGTATATCAGCCCTTGACCTGGAGCTGATTTAAGGTATCTTAGAATGCGTTCAACGGCTTGAAGGTGAGATATTTGGGGTGCATGCATAAACCGGTTGACCACCCCAACAACAAAGGAAATATCCGGTCTTGTGACCGTTAGGTAGATCAATTTCCTAACAAGTCGTCGATAGTATTCCGGATTTTGGAGAAGATCTGTATCAGAAGCATGTGCACACAGCTTATGATTTGCATCCATTGGAGTAGTAGTGGACTTGCATCCAGAGTAGTCAGCATCGTGAAGGAGATCCACGCAATACTTTCGTTGGGAGAGGACAACTCCATTCGGACATCTCGCGATCTCTAAACCAAAGAAAGTATCGAAGATGCCCCAGATATTTTGTTCGAAAGACGGAGCTAAGATGTTGTTTGACCGCTTGGATTCCCTTTGAATCATCTCAAGTGATTAAGATGTCATCAACATATACTAACAGAAGAACCGTTCCTGTTGTCTGATGACGAGTGAACAGAGAGAAGTCTGCTGAGCTCCGAGTAAAGTCTTACTAAACTTGTCGAACCATGCCCGAGGGGATTGTTTGAGACCAAAGATGGACTTCTTAATATGACAAACTCGGGACTCCCCCGTGGTCTCAAACCCGGGAGGTTGTTGCATGTAGACTGTTTCCTGGAGGTCGCCGTTCAGAAACACATTTTTTTATGTCCAGCTCGTGTAAGGGCCATTGACGATGCACATCTACGGAGAGGACACAAACGATGTTGAGCTTTGCAACTGGCGAGAATGTCTCCTCATAATCGAGACTGTGTTGTTGGGTGAAACCACGAGCCACCAGGTGGGCCTTCAGACGGTCAATTGTCCCATCATGAGCATGTTTGATGATAAAAACCCATTTACACCCAACAGGTGTCTAACCAGTAGGTAGAGGTACCAGGTTCCAGGTCTGGTTATCCCAAAAAGCAGTCACTTCCTCTTCCGTGGCCGCCCGCCAGCCAAGATGTTGGAGAGACTGCTGCACTGAGTTAGGCACAAAAATCGAGGATAATGACGTAACGAAAGTTTGAAGTCGCGGGGAGAGGCGATGCAATGATACATAATTCACCATGGGATGAGCGGTAGATTATGGTGCTGGATCAGCAGGACGCGGAGCGTCAGAGGTCGAAGCCGACTGCAATGGGGCAACGGAGCCAGGATGGCGACGAGTGTAAACACGTATAACAGGTGGCTT
The DNA here is from genome assembly GCA_039583875.1 of Platanthera guangdongensis. Classification (NCBI taxonomy): domain Eukaryota; kingdom Viridiplantae; phylum Streptophyta; class Magnoliopsida; order Asparagales; family Orchidaceae; genus Platanthera; species Platanthera guangdongensis. The sequence continues at coordinate 6,621,174 of CM077162.1, read as the reverse complement.
GAAAATAGGGGGAGCCTAGTCAGGGATTTTTGGTGGTGAAGTGGTAACGAAAATGACAGGGCGTAAGACGGGTGGTGGTAAAGGAGTAGGATCTGGAGCGGCGGAGAAGAAAGGAAGATCTTCCCGAAAGGTAACATCAGCAGACACAGTCACCTTGCGGGTAGCAGGAGAGTAGCACACATAGCCTTTCTGAGTGCATGAATAGCCAACGAAGATGTGTTTGGCCGTCTGAGGATCCAAATTGTCTGTGGACGGACCTAGAATGTGAACGTAGTAAGTACAACCAAAGATGCGGGGTGTGAGAGAGAATGCCGGAGTAGAGGGGTACAGGAGGCTAAACGGAGTGGCATTATGAAGTATGTGGGAAAGAAGACGGTTAATCAGATATCATGTCGTCGAGAGGGCAAAGTTCCAATAATCTTTGGGAATCTACATTTGAAGCATGAGAGAGAGAGCTACATCGAGTAGATGTTGATTCTTACGTTCGGCTATGTCATTTTGTTGAGGGGTATAAGCACACGACGTTTGGTGAATAACGCCAAATTCCAAGCAAAGATTTGCAAACTCATGGCTAGTATATTCGCGAGCGTTATCAATGCGAATAGTTTTGATATTCGTGGAGAATTGCGTGCAAGTCTCAAGGAGGAAAGCCTGAAAGACCCGTGAAAGCTCGGAGCGACCCCGAAGTAAATATAGTCATGTCATTCGAGAGTAATCATCAATAAAAATGAGAAAATAGCGATAACCAGAAATGCTAGTGAGTTTGTACGGTCCCCAAATATCGAGGTGTACTAGAATAAGAGGAGTAAAGCTCCGAGTACTATGAGATACAAAAGAGGAACGTGACTGCTTGTCGAAAATACAAGATTCGCACTGAAACAGAAGAAGAGATACATCTGGTAGAGCCTTCAGGAGGACAGACAACAGGGCATGCCCAAGACAGTGATGCCAATCGACGAAGGAGACAAAAGATAGGATAGTAGGAGAGTCATCAATGAGGCAGAGCCCGTTCTGCAGTCGTCCCTTACTAATGATATTCCTCGTCTGTCGATCCTGTATCAGAAAAGAAGATGTAAAGGTTATAGAGCAATTTAAATCAGTAGTGAGACGACCAACAAAAAGTAAATTAAATGGAGATCCTGGATCATGAAGAGCGGAGCGTAAAGATGGAGAAGAAGTGAGAGGGATATCCGCAGAGCCGAAGACCGGAACAGTGTCCCCATTGGCCATTGTGATACACTTAGGATGAGTAGAATTCAGGTACTGATGTGGCCGCTGGGAGGTGATGTGATGAGTGGCACCTGAATCCACTATCCACCGCGGACTAGTGGAGAGACAAGAGATACCTTCATGTGAGATGGAAGCAGCCGAGGTAACAGAGGCAGGTGGACGACTGAGCAGACCATGAAGTTGTTGGAGCTGAAGCCGGACCTCTTCAATGTCAGTACGAGTGATCGATGTGTCGTGGGCAGCAACGGCGGCCTGTGGACGAGGAGAAGCCCATGCTTGCGATAGCACGTGGCCTCAAGGGGGTCATCCTTACCGCAGAAGAAACACCTTGTACGTGGCCAACCTCCTCGACCTCGGCTGCGAGAGCCGGAACGACCCCCCCCCCCCCCCCCCCCCCCCCCCCCCCGAGCAAAAGGTGGAAGGGGTAGTAAGGGCGCAGAAATATGCTGCAGGAGAGCCGGTGACGAAGGTCAAGACCTGTCAGGAGGCGGGGAGACCTTGAGCAACAGGGAGCATGCATCAGATAGTGACGGAGTAGCAGCAGAGGAGAGGATCTGAGCCCGAACGCTCTGAAGATGCGGTGGCACACAAGCCATCAACATGGGATGTCAACTACTTCTTTTTGAGCACGTTGTGCAGCAAGATCCGTCGTAGGAGATTGATGTTGAATCCATGCTTCAACCAAAGTTTTGGCACGAGCGACAAAAGAGGTAAGGTCGGTGGCTCCGCTAACATCAAGAGTCTGAAGATCAGTGATGATGGCATATAAGTGTGTTGCAGACTATCTTTCCCAGAATAGAGGAAATGAAGTTCATCTCACATCGCTTTGTCCGTTTCATGATACATGGTCATGCAATATGGTTCTCCATCAAGGGAGTTGAGGAGTCAGGTCTGAACGCGACCGTCATTACGCAACCAGTCGTCGGTAGGAGGAGCGGGAGCAGCCTGAGTCAAGTGATGTAGGAAGCCTTTGGATTGAAGAACGCAGCGAACCGAGTGCACCCACTCCACAAAGTTCTTCTTCCCGGCTAACGAGATAGTCGTAATCCGCAGTTCATCCCGAAGTTCAGGAGCAAGGGTCGGGAAGTCTGCAGAGGAGGAAGTCGCCTGTCCGGTAGAGTCAAGAGAAGACCCCATGACCAAGCGTTTAGGAGGCTAGACCGGCGGCAAGAGGAACAACAGATAGAACAGAAACCGCGCGGGTAGTACAGGATTAGGCCGGGCGGTTAGCAGGGAAAATGGCGGACTGGAAGGAATTGGTCCGGCGGCAAGCATAGAAGCCGCAATGACCAAAGTCACGGATCGGGAAGAAAGGAGAAGTCGCCTGGAGAGGAGAGCTCGGGAAGCCGCACGGTCTCGGTGGCAAAACACCAACGACAAGAGAAGATATCGCGACCAAAATACAGAGGTCACTGCGGTTAGAGAGGCTGCAACGACTAACTAACGAAGAGGCCACTCGAGAAGTCCACACGGTCAGGGTGAGTACACCAGCATCACGAGAAGATGCCGCGACCTAGATGCGGAGCTCGCAGCGGTTAGAGAAGCCGCAGATAGGAAGAAATCCGCACGGTCCACGCGAGTAGAACGAGAGGGAAACCGAGTGGAAAAAAGAGCTCACAATGGTTTAGAGAAGCCTCACAACGAGTAAGAGAGCCCGCAGCGGGTAAGGCACGGAGATAAGTCGTACAACGGGTTAGAGAGCTCGTGAGAACCAAAGGAAACGTTGCGCAAGCAAGAGCAGGGAGAGAAACTGCGCGGGTAGAGAGGAAACCGCGCAGATAGAGAGACAAAGGAGAAGGCCCCACCTGTCAGAGAGTCCTATAAAGAGGAGAACAGGGAAGCCGTGGAGGCCATGGAATCGAAGGGGAGGAGAGGAGGTAGGAAAGTTTCTAGCCGCAAGCGGGTAGAAATCAGGCCGCGCCGTGCGCGAGAAGAGGAGGCCGGTCGGTTAGATACAGGGAGACCGCACCCTGCGCGAGAAGGGGAGACCAGACGGTCAGCAGAATGCTAGCCGCACGGAGAGACCGATTTCCTCTGATACCATGCGGAGAAAACCTCAAACTTGTATATACTTTCTCAATAATCAAATACAAGGTATGAATACACATTTATAGTAGGAGGGAGAAAGAGAGAAGAGATCCTCATACATGATGTGGGATTAAATAGGAGAAAAGAAGAAAAAAACAAAATAATGGGCTCCAACATGGGCCTCTTTACATGGTCTTTTCCAACACACACACACACACACACACACACACACATATATATATATATATATATATATATATATATATATATATATATATATTAGTACAATTTTAACATATTTAGACTCAAGAAACCATGAAATTATTGTTTCAGCCATTTGAATTTCAATCTCTTTTTCAAATATACATTTTTAAAGAGATAATAATTAATGTGAATGTATCTAGTGACTCAAATTATAGGGTTATAAAATGATTAAAACAATAACATATAAAACCGATTGGAACCAGACCGAATCGCTAGAACCATACTGAACCGTTAGTAGACAGTTTGATTTTGATTCTTGTTGAACCAGAACCGTTGACAGACGGTTTCAAAAATTATATTAGAACCGGAACCGATCAAACCAAATAAGATTTTGATTCTAATTTGAAAAATTGTTATCTTAGTGGTTCAGTTCACAGTCTTAGTAGAACATGAACCGAACCAGAACCGTGACAGCTCTATACGCAATGTGAAGCTTAGCCGCTTAAATGAAGAACAAGGCCTACAAAGTGTTTTCTTTTATCTTTCTCTGCTTTTAGTATATTAATTCAAGCCCACATGCCTTGGTTTAAACTCATGTTTTGAACTATTGTTGGTTTGTATTTTGTTATCTAAGAGCCATGAGGCCGATTTCATTAGTGTGGACACTCATTATTTCAGTTGATGTTTCCACTTACTTTTATACTTTGTGCTTACTGATTAGTGTTTAGAGTTTTTTGTTATCTTTTAGTATTTTTTTGTGAGTGTTGTAAGTTATAGGCCCAATCGAACCTATATTATATGGCTATTATAGGTGGGGTATTACAGATTGAAGTTGTGCAAGCTGATGTCGTCGGGTGTGGAAGTCGCACACGTGATTGAAGTCGATGCCTATGAGGATTGAAGCCGCACAAGCTGAACCGTCAGGTGCGTAAAACGCCAAGCGCTAAACTTGCCTCTTGTGGAACACATCGCTTAAGAACTCAGGGATGGGTGAAGTCGGCGGGTGCGCTAGTTTGAATTCGAGTGAACTTTGCATGAAAGGAACACACATATGCGTGAGAAGTAGCAATGAAATTGTAGAATCTTCTCTACATGTGGATGGATAAGTCGCAGTTGCGCTGAGGTGAAGTCATTAAGATTTCGAGATCTCACTGGAGTTCTCATACACCAATGAAGTTGTCGAGAGTTTGTAGATCCGATTTCACAAAAGTGATTTCGCTTGCAGGCGGATCGAGTTCACTAACTGGAGTTCGAGCACGACAGAGTACTCATTGGAGGATTTGCAGGGAGTTGTCAGCTCGGGAGTTCATAGAAGGATCGATCCGAGTTTGGGAAATAGCAGGCGTTTGCGAGGAGAGCTCTCGTGTAAGGTCTGGAGGTTTACGCAAAACTGGAGAGGTTTGGATGAGACATAAAAATTATGCGAGAGGAGTAATTGAGAGAGAGCGGCGAAAAAATTAAACCCGTTTTGATACCATGTAAGAATTTGAAAAAAAAAACAATCATTTTTCACAAAACATTAAAAAAATACACAGGAATTCCCTCTTCGTATAAACTAGAGGAGGAAGAATCTTCATTTGGAGATATGAGAATAAAAAAAAGAAAGAGTAAAATATATAATGGGCTCCCATTTGGGCCTTTCAAATGGGCTTTAACAAATTCTTATCAACTGCTTAAAGAAAGCTATCAGTGCGAGTTACAAAAGATACAAAGTTAAATATTAACAACCGCTTATGATACATTAATGCAATATCAAACTCCATCTAGGTAAAAACTATGTAACTTACAAGGAAATAGAACATTTTATTAAAGCTATTAATAAAATTTACCATTTTTTTCTTCACATATGATATGTTAAATTTCCGCCCATTCATATTCCATTAATAAATAAGCTTTAAATTTCAACATTAATAATCTTAATAAAGCAACAACGATAAAAGGAACATACCTTGAGAGTACCAAGGTATAAGAACTTCCAACCTTTGAGACTTGCTCGGACAGCCAAGTCCATGTCCTCGACTGTGGTTCGATCATTCCAACCACCAGCCTCTTTGATGGCTGATATTCTCCAGACACCAGCAGTGCCTGCACAGAGGTAATTTTGAAAAGAAAATGATTATATAAACAGCTAGGTATTCATGCCCTAATATAAATACTCATTCTCTTTAGTAAAGATTCATAGAAAAAAAACGTATCTAAATATGCTGGCATGCTAAATTTAGTTTTGATTATCAGGTCTATTTTCAAACGGAAAGAAAGAAATAGAAAGGGTTGGCAGAGAGATTACCATTAAAACCAAAGAACGCATAGGTGGAAGAACCAGCTTCCTGCTCCACTTTAAAATGATATTCTAGAGTCATCCTCTGTATTCTAGTCATTAGGCATTCATTTGGGTTCACTGCAAAAAGTGCCCGGGTAATGCCATGTCAGCAATTTCCTGTCAATCGAAAATACATATATCAGAATGAATTTAAGTTTCCTATCTAAAGAGAAAAATTAATGTTTCATTTAGCTCACGAGTATGAGTTCCTCATGCTTCAAGGAGAGGTCTCCCATAGAAGGTGATTTAATACGAGCAAGCTCATGTGGAACTTGCTAGAGGTGAGCAATTGTTTTAACCAAGAAGTTAACTTAAAAGAGGTAGAGACCGAGAAGGATCAGCAATAAAAAATGAAACAGGAGGAGAACATTCAGATGGTGGGAGCAAAGGAAATATCTTCCTGCCAAGAACTACTATGGGCCAGGTGAAATATTTTGAGCTTAGCTCGAACCAAAAAAAATCTTGCACAAAACTTACATGGTATGAAAAGATACCACTTGCTATCATATTTTTCTAAATAAAATGCATACGACCGATTACCATGAAAATTAACATGCTAGGAAGATCTATTATGTAATGATTATTGTATTAGGACAATGCATGGAAAAATATAGAGCAAATCAAATATCTTCATACGATTTTTGTTGGTCTTGAAGAGACATGATCAAGTCCACGCAATGTTATTTGGTGTGCAATAAAAAAAATGTGTTAAAGGAATGTCGAAGTTATTAAAATATCTATGATGTAGCACTAACAAGTATTATAGTAGTTGAGTGACAAATTTTTCATCAAAGTAGGTTTATATCAAAAATTAATATTGAGTTTTTTATAATAGTTGTGGAGATGTTTACAAAAGAAATCAAAGGCAAGATGCTTTCATGTATGCCATTCACAATTGATTTAAGTAAAAAAAAAGTTAGAACAGTGGTTATCTTGTTTAGTAGATAAGAGATTTGTTGGAATATATTGATTTTATTGAATGATAATTATTACAAGAGTAAACACTCCATTATATGGGAGCAGAGAGTTACACGGGAAATATGAGTAAAAGGAAATACAAGTAAAACCATAAACAAGTAAAATATTAAATGCTAACACTCTCCCTCAAGTTGGCCGTGTAATATTTACCATGTCTTACTTGGTAATGATGCTTCCAATAACGTTAACACAATCCTTTAGTGAATACATCAGTCAGTTGTCGGTCAGAGGAACTAACGGTATACATACCGTTCCTCGAACTATTTTTTTTTGATAAAATGTTTGTCAACTTCAATATGCTTAGTGAGGTTATGTTGAACAAGATTGTGTGCAATATTAATTGTTTCCTTGTTGTTACAATATAATTTGATGGGTTCCTTTTTTTCTCAAGATCAAGGTATCTCATAATGGTATTTCATAGTCCTCACAAATTTCATGAGTAAAGGCGGAACTCAGTTTCAGTATTTGATCTCGCGACAACATGTTTTTTGCTTTGACATGTAACCAAGTTCCCACCGACCAGGGAACAATATCCTGAAGTAGATCGTTGGTCACCAAGAGATCCAACCCAGTCTGTATGTATGTAGACTTCAATATTTAGGTCATCATTCAGGGAGAACAAAATACCGCTTCCAGGAGAGGTCTTGAGATATCTTAGGATTCGGTGGGCAACGTCCAAGTGGTGAGTCTTTCGAAAATGCATGTATTGGCTTATCACTCCTACCACACAAAAGATATTTGGGCAAGTATAGGACAAAATAAATAAGCCTCTCCATCAGCCTTCATCATTCCTTCTTATTATGTGATTGACTTTAATATGGAAGTCAGCAAATCTACACCCACTCATCCTTGACGACTCAAGCAAGTCAATGATACACTTTCTATGAAATGAAAATTCTGTGCCTGGATCTGAAAACTTCAATGCCCAGGAAATAATTGAGGTTCCCTAGGTTTTTCACCACAAATTCCCAGACAGTCTTCCCTTCGGAGTTTGAATCTCATCCAAATCATCTATTGTTATAACAATATCGCCCACATAGATAATAAGGGCAGTCAATTTACCTTCCTTGTGCTTGATGAACATAGTATGATCTGCAGTACTCTGAGTGTATCCAAAAGTGGCATAGCCCTATGGAATCTCCCAAACTATGCTCTAGGAGACTGTTTAAGGCCATAAAAAGCTTTTTTAACCTTTAGACCTTTCCTTCAGATTCTTCAGAGGTAAGCACAAAAGGTAGGGACATATATACTTCATCCTCTAAGTCTACATGGAGAAACACATTCTTCGTGTCTAATTGATTGCGGTTTCATCCCTTACATATAGCACAAGAGAGGAGAACTCTTACATAGTTCATCTTTGCCACAGGAGTGAAGTCTCTTGATAATCAATCCTGACAGACTAAGTGTATTCCCTAGCAAACAATTTTGTCTTGTATCTTTCAACTATTCCTTAGGAGTTTTGCTTGACAAAAAATACTCATTTACACCAATCAACTGTCTTCCCTTGAGGACCTCGCCCATTTGGTTGAAGATGAATTCCAAGTTAGGCTACTGGATACTAGTCGCCGACCCATGATGGCCCCACCTTGTCTGGCCCCCAAACACATGACTTAAGGTTGTTCACGAACCTAATCGAATGAAATAGTTTTTCAGTTGAACCCAAGTTTGTCATAAAATGCAGATATTCAGATTCGGTTTCGTTCGAATATTTGAATTAAGATTCAGATTCTCCTGAGATCCTGGATTCGAATTCATATTCGGGTTTAAGTTCGAATTTGAATTCGCTTCAAATGATGAACCAAAAAGACTATGATCGGACGAGCATGATCATCTTTATATATAATATATATTCCTACTATTCACGAATCTTGACAATACAGATGATATTATTCGGATTCGAACACTACTTGAATTCGAATTTGGATTCAAATCCATATTTGAATTCGAGAAATGTAAATCTTAATCAAATCTTTACAAATGGATACCTGAATTATTCACGAACTACTTGGTTTATAAACAGCCCTACCCACAACAGTGCCCCGTCCACCATAGATGGAGTCCCATGGCCTCCCCTCCGGCCCAGGTCCACCACCGCGTCCTCCCATTCCCGCCTGCACACCTCCAATTGTCCGACTTTGAGGCCCTAGAGACTGATGTTGATACTAACAATCCTACACTCGCGGCCTTACACCGCCTTGGCCTTCCCCTCTTTACCGTCGACGGGATTTTAGGCTAACGGACAATGAAGGTCCTCAGGACACTTCAGGTGATTCCAGTGGTTGTCATGATTGATAGTGGGGCGACCAACAACTTCATTTCACAACGCCGAGTGGATCGTTTGGTGTTTTCATTGACCCCTATTCCACACTTTTTTGTCTATTTGAGGGATGATCATCGTTGGGTGACTGACGACCTTTACTCAGGACTGTCCTCACAGTGGTTCCATGCTCCCTCCAGGCCGACTTCTACGCTTTTGCACTACGTGAGCGGATATTATTCTGGAAGTAGCGTAGCTCCATACCCTGTGCGATGTCAACATCAATTGAGATTGCATGATAACAAGGTTCATCCAAAAGAGGGCATGATTACTGTTGTATAGCAACCATACTCCCTTATGCCAGTCCGTCTCACTCCGGTTTCTTCAGAAAATGGTCGGCGTCGATTTGGTTGCATTTTGATGGCACGTGGTTGAGTAGAAGGCCCTACAATCGCCAACCCCCAGGCCTTGCAAGCTATTTTAGATATGTTTTTGGGAGTCTTTGCCGACACGGCCCGCATTCCACCTCATCCGACGGACCATCGCATGTCATTATAGGCGGGTGTGATGTCTGCATTTGTTCGTCCATACTGTTATGGCCACGCACAGAAGGATGAGATTGAGATGCTTGTGGGAGACATGCTAACTGCGGGTATAATCCCCCCCCCCAGTGCTAGTACATTTTTGAGCTCGGCTTTCCTAGTCTGTAAAAAAGATGACAGTTGACATTTCTGCGTGAACTATCGGGAGCTTAACATGGTAAACATCTCAGACAAGTATCACATTCCGGCTATACGAGAATTACTGTATGAGATACGAGGGGCCTTCTACTTTTCAAAGTTGGATCTCCGCACAAGCAATCGCCAGAATTGGGTACGGGAGGATATCCAAAAGATGGAGTTCCGCGCACACGATGGCCAATACAAGTTCATCGTCATATTTTTTGGCTTGATGAATGTGTCTGCCATCTTTCAAGCAACCATGAATAATCTATTACGGTCGGCCTTGCACAGGTACATCTTAGATTTGTTGATGACGCCCTTGTTTACAACTACTCCTTGTAGAATCACCTTCATCATGTGCGGAAGACGCTCACCACCCTGCAGGAGCATGATTTCCTGGTGAACCTCAAGAGTGCACCTACAGTCAGATTGAAATTAGCTACTTGGGGCACATGACCTCCGCGCAAGGAGTCGCAATAGACCAGGACAACGTTTGGGCCATCCTACAGTGGCCCACATCCCGCTCTCTCCGCAACGTCCAAGGCTGTCTGAGCCTCACTAGGTACTACCAACAATTCATTAGGGATTATGACAAAATTGTCAAATCTCTCTCTAGCATGCTGAAGAAATGCAATGATGGTGCATTCCAATGGACACCCGAGTCGGCCATAGCCTTCCCGGCCCTCAAAAGAGCCCACAACACCGCTCTAGTCTTGACTCTTCCTCATTTCTCCCGGCCATTTGTTGTGGAGTGTGACACCTCAAGCACATGTGTCGACACGGTGTTGATACAAGCAGGCCAACTCAATGCCTATTTCAGTCATATGTTTGTGGTAGTTGTCCTCCCTCGCTCTGCATATGAGTTTGAGCATATATCGTTGGTCCTTGTTGTACAGCACTGGCGCCCCTACCTACTTGGACGATGCTTCACGATCCGGACGGATCGTTATAGCTTCTGGTACCTCCTGAATCAGAAGATTGTCACACCTACAGGTCTTGGTTGCAAAACTATTGGGCTATCATTTTTCAATCGAATTTTGCACCGGCTCCTCCGATCGCACGACTAACTCTCTTTCTTGTCAATTGCAGATTGCTCGTTTAACAACTATTACGAGACCAGTATGGGAGGACGCCTCCATTGTCCAACACGAGATTGTTGTCGACCCACTTCTCCAACCAATTGTTGTGGTCTTATGGGCGTATTCCACAACCTGGTTGCTATATAGTCTCGCAGGGGATCGCCTCCACCATCGAGGTAATTTCGTTCCCTCAACTCATAATAGCTCATCACATGCCTACCCACAAAGTTTTACTCGACCTTAAAGGGGGGTCACGCAGGTGCCTTCCGGACATACTTCCACTGCCTCGCGATATCCTAGTATTGGCCTGACATGTTCCAACGGGTCAAAGAAATTGTGGTATTCTGCTTGCCATGTCAGCGTGTCAAGTACGAGACCACTTTTTTTGTGGGGTCTGCTTCAACCACTCTCTATCCTGGTCCGGGTCTGAGAGGATATCTCTATGAATTTTATTTCAAAGCTCCCTCGCTCCAACACATGGGAATGCATATTAGTGTTTGTGGACCATCTATCCAAGTACGCCCTTTCCTTCCCCTCAAACACTCGTTTACACCAGTGGTTACCGCAGCTTTGATTGATGGGATAGTCCGTTTGCATGGGTTTCCTTGCTCCATTGTGAGTGATTACGACCATTTATTCCTAAGCTCCTTTTGGCACCCAACTTTGTATGAATTTTAGTGTGCGTAGGGCTGAGATTTAAGTTAGAAGTGTTGATGATATTAAAAGGGTCGCTCTTCCTGTAACCGAAAACAAAATGATATTGCAACAATGGCCAAAGAAGAATAGTGCGCGTGTCAGGAAGCGAATTTTTGTTGGTCCTGAATTGCTCACTAATCAAATCACTCACATCCTAGCCGTTGTTATAAAAGATCGGTTCCCTTTTCCTGAACACTTGATTGATATAATCAAAGATTCTGAATGAAAGACCCCAAACTAAGCATAAGAAGAATATACATGATTGGTAAACCAGAGTCAATTGCAACTCACACCTTCATTAAAATGATACCAAGAGAGATGCTTAACATCATCCAGCTATGAGATGTAACGTTTCAGGTATATCTACAGCAATATGATCAACATACCGAATTCCCACCGTGCTTGGACAAGAGCCAGCTTTGGATTATGAACAAGAAAAGGGATGCTCCTCATGAGAAAGTCCGATTCCGGTTGAAAATCAGCGTCAAAAATGACAACATAGTCACATTGCTGGACATAACTATGAAGCAACCCCTCTTTCAGTGCACCTGCTTTGTATCCCTTCCTATTGTCTCTGACCTCATATGCAACATTCATGCCTTTGCTTGCCCAAATTTTGCATTCAAGTTCCACCAAATCCTGATTTTAAAAAATGTGAAAAAAATAGAGCGTCGCTTAAGATGCTAGATAAAAAAACTTTTGAGAGAATAATAGCCTAATTATTAGATAGTGGAGGTGGTTGTCGTTGTTAATAATTTCAGTAAAATAGGACAAAAACACCCTTGTACATAAATCATTGTAGTTTATAGAAATAATGACATGGAAATAAATTCTACTCAATGACATACATCAAGTGATTCCATAGAAAGAAGAAATTTGAGTTATAGTGGGCAGGACTGTCCTTAACTTTGTTAGGACCAAAGGACCCACCTAAAATAAGTTGGTTATAGCCTATGGTTGGAAGAGCACGTGATATATATATTGCAAACCACTACATTATTTTTTTGATGTGGGACTATCCTCAACATGCCCGTCCACATATAGGTTCTTTAACCTTAACACATTGGATTACGTTAATTGGATTGTTCATTCAAATTAATTTGCAATAAATAATTTTAATATTTAACTTAAGATGAAACGCTAATTGATCCTTGGTGAATTTTACGAGAAAAACAAGACAGTTTCTATAAATATTCCGCAAGATGACACATGCCCATGTGAAGGATTAGGTTATCAGGTGGAATATGGATGAGGTTATCAGGTGGAATACAATTGAGTAAGACAGACAAGGATGTCTAGATCGGTTACTTCCCTTTGAATCCCTCATTCGACCTATGGTGATGCAGGAGGGAAGTCGATGCTGCCCTGGGTCTATGTGGAGCATTGGCAGGATTATGTGGCTTGGTTGGCGGCTGATACACTAAGGCTTCGTTTGGAAGGACTTATTTTCACCGGTCAAGCGGTTACGACCGCATGAACCGGACCATAATTATGGCCCGGTTCATGCGGTCGTAACCGCTTGACCGGTGAAAATAAGTCCCCCCAAACGGAGCCTAAGAGGTGGGTGGGAGAGAAGTTGGTGCAGTTGGGGGAAGCGCCCTAAAAACTCTTGATGCAAATCACTTGATTAAATGTCAGCATACCCTTGGTTCAAATCCTGCAAATGTATAAACACAAATGTTTCAAGCAAGAAAAATAGATAGCAACAACCATGGTTTGGTCCAAGCAGAACCGGAACACATGCAATATGTTAGGACCTACAACAACAACACTCAAGCCTTTATCCCACTATAGTGGGGTCGGCTATATGGATCCTTTGTCGCCACTATGCCCTATCTTTTGTCATAATCTCACTAATACCTAAGTACATTACGTCTTTCCTCATAGTTTCATTCCAAGTCTTTATTGGTCAACCCCTCTCTCATTTAACATGCTTAGTGACTAAACTCTCACAACGCCTAACTGGTGCCTCTAATGGTCTCCTTTGTACGTGTCTAAACCATCTTAGTCGAGCTTCTCACATCTTCTCTGCAATTGGTGCTACTCATGTCTTATCCCTGATACATTCGTTCCAAATTTTATCCAGTCTCGTGTGTCCACACATCCACCTAAGCATTCTCATCTCCGCAACTCCCATTTTTTGCTCATGTACACAATTCACTGCCCAACACTCAGAACCATAGAGCATCACTGGTCTAATTGCAGTACGGTAAAACTTGTCATTAAGTTTTAATGGTACTTTACGATCACAAAAAATCTCTGACGCGCCTCTCCACTTCAACCAACCCGCTTGGATTCTATGTATCACATCCTTATCAATACCTCCGTCTTTTTGAACTGTCAATCCAAGATATTTAAAACACTCACTACGGGAAATATCTTGATCCCCCGACTTAATAATGAAGTCATTCGTCCTTCTTGCACTGCTAAATTTAAGATCCATATGCTCCGTCTTCGCCCTGCTTAACCTAATACCCTTCTTTTCTAAAGTGTCCCGCCAAGATTCAAGTTTTGCATTTAAACTCTCGCACATCTCATCGACCAAAACGATATCATCCGCAAACAATAAACACCAACGAATTGCTTGTTGGATATGTCTGGTGAGCTCATCTAAGATAAGGGTAAAGAGATAAGGGCTTAAAATTGAACCTTGATGTAAGTCAATGGTGATAGAAAATCCCTATGTTAATCCTCCAGATGTTCTCTCACCCATGTTAGGACCTAATTGGGGAAAATAATATTAATTACCAACATACTTATATACATATACATACATATTATATATGTGTGTGTGTGTGTGTGTGTTGGAAAAGCCTATGTAAAGAGTGTGTGTGTGTGTGTTGGAAAAGCCGATGTAAAAAGTCCCATGATGGAGCCCTTTTATTTATTTTTCTTCTCACATCCGTAGTCTCACATCATATATAGGGATCTCTTCACTCTTTCTCCCTCCTATAAATGTGTATTCATACCTTCTATTTGATTATTGAGAAAGTATATACAAGTTTCAGTTTTTCTCCACATATATCAGAGGCAAACAGGTCCTTCGTGCGGCTAAGCTTTATCTAACCGTCGGCCTGCTCTTGGTTTGCTAACTGCGCGGTTAAGCTTTCTCTAACCGCTCCTACTTTTGCTCTCTCTCGTGGCTTCCACCTCCTTTTCTTCCTCTTCCTCTTGGCCCTCTTATAGCTCTCTTCTCTGACAGGTGGGCCCATTTACCTCTTCTCCATCTAACCGCGTGGTTTCTCCTTGTCTACCCACTCCATTTTTTGACACTCGCTGCGGTCTCCTTGCGCGATCTCTCTTAGTCTTCTCGCATTGACCGCCGCGATCTCCTTGTGTACTCGCCTTGCAGCCGCGTACTCGCCTTCCCGCCGCGTGCTTGTCTTCTCTCTGCGTGCTTGTATACTCGCCTTCTCGCCACGTACTCGCCTTCTCGCCGCGTACTCGCCTTCTCGCGCGGTCTGCTCGCGCAGTCTTCTCTCCCTCTGTTGCTCTGCTCGCCTAATCTGCTCGCGCGGCCCGGTCTCTGCTGCGGGCTCCACATCTTGGTCGTTGCGGTCTCCTTTTCTTCTCTTTGCGACTTCACTAGTCGCTACGGCTTCTCCTCTCTGCTGCGGGATCCACATCTCGGTCGCGACCTCTTTCTTGTCGTTGGTGTGTTGTCACCGTGACCGTGCTGTCTTCTCGCGCGGTTTACTCGCTGCTTGTCCGCTGTATTCTGCTCGCACAGTCTCCTCTCTGATCATTGTTGTTCTACTCGTGCAGTCTGCTCGCCGTGGTTTGCTCCTCTGCTCACTGTTCTGATTGCCCGGTCTTCTCGCGCGGTCTCCTCTCTGATCGTTGCTGGTCTACCCGCGCGATCTGCTTTCCGCCCGAACTCTCTCTCTATTTGATGGTCCACTCGCCACCGGTCTAGCCTCCTAACCGCTTTGCCATGGGGTCTTCTCTTGATTCTACCGGACAGACGGCTTCCTCTCGTGCAGATCGCCCAACCCTTGTTCCTGAACTCCGGGATTAATTGCGGATCACCACTATTTCTTTAGCCGGGAAAAACAACTTTGTGGAGTGGGTGCACTCTGTTCGTCGAGTTCTTCAGTCCAAAGGCTTTCCACATCATTTGACCCAAGTTGTTCTCGATGCTCCTACTGAAGACTGGTTGCACAACGATGGTCGTGTTCAGGCTTGGCTAGGGGTGCAAGTTATGTTGAGCCGGCTCGAACGCTCGATGAGCCGGCTCGAAAAAAGCTCAACTCGAGCTCGAGCCTGTGGAGCTCGAGCTCGACGAGCTCGAGCTCGATTACGAGTCGAGCTCGAGCTCGAATATTAATGTTCATGAACTTGCGAGACAGCTCGCGAGCTTTTTATTCCATTTTTTTAAAAAAAATATATATATAATATGAAAAAAATATATATAAAAAATAAGAATATAAAGCTCATGAGCTAAAAAGCTCGCGAGCAGCTCGAGCTCGATAAGTTGGCATTGAGCTCGAGCTCGAGCTGGGATAAATGAGCTCGTCGAGCTCGAGCTCGAAATGAAAAGCTCGAGCTCGAGCTCGAAATGAAAAGCTCGAGCTCGAGCTCGAAATGAAAAGCTCGAGCTCGAGCTCGAGCTTGGAAATTTTGCCAAGCTCGGCTCGAGCTCGACTCGTTTGCACCCCGAGACTTGGTTCCTCAACTCACTTGATGACGAACCTTATCGCATGGCCATGTATCACGAGACGGCCAAGGTGATGTGGGATGAGCTCCATTCTCTCTATTCTGGCAGAGATAGGTGGCGTTTGGTTCAGCTGATCAGCTGCGGTGCGGTTGAAACACACCACTCTTTTGTGCAAAAGCTGCGTTTGGACGCGACTTGTTTTAAAAACTCCGGTTTTCAGAAGCCGCGTTTCCCTTAACTCCTCAACCGAAGATTTTATTCATGTTTCACCGCAAAAGCTGACCCGCTGTTCCTTCCCCCCCGATACCCTCAGCAGATTTTATGGTTTCGCATCTCACGGAGCACGCCGTCGACGCTTCCTTCCTCGACGCCGTCGACGCTTCCTTCCTCGACGCCGTCGACGCTTCCTTCTCAAGGAACCCAACCGCAGTTTAGTTGACGCCGCTGGAGTTTCGTCGACCCCGCTCTCGGATTCCAACCGAAGGTATCCTCTCTCGATTTTTCCTTTTCTTGTTCTCTGTTTGTAGATCCGTCGCCGTTGGGGATGTTTTTGCTCCAGTGAGGTGGGATGTTCATGAATGATGGTTCATAACAACTAAATATTGTTGAATATTTGAGAAAAAAATGTTTTTGTCTGCCCAAAGCTTATTTGGGAAACTGGTATTTTTGACTTTTCTATGATTATTAAGGATTCACATATGTATGATTCCGTTTTTAGAAATATTGTTACTGATAATCATTTATGTATCTGTTAATCATGGAGTCATATACAAGGTAAACATAGAAAGAGTTTTGTTCACAAACTGGTAACATCATTTGTCACATTGATTCTCATGTGTGATTGTGTGTGTTTGTTTTATGTGTGTGAGTGTGTGTGTTTGTTTAATAAATGTGTGTGTGTGTGTGTGTGTGTGTGTTTATATGTATGTGTGTGTGTTTTTAATATGTGTGTGTGTGTGAGATGGTGTTTCTGTGTGTGTGTTTAATAAATGTGTGTGTGTGTGTGTGTGTTTAATATATGTGTGTGTGAGAGAGAGAGAGAGATGCAGGTGGTGTGTGTGTTTGTTTAATATATGTATGTGTGTGTGTGTGAGAGATGATGTTTGTGTGTGTGTTTAATAAATGTGTGTTTATACGTGTGTGTTTAATAAATGTGTGTTTATACGTGTGTGTGTGTGTTTGTTTAATATGTGTGTGTGTGTGAGATATGCAGGTGGTGTGTGTTTTTGTTTAATGTGTGTGTGTGTGTGTGTGTGAGAGAGAGATGATGTTTGTGTGTGTGTGTTTAATAAAATGTGTGTGATGATGTGTTTGTATGTGTTTGTTATATTATTTATTACTATACAAAATAACTGCTGATAAATATTATTAAATAATTTTCAAGAAAATATTACTTGCTAGATTCTGGTTATCCTCTACAAAGAGGATACTTGAAACCGTATGAAGATACGCGATATCATCTACCAGAATTTGCTCGTGATGGTCGTCGAGCCGAAGAAGATCGAGAGATTTTCAATCACGCACACTCATCACTAAAAAGTGTGATAGAACGATCGTTTGGTGTTTGGAAAAAGAAATGAGTCATACTGAGGGACATGTCAAGCTATCGTTTCGACAAGCAAGTAGCTATTGTGATCGCCACTATGTATTTACATAGTTTCATTCGTCGACATCCATCGCGTGTGGACATTGATTTTAGTGAGTCTGAGCAAAGGGTTCAAGACCATGAGATGTCCTCACAAGGTCTACAAGAGACATGTACTGACACTGCAGGTGGTGTAGAGAATTTGATTGTGCTACGTAATATTATTGCGAATCAGCTGTATGAAGCAAGAGCGTATAGTGTAAAAAATTGTATCAATGAACCTTAATTTTGTGTTATGAATGAATCTCTGTTTAGTGTTGTGTTATGTCACTTTCATATTTGAAAAAAAATTTTTTGCTAAAAACTCCGTTTTGAATCCAAACAACTTTTCGAAAACTCAGTTTTGTAAACTCTGTTTCACCCAAACAGTTTTTTAACAAAACTCTGTTTTTCAGAATCAGCACTTTTTCAATCAGCAACAGTTCATCAGCAGCTTTCCATCAGCAACAGCCCAACCAAACAGAGTCATAGTCTCCGGCACCTGTATGACATCATAACATATCTTCAATTTTTTGACGTTGGCGGGGATGCCGACCTCACCTCCTTTGTTGCTCGGGCTAAGACTTTGCTTGAAGCCTGGATTCAACATCAGCCCCCTACGATGGATCTTGCTGCCCAGCGTGCCCAAAAAGAAGCCGTCGGTATTGCCATGATGTGGCTCGTGTCCCGCCACATCTTCAGAGCGCTCGTGCTCAGATCATCTCCTCTCCTGCTACTCTGTCACTATCTGATGTGTGTTTCATGCTGCTCAAGGTCTCACCACCTCCTGACAGTTCTGGACCTCCCTCACTGGCCCTCCTTCAGCAAACTTATGCGCTCTTACTGCCTCTCCCTCCTCCTGCTCGTGGAGGACGTTTAGGTTCTCGGGGCAGAGGTCGGGGTGGCCGGCCACAACCTAAGTGTTCCTTCTGCGGTAAGGACGACCACCTTGAGGCCACTTGTTACCGCAAGCATGGGCTTCCTCCTTGCTCGCTTGCCTCTGTTGCAGCCAACGACTCATTTGCCCACCTGCCTCTGTTGCCTCCACTACCTCCATCTCAAATGAAGGTATCGCTTGTTTCTCCACTAGTCCGCGCAGGATAGTGTATTCAGGTGTCACTCATCACATAACCTCACTGCGGCCACATCAGTACTTGGATTCCCCTCATCCTAAGTTTATCATAGTGGTCAATGGGGACACTGTTCCGGTCTCCGGCTTTGCTGATATCCCTCTCACTTCTTCTTTATCCCTACGCTCGTCTCTTCATGCTTCGGGTTCCACGTTTAATTTACTTTCTATTAGTCGTCTCACCGCCAATTTGAATTGCTCCGTAACATTTACATCTTCCTTTTTTTGATATATGATCGATGAACGCGGAATATTATTGATAAGGGACGACTGCAGAACGGGCTCTACCTTCTTGATGACTCTTCTACTGTCCTCTCTTCGTCACCTACGTCGATTGGCATCGGCGTCTTGAGCATGCCCCTCTACCGGTCCTCCAGAAGGCTCTACCAGATGTATCTCTTCCTACTTTTCAGTGTGAATCTTGTATTTTCGGCAAACAGACCCGTTCATCTTTTTCGTCTCATTGTACTCGGAGCTCTGCTCCTTTTGTTTTAGTACACTCCGATGTTTGGGGTCCGTATAAAATTACTAACATTTCTGGGTATCGTTATTTTTTAACTTTTATTGATGATTATTCTCGCATGACGTGGTTATATTTACTTTGTGATCGCTCCGAGCTTCCCCGTGTCTTTCGGCCATTCATCCTTGAGACCCGCACGCAATTCTCTGTGAACATCAAAACTCTTCGCACCAATAATACTCGTGAATACACTAGTCACGAATTTGCGAATCTTTGCTCTGAATTTGGGATCATCCATCAAACATTGTGTGCTTATACCCCCAACAAAATGGAGTCGCGGAACATAAAAATTGACATCTGCTTGATGTTGCTCGCTCTCTCATGCTTCACATGCAGGTCCCCAAAGCTTATTGGACCTTTGCGCTTTCAACGACATGCTATCTGATTAACCGTCTCTCCTCTCCCATACTCCATAATGTCACTCTGTTCAGCCTCTTGTTCCCCTCTACTTTGACATTCTCTCTCACACCCCGCATCTTTGGTTGTACTTGTTACGTTCATATTCTTGGTCCGTCCACGAACAAGTTGGATCCCTGAGTGGCCAAACATATCTTCGTTTCACGAACTCAGAAAGGCTATGTGTGTTACTCTCCTGTTACCTGCAAGGTGACCGTTTCTGCTGACGTTATCTTTCGGGAAGATCTTCTTTTCTTCTCCGCTCCAGATCCAACTCCTCTACCACCTCCAATCCTACGACCTGTCATTCCTGTTACCACTCATCCACCACCACCAATTCCTGACCGGGATCCCGCTCTTCCCAAACCGCCTATTATCCATGTCTACACTCGTCGCCATCCTCGCTCTGTTGCCCCAATGCAGTCGGCTTCAAATTCTGACACTCCACGTCCTGCTGATCCGGCACCAGAATCAACCGCTCATCCCATAGAGAACTATGTATCCTTACATCGCTTATCCCCATAGCTTCAAACATTTGCCACTTCATTATCCTCGATTTCTATACCTAACTCTGTGCAGGAGGCTCTTTAACATCCTGGATGGCGGGCAGCCATGGAAGAAGAAATGACAGCTCTTTGGGCTAACCAGACATGGAACCTGGTACCTCTACCTCCCGGACAGACACTTGTTGGGTGTAAATGGGTCTTTGTCATCAAACATGCTCCTGATGGGACAATTAACGTCCGAAAGCCCGACTAGTGGCTTGTGGCTTCACTCAACAACAATGTATCGATTATGAGGAAACATTCTCTCCAATAGCCAAGCTCAACACCGTTCATGTCCTCCTCTTCGTGGTTGTGCATCGCCACTGGCCCTTACATCAACTGGATATCAAGAATGCGTTTTTGAATGACGACCTCCAAGAAACAGTCTACATGTAACAACCTCCCAGGTTTGAGAACACGGGGGAGTCCCGAGTTTGTCATCTTAAAAAGTCCATCTATGATCTCAGACAATCCCCTCGGGCATGGTTTGACAGGTTCAGTAAGACAGTTCGGGAAGTTGGCTTCACTCGGAGCTCAGCAGATTTCTCTATGTTCACTCGACATCGGGCAACAGGAACGGTTCTTCTGTTAGTATATGTTGATGACATCTTAATCACTGGAGACGATTCAAAGGGAATCCAAGCGGTCAAACAACATCTTAGCTCTGTCTTTCAAACAAAAGATCTGGGGCACCTTCAATACTTCCTTGTTCTTGAGGTCGCGAGACGTCCGGATGTACTTGTCCTCTCCCAACGGAAGTACTGCCTCGATCTCCTTCAAGATACTGACTACTTTGGATGCAAGCCGACTACCACTTAAATGTATGTAAATCACAAGCTGTGTGCACATGCTTCTGATACAGATCTTCCTCTCCAAAATCCTGAATACTATCGATGACTTGTTGGAAAATTGATCTACCTAACGGTCACAAGACCAGATATATCCTTTGTTATTGGGGTTGTCAGCCGGTTTATGCATGCTCCTCGAATATCTCACTTTCAAGTTGTCAAACGCATCCTAAGATACCTTAAAACAACTCTGGGTCAAGGGCTGGTATACAAAACCTCATCATCTACTCCAACGTTGGTTGCGTATTCAGATGCAGATTATGTTTGTTCCCAGTATGATCGGCGGTCAACCAGTGGTTTTTGTACCTATTTTGTAGGTCATCTTGTTACCTAGCGGAGTAAGAAACAAGTCGTGGTTGCTCGATCCTCAGCTGAAACAGAATACCGATCGATGACATCGGTTGTCTCTAAGATCACATGGTTTGAAAGTCTCCTCGTTGATCTAGGAGTAAAATTCCCTCACCAGCTATCCTATTATGTGACAGTCAAGCAGCTATACACATAACAAAGAATCCGATCTTCAATGAAAGGACGAAACATATTGAAGTGGACTGTCACTTCATCCGGGAGAAAGTTCAAATGAAGAAGATAGAATTGAAGCATGTTCCGGGTACTGAACAAGTTGTTGATATCCTCACAAAGGCCCTACCAAGTACCTTATTTTATCAGTTCCTGTCCAAGATGGGTGCCTATGAATTGTACGCTCCAACTTGTGGAGGAGTGTTGGAAAAGCCTATGTAAAGAGGCCCATGATGGAGCCCTTTTATTTATTTTTCCTCTCTCTCCTCTTTAGTCCCACGTCATGTATAGGGATCTCTTCTCTCTTTCTCCCTCCTATAAATGTGTATTCATACCTTGTATTTGATTATTGAGAAAGTATATACAAGTTTTGGTTTTTATCCGCAAAAAAAAAAAAAAATATATATATATATATATATATATATATATATATATATATATATCACGGGTTATTTACCAGGTCCTCTCGAAGTTTGCGTATTTACAACTTGCACCCCTCTAACTTTTGAAATTAAATTACCCCATTCAATGTTTACATTTCATAACATTCATGAACAAAAATACCCCCCCCCCCCCCCCTCTAAAGATTTACTCCATAGGGGTACTTTTGTGCATGAATGTTACGAAATGTAAACATTGAGAGGAGGTTTTTGTAATTTCAAAAGTTAGATGGGTGCAAGCTGTAATTACGCAAACTTCAAGGGGAGGTCCCAGTAAATAACCTTTCATATCAATCACAAGGCAATGTACAATATTATAGGTACAATTTATAACATGTCTTTTAATACTCCCCCTCAAGTTGGATCATGTATTATAATCATGCCCAACTTAAGAATTTTGTCATATCTCTCTAGATGCTAGAAACCTGGAAAACCAAACACAGCCCAATTAAAGTGGTCAGGTTCGGTTCGGTTTTGGTTTGAGATGGATAAAAATTGGGAGTGTTTTGTTCAGTTTTTGTTTGAGCCTAAACTGCTCCAAACTGAATCATTAACATCCCTACAAGAAATATGATGAGGATTCTTTTCAATCTTCCAAGTCTAGCCAAACTTCTTACATTGATGCTCTGATGTGTAGGCCTCATCATGGTTAAAACAAAGTTCCTTCACATGATATTCCACCATTTTCATTGGAGATAAGCGGCGGATGAAGGATGGTCGCCCCGCCGTTGCGGCTGCCTAGCTAGTTTCCTCCTTGGTCCGGTGGATGGTGTCTGAGAGGTCAGAGCATCGGACGTTCACTAGTATGATCTATCTTAATATCACAGTCACAATTTAGGCTAGGCTCAGGGTGGTGATGAGATCAAGGGGCCCTCAAAATCGACATCTAAATGGAGACGCTCAGGTAGGCCCACAATGAAGATGAGGACAGTTTGCTCCGGCCTTTTCTCCACAGTGCTTGAGGTAGATTACTACACATAAGTGGCCCAAAGCCCATGTGACAGTACTACTTAAAATCCTCCCACGTCATGTGGCGATTCTTCATGCCCAAGTGTAGAAATCATATCTGTTCCACTCCCACCAAGTGATAGGGGGTCAAGGAAACCAACTTCATAGTCAGTGTCTGTTGGTTGGTGAAGAATTGTTCGCAATCGATCAACCAGGACAAGCGATCGCTCTTGCCGCCATAGCAATATTTTTGTGACCCGTCGTGCAAGGCATATGCATGGTCGTGAGAGAGAGAACCTCCAAACAAGATCTTGTCCATCTCGTCGCGACCAAAATCTCTGTGGTCGTGGTGTTGGAGGCCTTCTATGCGAGTCGAGAGGTCAGCTAAGGACATTTGTTGTCAGTTCTTGGAGGCAATTACCAAAAAATGGATTTCAAAAGTAACAATGCAAAATGATGATCATAGAGGTGAGTACTTAAAAACAAGTTCCGTATTCGTGATTGGGACATCGAAAAGGCTTTAGGGATCCTAAGTTGAAAATTAAGTTTTGACACAGAGATCGAGATGATCAATGAAGCTGAATTTTAGAAAACAGAGTCCGCAATTAGACTCAATTTTGAAATACCCAAGAATTGATATATTGTTTGTCGAAATATGAGCCCATTAGGAAAAATCCAGGACAACTCGTTGCATATTTGGGAAATCAGAGGCCGAATAGGTCTAAAACGTCAAAAAACCCATAGATGGGTATTTTCATAAATTTCGGGTTAACGAAAAGGCCAAAACGGTGCAAAAAAGGGTCGCGCCGCCACGACGACAATGTCAAGCTGACATGGCATTCGCCTGCTATGCAATTGTCACGTGTAGCGCACAACTAGCGTGCGACCATGTGCACAACATACGTTGCCACCCGATTATGGGCGTCCCAACCACACATGCAAATAGTGCATTCCCCTCCTCCACAACACTATAAGCGAATGCACAATACGCGCAATGCGCGCAATGCTTGTGTCAGCTGCTCAACGCATGGATACGATTTATGTGGCTCTGTGCGGGCCGCGTTGAGCACATTTGACCCTTCCTGGGTTGATTTCAGGTTTTTTTCGTCCTTTTTAAGAGCTCTAGAAATCAGACTTTAGTGGTTTTACATACTTTGGAAAAGTACTATAAATATAGAACTAATGTAACTTTTTATTCATTCCAAGTCCTTTATGTTTTCTCTAAAATTTAGAGAGAATGAGAGCAAAGGGGGGGGGGGGGGGGTGAAGGTATTGGAACTCTACCAAACTTTTGAGGAAGTTACGGAAGATGTTCCAAGAAAGGTGCTTGGCCCCGACTAGTATCGAAGCTTGATTTAAGTGTTGTTAAAGTGGTGTTAAGATATTGTTTTTCTGCTGAGGTGCCGAAGCACCACCAAAGTGTCGAAGCACTATTAGGTGTTGCTAAACCGTTGTTAAGGTGTTGATACGCTATATGAGCACTACCGAAATGTCGATTTGCTAGGAAAAAGGTTCGGGGCCAAAATTAACGAGAAGACTGAGGTAGGTGAAAAATAATGCAACATTTATGTTTCATCACTAGTTTTCATATTTCGATGTTTTCATCTGCTATTTTTATGCTTCGATGTTGCCATTTATTTTGCAATTATTTTTTAGCTTCGCCAAATGCCACGAAGGGTCAAGTTGCTTGTATTCAAAACTACGAGTCTATGGGTGCAAGCATTTTGCACAACACCACCACCACCTGGCTGTGTGCATCCCGACCACACGTGCAAGAATGCGCTCCCCGTTTACTCAACATTGTAAGTGCATGCACAACACGCACAGTGCTCGTGTCAGCTGCTCAACGCACGGATGCCCATCACGTGGCACTGTGCAGGCCACATGGAGCACAACTGACCCTTCCTAACTCGATTTCATTTTTTTCGTCATTTTTAGGAGTTCTAAAAGTCTGATTACAGCGGTTTTACAGATGCCGGAAAAGAATAATAAATACAGATCTAATGAAACTTTTCATTCATTCCAAATCCTTTACGTTTTCTCTTAAGCTTAGAGAGAAGGGGAGAGGAGAGTGAATGTAATGGAACTCTGCCAAGATTTTGAGGAAGCTGTGGAAGAAATTCCAAGAAAGGTGTTTGGCCACAACTAGTCTCGAAGCCTGATCAAAGTGTTGCTTAAGCAGGATATTGTTTTTCAGCCCAGGTGCTGTCAAAGCTCCACCAAAGCGTGGAAGCACTGCCATGTGTTGCTAAAGTGCTGCTAAGGTGTTGATATACTGCCAGAGTACAATTGAAGTGTCGATTTGCAGAAAAAAGGCTCGGTGCCAAAATTCAGAAACGAGAAGACTGAGGCAGGTGCAAAATAATGCAGTATTTATATTTTGATGTTAGTTTTCATTTGTGATTTTTATGCTTCGACGGTGCCATTTATTTTGCAAGTAATTTTGAGCCTCATCGGATGCGACAAAAGGTCAAGTTGCTTGTATTTAAAAGATAACGAAACTCGAGTCTCTAGGTACAAGCATGTCGCTAAAATTTTCATGTTTTGTTAATTATCATGCTCGAATATTTGATAAAGCATGAAAATAATCAAGCTTGTGGAATTATCGTGGTCTGATCGTTTTTATGGTTATTTAGTTAGTCATGTTGGTCTTTTAAGACTTGACTAATTATATAAAGATTTGATATGTCTTGTTAAGACCAATGACGATAATTTGATGTGCTATAATGTGATGTGCATGATACTATCATTAATATTATGATTGATGATGTGTACTAATAGTTAGCCGAGTATTAGGCTCCATCTAACTCAGATCCCATCGGAAAAGACCTCCGGAGTAGCGCTCCCTTCCGGCGGGTTTAGCCACCCGCAATCCAAAGGCTTTGGTCTCTTACTTGGGGCATTTAGCCCATCATATGGGGCATTTGGCCCGCAATCCAAAAACTTTGGTCTCTTACTTGGGGCATTTGGCCTGTCATATGGGACTTATATCGTAGGAGTGGCACTCCTATCTAGCAGACTCGCTCTCCACAAGACATTTGGGTCATTCTGGCTTGCAGAGGCACTGAGGCCTTCGATTTGGCCTATTAGTATACTGTAGTGCTAACTGGTAAATGAATTATTCACCTATAAAAAGAGAAAACTGATTTTGAAAAATGAATAATCATCAGTTATTTCTAGTACCTGATTAATCCGATAAAGTTATTTAAATTTTCTGTTGCCCAGCTCTATTGCATTTTGTTATGGTCCTCACACCGTTGATTATCTACTATTAGAGTACTTTTATATTAAGTCGTATTATATCGAGTCAAGAGTATTAGGTGTTTTAATATTCTATGGGTCGAGTCAAGTTATGTAGTTTTTTTATATGTTATAATATTTTGTGCTTTTAGTTGTATCAGGTATTTACACCCGTGCCAGTTGGGTCCCGATATAATAGACTTTTGTCTTGTATTTGAAATCGATCAATGAAATATGAACCTTTTCTCTCTAAAATTCGTCTCTCTCTAACCCTCTCCTCTAAGATTTTCCTCTCATTTTCTTCTCCAAGCTTCTTCTTCTAACTTCTCCACCTCTACCTCCATTTCTAAGGCTTCTCCGCAGTATCCAACCTCAAATGATCCACCACAAAAGAAGCACATAACATCTTGGTATCATATACATCCTTCCTCGGCTCGACACTTCCGCTATCTTACAACGTCGACAACCGCTTCTTCTACAAAGCCAGCAGACACTGCTTCTCCCTTCTCAATTCCCAGGCGGATTCCGCATCCGTCTCCCTCACGGAGATCCCTTCCCCGTGCAATTCGACGACAACTACCCCCACTCATTCATATTTGCTTGTTCGACAACCATTGCCCAAGCCATACTTGACGTTTCCGGGCAATTCTCTCCCGATGATCACCTCCCATCGATCCCATCTGCTCTCCTTGCACCCAAGTCCATCTCCTCATCGTCGATGTCGACCCCTGCTTCATCGACGTCAAGCCCTCTTCCCAACTGTTGTTCGAACTTTCCACGCAACCGCGGCACACGTCTTCTTTGCATCCTTCACTTCGCACAGTCCATCGAACCCCACGAGCAATCTATCGAGCCCCTGCATCCACCCGCTATTTTGGCCGCCAGACAGGGTCTCCTTACGTTAGTTGTCAGGAGGAATTTTAAATTAATTTAAGTCATTCACTACTTTTCATTCTTATCCCCCTCCCATCCCGAGCGTCAAGTTGTTCCCCCTCCCTTTCTCTTTCTTCACACCCATATTAATTCTGTAATGCTCTTTCCATTCCATCTTCTCCAACCTGCACACTCCAGTTAGCTCGCATGCCCTCTTCAATTAATTGATTTGTTTAATTATTTCTTATTGAATTAATTAATTAATCAACTAATTACAATGAACATCAGACTTAGTGTCGCGGATGAATCCGCTCTTTGTTCGATGTTCTGGAATATGTTGAAATCATTTTGAGCTTCGACATATCGCCTCAACACCACATTCGACAAAATGGAGACTTCGGGACACTTTGGAGTCCCTCCTCTCCCAGTGTTGGCATCCTCCCAGCTCGTGCATGCTACATTGCTACCGCCATTTCCATCGCAGCTTGCCCACCGATGAGACCGCCGATTACGCCAATTGTCTCTCCATTGCTCGCCAATGTTCTTCACGCTCCACCATCACCTCCGGTGAATTCTTCTCTGTTGCTTTCCCCAGCTGCCCCCGACCTATTTTGACCGCCTCCCGAGGCCTCTTCCACAGTCGACCATTCTGCCATCTACGCTACTTGCCCCTTCCTTGTCGGTCCCTCCCTCCACGCTGTCATCTGCTCTGTCGGCCCCCGCTCTGCCACTTTCCTCTTTGCCTCCTCCGACCGCATCACTGCCTCTGTTGTCGGACACTACTCTGTCTGCCCCTTTGGCCGCATTGTCGTTGCTAACTCACACTACACCGCTGTCTCCTCCGGACCCGTTCCTTTCGCCAAACATGGTTTCTCCAGTCACCTTCCAGTCGTTGTTCATCGCCGCTGGTCCCGCTGGACCCCTTCATTCTGTCAGTTGTTGTTCCCTCAACCTTCCTGTCACTTTTTCCTCATGCTGCTCCGTCGGACCAACTGGACACATTACTTCAACTATTCGTCCTTCCGAGGGCGCCGCCACTAGACCTCGTTACCAACACCATTGTAACATGTTACCTAATGCTATTTTGGCATGAGATCAAGAAGCCAGAGGAGCTGATCATCCTATGGGTGTTCGAGCTTGAGGGCAAACTCGATTTCAAGAACGGGTGGTGTTATGGTTCATATGCCGTTGATTATTTACTATTAGAGTATTTTTATATCAAGTCATATTATATTGAATCGAGAGTATTAGGTGTTTTAATATTTTATGAGTCGAGTCTAGGAGTGTTCACGAACTGAATCAAATCGAATAACTCTTCAATCGAATCCAAATTTGACATAAAATGCAGAGATTCGAATTCGGATTCTGATTTGTTTGAATATTCGATGTCGGATTCGGATTCGTTATAAAATGTTGTATTCGAATTTGGGTTCGAATTCAGATTCGGATTCGAACATGGATTCGAATTTGAATTCTACTTTTATATTATTTAATTTAATTTAATATTCAAATATTATTATACATATCTGGTACCGGTACGTACTCGATACTCGACGAATACACCTATGTGAACACACTTATACTTAGCACATCATTCTACATATTGTGATAGGAGTCTGTTTTTCTAGAGTAAACAAAAGTAGGCTCTATGTTAAGAAGCGTCCGTACATTCAATTGAGTTGTGTATTTGTACCGAATATATTTCTGGTACTTGTATGTTTCTGTTACAAGTACGTGTATTGAATGTGTTGATACGACACAGGTTATTAACAAAATAACTAACTTATCTCTAGACTAACCGGAGATTGAAGATGTTGATCTCTAACAATGAAGTTGATCTCCAATAATAAAGAAAAAGAAAAAAATACTGAAGAGTAGACTTAAGTTTAATTTTATATATTTTGATTAAACATATAAGATGTTACATTTTGTAATATTTACGAATGTTTAATATTTGAAAACTTCATGTTATGTTGTATTGATTTGTGAACTTGCACTTCAAGTTATGATTTACGTTTGATGTTTTGATGTTTTGAGAACTATTTATTGCATTTGTGATATATATATATATAATTATATATATAAGATTTGTTATAACGTATCACGTCGTACCTGTATCCTTGTGTTTTTAAATTTTGGCGTACCGACATAACGGGTACGTATCGTACCCGGTACCCGTACCTGTACCGGTGCTTCCTAGGTTTTAATATTTTGTGCTTTTAGTATAAGGTATTTACACCTGTGTCATTTGGGTCCTATACAATAGACCCTTATCTTATATTTGAAATCAATTAATGAGATATGAGCTTCTCTTTATCACTCTAAAATTCTCCTCTCTCTCTAATCCTCTTCTCTTTATCACTCTAAAATTCTCCTCTCTCTCTAACCCTCTCCTCCTTTAAGGTTTTCCTCACATCTTCTCCAAACTTCTTCTAACTTCTCCTTTACCTCCATTTCTAGGGCTTCTCTACTGCATCCAACCTCAAAAGATCTACCACAAAAGAAGCTCATAACACATTTCCTATTATATGATTATATGTGCATTGGTTTCATTACATAAATATTGAATTATTCTTCCAGTCGTGCGTAAAGGTGCTCACCCGCCAACTAATCATTTTAGGTACTAATGAAGACATGAGCAACATGAATACATGAGGAAGACTATTATACCTATATGGAGTATGTATTATTTAAAAAACGGAATGTAATACAGTAAAATATTAATGAAATGTGTCATTTCTTTTGTTTGTAATATGTGTACTAACGATATCCTCATCCACATTTTTTGTTTCCGCCTCATTAATTTGAGCTTATCGGGTCACAGTGTGATACCCTCTATGCAAGATGTTGTCAACCCCATCACGGCAAAAACCTATGTTGTCGCGGTGTGGGGGGAAGGATGCCTTCCATGCAAGGTGTGGGTCAGCTAAGGCCATTTGTTGCCGCCTGTCGGTGTCGGTTCTTGAAGGAGTCAAACTGAGTTGTCATCATCTTCAACGTCTTTTTGATCATCAGCTTCATGGGTCCATAGCTCCAGCCATGGTCAACTCTTTAAAAAAAGTATGTGTGAAGGATCGGGTTACAAAATGGGAAGTGACTGAGGAAAACGGAGAAGGATGTCTAGATCAATTACTTTAGAAATAAAATAGAAAAAGTACAAGAAAAAAATTCTAATTGTCGATGCGGACGTGACAATATGATTTCATCATCCAAATCATGATCCTATATCTATTTTCTACATTTGTAGACCCGTGGTCTCTCTGATAAGCAATCTGCCCTCAAACTGTGACCCTCATCACATTCACTGTGAATTAACTTTCAAGTGTAAACTTCATGTTGGTCAAGGTAATGGAAATGTTTCAAAAGATATGGACGACACATAACCCTCTTGCACATCTTGATGGGTTGTTATCGCTACCACCACCGCAGTGTGCCTCCATCTCTTCGCATGATGGAGCACTAAATCCTCTCCATTCTGATTTCTCCAGTCACCGCCCTGAAGGAAGTTACGTCCCCTGCTACGTCAAGATGAATTTTCCTATCTTTGATTGTCTCGAGGACCTCTTGACTTGACTCACGCAAAAGTTCTTTGCGAATTAGCACACACTGTGGGATGAATGGATTAGTGTGGCGTACTTTCACCTTATAGGCTTTGCACAACAGTAGTTCTCTTAGTTACAGCGCAAAAACCACATCTGACGTGGCATGATTTCAAGGCTAACTACATCCTTCGCTTTGGTATGCCTCTTAGCGACAACGTTGTGCGCTTTATAGCTGGGCAAGATCCCAGCAAACCCATGGGCTACCTTGGCGGCCTATTGAGGCCCATAAGCGCATCAAACAGACGGGATCCATTAATGACTGTTTGGAGTGTTTTAGCTTCTACTCTTCTGATCCCCCTCCATTCCTTTTGCACATCAGGTATTTATATTTAATGAAAACCTCCACAAGACCCTCCGCTTAGACGTGGCTTTCCGGACTCTGGCGGATCTCACAAATGCCATTGCCCTCACACGGGTCTGCAAGAAGCATTTATTGAAGGATTGCCACTACAACACCATCTGAGGGTGCGGAGGCTCCAGGGGATTCCGTGCCCCAACTTTTCAGTCTAGCACCATATCATCCTGGGCCAAGGAGAGTACTAACCATAAAACATACATCGCTTGTCAACCCCATAGATGGTTGAGCACAGGGCCAAGGACCTTTGCTTTAATTGTGAATAGCCCTACATGTGAGTCCACAAATAAAAGTGCATTTTTAAGCCCGAGGTCAACGGGCAGTCCGATGAATGGGAGGATGACGATGATCTGGGAGATCGTGTGATCTCGCTTCACACTGGGAAGACCATTCAGATGTCGGATTACGGCGGCGGATCATGACTTGCTAGTTCTCAAGAACTTGAGGAGCACTCGTAATTTCATTAGGGAGCATATCACTCAACTTCTTCAGTCGTCGTTGACGAGCCACACTATCCTCAATGTGGCAGTAGCTAACGACAACATGATGGAATGACCAGGGATCTGTGGTGCAGTTACCTATTATGGTGAAAGAACACCGCTCATAAGTAGATTTTCCACTGATTGCCCTTCGGAGATTCGAGGTTGTGGTGGGAATCTGGCAGCTATTCACCTCGAAGCCCTTAACATGGGGGGACTTCAATCGCCTGACAATGATGTGACACCAAGGCCCTGAGTCGATTGTGCAGCAAGGGTGCTTTACGGGACCTTCCATGCGGGTCTTCTACTTACCAACAAGGGATGTAAAGAACCCTGACCTTGAGTATCTGTTGAATCAATGACACCTCGTACCCACCTATAGGACGACCGCAACTTAATCATTAGGACCATCACTATGCCTCATTCCGCACACCACTCGTGATCAGCGGGCCCTACTGCTACCTCCTCTTATAGAAGAACAAGATAGAGCTCCAGTGCAACATCATGCTATAACAAGGGATCATTCGCCACAACGTCTCTCTGTTCTCCTCCCCGATCTTATCGGTTCACAAGGACAACGCTTGGATGTTCTGCATGGGCAATCACGAATGAATGTGAAGATGGTCAAGGATAAATCTCTTATCCCTGTGGTAAGAGAGCTATTGAATGAGCTTATTGGCACTCATTTTTTCTCCAAGTTGGTCCTGTGCTCGGGGTACCTTCAGGTGGCCATGGCCCAGTCAATGTGAAGAAATTTGCCTTTTAGACTCACCACGAGCACTTTGAATTTCAAGTAATGCCCTTCGGGCTCACTAATGATCATACTTTCTAAGAACTTATGAGAAATATTCCACGACCTTTTGTGTCGTATGCACTTGTATGCTTTGGCAATATCTTAATATATAGTAAGAGATTGAAGACACACCTTAAGCATCTAAACAGTGCTTTACAACTCATCTGTCGGTACCAACTATTCCTATAGCAGGCAAAATGCTCCTTTGGGACAAACCGAGTAGTATACTTAGGTCACACCATGCGCGATGTTGCACGAGAAAAACAGAATGATTTCATTTCAATAATAAGTCCTCTATATATAGAGCTGATACAATAAAGGAGGCATAATAAAAATAAAGCATAAAAACAGAATATTCTAACACTCCCCCTCAAGTCAGGCGTGAGATGTTAACCATGCCCAACTTGTCAACAATTTTGCCAAATATATTCCCAATCAACCCTTTGATGAGAATATCTGCTACCTATCTATCAAAGGACACAAAATGCGTACACACAATTGCTCTTTCAATATTCTCCTTGATAAAGTGTCGATCGACTTCAATGTGATTAATGCGGTCATGTTGAACGGGATTGTGCGTGATACTGATGGTTGACTTATTGCCACAATACAGCCGGATGGGTCCTGCTTCCGCAAGACCATGGTCACTCATCAGTGAGCGAAGCCATAAAACTTCACAGACCCCGTGAACCATAGCTCTAAACTCGGCTTCTGCATTGGCTCTTACCACAACTTGCTGCTTCTTGCTCCTTCAAGTAACAAGGTTACCTCCAATAAGGAAACAATATCCTGAAGTTGATCGTCAATCGGCATCAGTATAAACTTCAATACTTAAACCATGTTTCAGAGCAAATAGGATACCCCTTCATGGTGAAAACTTAAGATATTTGAGAATCATGTGAGCTGCATCCACATGATGAGTCTTAGGGGCATGCATGAACTGACTGATAACACTCACCGCATAAGAAATATCTGGATGAGTGTGGGACAGGTAGATCAACCTCCCAACTAATCTTTGGAACTCTGAGATGTCTTCAATTTCCTCTTTATCATTGCGCCGCAATCAATGATTTGTTTCAATCGGAGCGTCAGCCGGTCTACATCCACTCATCATCACCTTCTCAAGGAGATCCAGAGTGTATTTTCTCTGAGAAATGAAGATTCTTTGTTTGAATCTTGCAACTTTAATACCCAAGAAATACCTAAATTTTCCCAGGTCCTTGACCTCAAACTCCCTGGCTAGTTTTTGTTTTAGATTTTGGATTTCTTCAACATTATCATCTATTATGACTATATTATCAACATACACAATGAGAACAGTGAGTTTCCCGGTCCTATGTTTGATGAACAGTGTGTGATCAGCATTGCACTGGTAATATACAAATGGCACCATAGCGTTGTGAAACCTCCCAAACTAGGCTCTTGGAGATTGCTTCAGCTCATATAGAGCTTTTTTAATCTGCAGACATTCCCTTCTGCACCTTTAGGAGTGAGACCTGGAGGAATAGACATGTAGACCTCATCCAGATCGTCATAAAGGAATGCATTCTTGACATCAAGCTGCCAAAGGTTCCAACCCTTGCATGCATCACAAGATAACAAAACTCTGATAGCGTTCATCTTTGTTGCCGGGGCAAACGTTTCCAAATAGTGAATACCAAGGATTTGCGCATAACCCCTTGCCACCAGTCTTGCCTTGTACTTCTCGACATTCCCTTGTGTGTTCTGTTTCACAGAGAACACCCATTTACACTCAACCATCTTCTTTTTATAGGGAAGAGTCACCAAATCTCATGTATGGTTCTTCTCAAGAGCATTCATTTCCTCAATCATCACTTCTCTCCATATAGGGACCTCTAGAGTCTGCTGTCATGATACAGGTATAGAGAAAGAAGCAAGATAAGACAAAAAAGCCTTGTAGGTAGTAGAAAGAGAGTCATGAGACACATAATGTGATAAAGGGTGACGAGTACAAGAGCAGATACATTTTCTAGGGCAATCGGTGGATCGGAAGACCCTGAGTCAGGATCCAATGATTGTTCTGGTGGCATGGTCGGATCTTGTGTGTTTGTCCTCTTTGTACGTCGAGTATATACTTGCGAGTTCGGAGCAGTAAAGGGAAGAGGTTGAGACACAGTAGGAGGACTCACTTCCACTGGTAGAGTCTCCCCCTGAAGTGAGGGATACGGCGGTGGTATGGGCAAAGGAATATAGGGAATAGTAACAGGAGAGGATTCACCCGAGGCTGGGTCACCCGAAGCAGATCCATGGTGACAAACACTTTCTTTGTAGATGAGTGAAAACACTTGTACCCCTTCTGCGTAGAAGAGTGGCCAATAAAAACACATTTAAGTGCGTGAGGATCGAGTTTGGAAGGGCGGGGGTAGTGGATGTGAACGAAGCAAACACATCCAAACACCTTAGAGGGAAGCTTAGTAGGTTGCACATGGAGGGTGTCAAGAGGGGTAACATTCCCAAGAACACGAGAGGGCATACGATTAATGAGATATGCTGCAGAAAAAGCTGCATCACCCCAATAGAATTTCGGAAGACGCATGGTGGACAAGAGGCAACGAGCAACTTCCAGGAGATGACGATTTTTCTGCTCAACAATACCATTTTGTGTTGGGGAATAAGCACAGGTAGTCTGGTGGAGGAAGTCATGATCAGCCAAATAGCGTTCAAACTGCGAATCCATGTATTCTTGGTCATTGTCACTGTGAAGAATTTTAATGGTGGTATGAAATTGAGTGAAGATCATGTTATAAAATCATCGGAAAACAAAAAAAATATCACTTTTGTGGCACATCAAATATAACCAAGTAGTATGAGAGAAACAATCAATAAAAGTTACAAACCAGACAACCAGAAATAAGAGTGGGGCAGGGCCCCAAATATCAGTATGACTAATAACAAAAGGTATAGAACTAGACAACGAAATATGTTTAAACGAAATACGATGATATTTGTTTAGACTACAGACATCACACACAAATGAATCAAAGACAACATTAGACATGGCAGAAAACAACAATTTCATAACAGAAGTAGACAGGTGGTCCGGACGATAATGTAGGGAATACGAAGGATGGGTAGTGCTGGAATGAAGACCCAGAGGAGGTGAGGTTGGGGGAGTCGAGCATATAGAGTCCATTGACCATGCTACCAGAGAAAATCACCTTCCCGTCGTCAGGTCCTGAAAAACAGAAAAGGAAGGAAGAAAGGTCACAGAGCAGTGCATGTAGTTAGATGACTAATAGAAAGTAAATTACAAATAAAATTGAGAATATGAAGGACAGAGGATAAGGTGAGAGAGGAGTAGGAGATGGAATCCTTTCCTGCAATAGAGGAAAGAGAACCATCTGCAATGCTCAATTTATCACGGCCAGAGAGGGGTATAAGAGATAAAACCTGTAGAAGACCCAGTCATATGATCTGTAGCCCCAGAGTCAATAATCCACTGGGCGAAAGGATGAGAGGCAGGAGAGTGAGCACATGGAAGTCCCGCGTGAGCGTAGGAGGAAGAAGCAGAATGCTCCGTAGAAACTCCCTGCATCAAGCGTCGGAGGGCTAGCATTTCATCTACAATAAATGCACCAGGAGGGGCAAAGCCATCTGAACTAGAATAACTAGGGGGATATCGACAGTAATATCAGTGAGATGAGCAGCACGAGCAGAAGTATGACGACCAGAGGAGCGTCCAAAACCACGACGATGTCTATACTAGTCACTTTTGGAAAAAGCCCTTTACACTTTGCGGCACCAAGCTAGCCATCTGCTTTGCCTGTCATACACAGTTAGATCTTCAGACCAAGGCCGTCAATCATATGGTGGAGATGTACCCCTGATGCATCGCCATAGACTGCCCAAAGACTGGGCCCAATGTCATCGTGGGTGAAGTACTGCTACAATACATCCTATCACATATCTCTGCAGACCATATCCTTTTGTCTTATGTTTGGGAGGGATCCCCCATGCCTACTCACTTCAAGAGGCGACACCACTCACATGATGGTTGTGTACGAGGACTTTCAGGCTCGTGATCAGATTCCCACATTAGGGCGAGAGCGCCTCCTCCAGTACTAAGCCTGGATGAAAACTGCTTACAACTGAAACCACTGCAAGCCCTTCTTTGCAACTAATGAATGAGTGGGGCTTAAAAATGGTGCCCGTATTGACAGGACATATACTGTCAAGACCCCTTATCAAAAGTTAAGCCCCAAGTACTATGGGGTCTTTCTGGTGCCGTAGAAAATTAATGAGGTGGCCCACTAACTCTAGCTTTCACCTGATGCCTGAATTCACAACATCTTCCATGTCTCTCAATTAAAGTCATTCATAGGAACGCACCCCTCCCCCCGACAACACCCTTGGTGCTCCAGCCGTCACGGATGAATGACAAGCTTGATCTAAATAAGGGAGGAGACGTTACAGACTAGGGCGTATGTCGGTCCACACCGCACAAGGATTAAGGGCGCAACTAACATCCTTGTCATTTTTATTATCATTTTGTCTTTGAAACACTTTTATTAAGCCTTATGAGGGGCATTTTGGACAATTTGTTGTGTGGTCTTTACCCTACTTGAGGAAATGGAAATGAAGAAAAAGGCAAGCAATTATTATAAAAAACTCTCTTATTTCTCTATCTCTCTCTACTTCCCTTACTCGTGATTGATTATGACATTGACTTGCACATTCCGCACGTTGACACTGCAACGGACGACACTCCTCTTTTCATCGAAGGATCCGTTCTTCTTTCCATCGGAGGATCCGTTTTTCTTTCCACTAGAGGATCTATTCTTTTTTCCACTATATGATTGGTTCCTCCCTGCCTCTTCTCCCTTCATTCCCCTCCATAGCAACCATAGGTTCTCGGGGCTCAAGGAAGGGGAACTTTAATCTCCTTCGCGACTTCTCCCTCGCTCGACCGCACTGGAGATTTCAATGGGGTTACGTATCAGTGTCACTCAAGGAGGCATGATATGTGGAAGTAGCAGTTGTCAATCCAAAAGGCATGATAATAAATTGACAAGCAACGTTGAGATAGGTATGATAGACAGTTTTATGATGTGAAAATTTGGTGGAACTGTGGAAGCCTGAATGGTAGCGAAGTTGGCAAAATAGGCGGTCACTACTCAGTGTGTATAGAGGAAGTTGTGGTCAACAATATGACATTCCGAGCATGATAATCGGCACAAAAGTTTCAAGAATCTTCTTATTTGCAGATGGGGAGGTGTGATGAGCTAGTGCTCGATTGGATGATGCAGACCGCGAGTATGGAGGCTACCAATTTTTTCTTCTTTCTGTAAGTGGTGGCCGAGTTATTGAAGTCATTCTATGACAAGGAACGGGTTGGCACCATGAAGGGGCAAGATGGAAATGTGTACCCAAAAATGGTTCAGGAGATCGTGGTGCAACACCAACACAATTGAGGATCGTCGATGCTAACCATATCTGAGAAGGAATTGGCGGGGTGGTTCAGGAGGTGGATGTGCTTGGTGATTTATTCATGGAAGAGGTCGTGGGTGATTCATCTATTGATGAGGACAGAGAACTTGGTGTTATTGAGGGAGTCACAAATGTGAAGGGTGTAATGTGAGGAGGAAGGGATGAGGGTGTGGGGGGAAATTTTAGGTTGTGGAGGTGCGAGTTGAATAATGAGGTCCTTAGGGAGGTTGCACCTAGTTTGAGCGATCAGTCCTGGTTCTTGGGATCAAAGGACAGTAATATGTAACAGGAAATGGCAATGGGTTTGGACGTACCAAATAAGGTGGGGGGGGGGGGGGGGGGGGGGCAAGTTTCTTGGTTGGGGTGGGGGTCAAGTTTCAGTAACAACAGAGAAGTCAGAAGGTAGTAGGGATCAACCTAAAAACGGCAATAATTTGTGTGATTTATGTCAGTAAATATGTTATTTTGTATCTTGGCAAGCCCGACAAATTTAGACCCTAAGAATTTTGCAGGGGATTTAGTGTGGAGTAATGAAATGAAACAACTTGGCATAAAGATGCCTGAGAGAGCGGTTGTGTGATTGGAAAATGATTCACAAGCTTTGATAGGCATAACTCATGGTAAACTAGGTGAGCTTGGCAATATCAAACTAATTAACATGATATTGCAATGATTGCTCAAATCCAGCTCACACCTCTTTCTGGAAGGTATTTGTTTAATGGACTAGGAAACGTTTCATATAGTCATTGTTTAAGGTTGTTAGAAAAGCCCAATTAAGGGCTCATGTTTTCTTCTTTCTCTCTCCTTGTATTAGTCCCACATCATGTATTAGGATTTCTCTCTTCTTTCTTCTCATATATAAGTGTGTGTATACTTGTAACTATTTATTCAAGAAATATATATAAGGTTTTGGGCCTCTCTTTACATGGTATCAGAGCCATCGGTCTCCACCTTGTATTCGGTCTACTGCTTGCGGTCTACAGGTTCTGTCCGCCCGGACTTGCTTGTCCGGCCTGTTCTCCTGGAAACCGCCCGGTGTTTTTCTTCTCCCTCCTAGCCGCCATATCGTGCGGTCTGCCCCCTTTTAACCGCTCTCTCTCCTCGTGGCTTCCACTTCTCCTCCACCTCCTCCTACTCATCTCTCTCTTTTATAAACTCTCATGTGGATCTCACTTCATCTTGTATCTATCCGCGCGGTCTTCCTCCATATCCGCGCAGCCTGTTTTCTCTCTTCCTGCTTGTGGCCTCACCGTGACCGTGCAGACTTTCTCTCCTTCGGCTAGCCGCTGCGACTTGTCTTGTCGATTAGCGGTCTCTTCTTTTGCTGCAAGCCGCATCCTGGTCGCGACTCTTCTTGTCGCTGGTGTGTCCATCGAGACCGTGCGGCTTCTGCCTCTACCGCACCTGCTCTTCTCTATTCGGCTTCCCTCTAGCCGCCCGGCCTCCTTATGCTAGCCGCCCGGCCTTCTCTTTGCTAGCCGCCCAGCCTTCTCTCTGCTAGCCGCCCGGCCTCCTCTCTGCTAGCCGCCCGACCTCCTCTCTGCTAGCCGCCCTGCCTCCTCTCTGTTAGCCACCCAGACTCCTCTCTGCTCGCCGCACGGCCTTCTCTCTGCTAGCCGTCCGGCCTCCTCTCTGCTAGCCGCCCGGTCTCCTCTATGCTAGCCGCCCGACCTCCTCTCTGTTAGCCGCCCGGCCTCCTCTCTGCTAGCCGCCTGGCCTTCTCTCTGCTAGCCGCCCGACCTCCTCTCTGCTAGCCGCCCGGTCTTTCCTTCTGCTAACCGCATGGCGTCTGATGATTCCACTGCCACCTCTATTGCGTCCTTCTCTGTGGAAAGTATCACCTGTCTCTTTCATAATACTTGTTGGATCGTTGATTCTGGCGCTACTCACCATATCACCTCCCAGAAACCCACAGCGTATCTATAGACGCCTCATCCTGCTCGCATCACTGTGGTCAACGGTGACACCCTACCAGTCTCTGGCTCCGCTGCTCTTCAGCTAACGCTGACCCTTTCTCTTTCCTCGGTTCTTCACGTTCCGGGGTCTCCTTTAAATTTATTATCTGTTAGTCGTCTCACACACGACCTTGATTGTTGTATTACCTTTTCACCTTCTTCTTTTCTTATGCAGGATCGCCGCACCCGGAGTACCATTGGTAAGGGGCAGCTGGTGAATGGGTTGTACATCTTGGATATCCCACCACCTCTTCTCTCTGTCATCTCCACTGTTGATTGACATCGCCGCCTTGGACATGCTCCCATTCCGATTCTCAAGTGAGCTCTTCCTGATATACCTTTACGGGAGTTCTCTTGTGAATCTTGTATCTACAGCAAACAACATCGTTCTTCTTTCCCCCCTGCCTGTACCAGGAGTAGTACTCCCTTATCTTTAGTTCATTCTGATGTCTGGGGTCCTTATAAAATCCCTAGTATTTTTGGCTTTCGCTATTTTGTCACGTTCATTGACGATTACTCCCGTACCACGTGGCTCTATTTACTACATGATCAAACTAAACTTACCTCTATATTTCGCACTTTTTTACTTGAGATGCGTACTCAGTTCGCTACCCCGCTCAAAGTAATTCGCACTGTTAATGCTCGGGAGTATACGGGTCGTGCCTTCTCCAATCTCTGCACTGAATTTGGTGTCATCCATCAAACTTCATGTGCGTATACCCCTCAGCAAAACGGGGTGATAGAACGCAAAAATCGTCATCTTCTTGATATTGCGCGCTCACTTATGTTCCAAATACACGTTCCAATCAAATAATGGAACTTTGCTGTATCCACCGCCTGTCATCTCATCAACCGTCTTCCCTCATTTGTTCTTGATTCTGCCTCACCCATCCAACTCCTCTATCCCTCCACCAACCTCACCTCTCTCACACCGCGGATCTTTGGGTGTGTTTGCTATGTCCACCTTCTTGGCCCTCCTTCCGACAAACTTGCTCCTCGGGCAGCCAATTATATGTTTGTTGGCTACTCCCGCACTCAAAAGGGGTACGTCTGCTACTCTCCTACTGACGACAAGCTGGTCGTTTCTGCGGATGTCACCTTCTGCGAATACCAGCCCTTCCACTTACCCACCACCACCTCGTCTTCTGCTCCCTCTATTCCTCGGCCTGCTGTACCGGTCACGCCATCTGTGCCGTCTTCTTCCTCCTCTCCCCTCGTTCCTCCTCGGGTTCCTCCACCACTTATCCGTGTCTACTCTAGTCGCTCATCCAAGGATGCTCCCGTGACCCAGCTCCCTGCCACCAGCGATACCTCGGCTACGGAAGATCACGCTCCCGTCTCTACAGCTCATCCCTTGGCCAACTACGTCTCTCTACATCGGCTAACGCTGCCTCTCTACGCGTTTGCCACCTCTCTTTCCTCTATTTCTATACCTAACAATGTGCAGGAAGCGCTTCAACGCCCCGGGTGGCGGGCCGCTATGAACGATGAAATGCGGGCTCTCTGGGCTAACCAGACCTGGGATCTGATTCCTCTTCCTGCTGGCCACACCTCTGTTAGCTACAAATGAGGGTATGCCATTAAACATGCGGCGGATGGCACTATCGACCGTCTGAAGGCTCGCCTCGTGGCACGGGGCTTTACTCAGCAACATGGCCTTGATTACGAGGAAACCTTCTCTCTCGTGGCCAAATTGAACACGGTCTGTGTTCTCCTCTCCTTGGCTGTTCATCGTCACTGGCCATTTTATCAGCTGGACATTAAGAATGCCTTCCTCAACGGCGATCTACAGGAGACAGTTTATATGCAGCAGCCTCCCGGGTTTGAGACCACGGGGGAGTCTTTGGTATGTCACCTTCGTAAATCCATTTGGTCTCAAACAGTCCCCGCGTGCGTGGTTTGAAATGTTCAGTAAGGTGGCCTGTGTTAGTGGCTTCACTCGGAGCTCGGCTGATTTTTCTCTCTTCACCCGACACCGGTCAATCGGGACTATGATTCTTCTGGTCTACGTTGACGATATCCTGATTACTGGCGATGACAAGGCAGGAATACAACAGATCAAGGAACAGTTGAATTCCGTCTTTCAGACCAAAGATCTGGGCAACCTTCGGTACTTTTTTGGGCTCGAGGTCGCACGACGCCCTGATGGTCTTGTGTTATCTCAAAGGAAGTATTGTATGGACCTCCTTCATGATGCAGGTTATTCTGGGTGCAAACCTGCGGAGACTCCTATGGACGCAAATCACAAGCTCTTGGCCCATAGCTCTGACTCTGACAAGCTGCTTACAAATCCGGAATATTACAGACGCTTGGTTGGGAAGCTGATCTACCTTACGGTGACTCGACCAGACATCTCATTTGCTGTGTGAGTTGTGAGTCGTTTCATGCACGCTCCTCGGACATCTCATCTTCAAGCTGTCGAGCGCATCCTTCGATATCTCAAAATCGTCCCAGGACAAGGACTCGTGTACAAGTCATCCACATCTCTATCACTTGTCGTGTATTCTGACGCTGACTATGCATGATCTATTGATGATAGGCGCTCCACAACTGGGTTATGTACTTACTTTGGTGGACACCTCATAACTTGGCGTAGCAAGAAACAGAATGTGGTTACGCGTTCCTCTGCTGAAGCCGAGTACCGGGCTATGGCTGCTGTTGTTTCTGAGCTAACCTGGCTTGAAGGCCTTCTGAGAGACTTAGGTGTTCGTCTCTCATCTCCGGCAACCTTATTTTGCGACAGTCAGGCAACAATTCATATTGCCAAGAATCCAGTTTTTCACGAACGAACAATGCATATCGAAGTTGACCGTCACTTTATCCGGGAAAAGGTACAGTCAAAGAAGATAGATTTGGAGCATGTTCCTGCTACCGACCAAGTTGCGGACATCCTGACGAAAGCTCTCTCCAGGCCGCTATACTATCAGTTCTTATCCAAGCTTGGTGCCTACGACTTGTACGCTCCAACTTGCGGGGGAGTGTTAGAAAAGCCCAAGTAAGTGCTCATGTTTTCTTCTTTCTCTCTCCTTGTATTAGTCTCACATCATGTATTATGATTTCTCTCTTCTTTCTTCTCCTATATAAGTGTGTGTATACTTGTAACTATTTATTCAAGAAATATATATAAGGTTTTGGGCCTCTCTTTACAAAGGTAATCCAATTATAGTTCTCATTTTTATGATATATAATAATAATTCCAAGCAATATATTATTTATAATATTT
Organism: Platanthera guangdongensis; assembly: GCA_039583875.1. NCBI lineage: Eukaryota > Viridiplantae > Streptophyta > Magnoliopsida > Asparagales > Orchidaceae > Platanthera > Platanthera guangdongensis. The sequence continues at coordinate 6,578,066 of CM077162.1, read as the reverse complement.
AATTCCAATCATTGAAGTTCTATGTGAAAACAAACATGAGCTTATTTCTGTTTACCCCGAAATTGGCCTTCACCTCCTCTAAAGTGAGCGCACCATGTGTTAGCCTTAGCTAGGCGATTTTTCTTTTTGTTGATCGCCCTGTCTGCGAGGTATCCTTTTCGGGAGTGCTCGCGGACTCCTTTTTAGAGATCGCCCTATCCGCGAGGTCTCACCTTCGGGAGTGCTCATGGACTCCTTTTCGGTGATCGCCCTATCCACGAGATCTACCCTTCGGGAGTGCTCGTGGACTCCCTTTCAGTGATTGCACTGTCCGTGAGGTCTCCCTTTCGAGAGTGCTCGCGAACTCCTTTTTGGTGATCGCCCCGTCCGCGAGGTCTCCCTTTCAGGAGTGCTCGCAGACTCCTTTTCAGTGATCGCCCGTCCGTGAGGTCTCCCCTTCGGGAGTGGTCGTGGACTCCTTTTTGGTAATCGCCCAGTCTGTCGGGTCTCCTCTTCGGGAGTGCTCGCGGACTCCTTTTCGGGGATCGCCCTGTCCGCGAGGTCTCCCCTTCGGGAGTGTGGTTGTGAACTCTATTTCGGTGATCGCCCTATCCTCTCCCCTTCGAGGGTGCTCGCGGACTCCTTGTCGTCCGCTAGGTCTCCCTTTTGGGAATGCTCACGGACTCCTTTTCGGTGATCGCCCTGTCCGTGAGGTCTCCCCTTCGGTAGTGCTCGCAGACTCCTTTTCATTGATCCCCCTGTCAGCGAAGTCTCCCCTTCAGAAGTGCTTACATACTCATTTTTGGTGATCTCCCAGTCCGCAAGGTTTCCCATTCGGGAGTGCTCAAAGATTCCTTTTTGGTGATCACCCGATCCGCGATGTCTCCTATTCGGGAGTGCTCGCGGACTCCTATTCGGTGATCGCCCTGTCTGCGAGGCCTATCCTTCGGGAGTGCTCACAGACTCTTTTTTGATGATCGCTCTGTCCGCGAGGTCTCCCCTTCGTGAGTGATCGCCCTGTCCGCGAGGTATCCCCTTCGGGAGTGCTCGCGGACTCCTTTTCAGTGATCGCCCTGTCCGCGAGGTCTCCCCTTCTGGAGTGCTCACGAACTCATTCTCGGTGATCGCTCTGTTCGCGAGGTCTCCCCTTCGAGAGTGCTTGTGGACTCCTTTTTGATGATCGCCATGTCCGCACGACCATCTTTTTTAGGGAGGCAAAGAGGCCAGGAGCTGCAGCATGCGAGCTCTGTTTAAAGCTCTATAGGTGGCAAGGGTGGGCACTCCTTTTTAGGTTGCGCGAGCGGCCTGGGCAACCTCTCCATGGTGACCCCAGACTCAACAGTTATTCTCAAAACCCTTTAGTTCGAACGTTGTGGCTTGATGACACTTTTGACACCAACAATTTCAGTGATGTGTCTAATATGATTCAAACCCAATAATGAAATTATTGTTTGATTCCAGATAATTTCATAGAACTGGATAATATTAAAATACTATTATATGAATTAATATACAGCAGATGTCACATAAAAAATGTAATATTTTTGAAAGTAATATTTATCCTTTTACTAAAATGATTTACTATGTAGTATAGATAAGTCATATAGGCCATTTGGCTATATAGTATCTGTAACCATCCACAGCAGAGAGGTATACTGTATACCAATAAAAATACATGAGACCAATACATACCCTGCATACTGCTACCAAAAATAGACGCGGAATAAATTCAATGGGCATCTGGTAGGGATGCACGACCCCAACACCCGCCATTCAGCCTACCACGATTTTTTATGCATAGCATGCCTACATTGATGTAATCATGTAATGTGTTAGATTTATATAATAATATGTCTGCATATGTTGAGGCCGACTCGGAATAGGTTAACGGGTTCGTGTCAAACTACGGTTTGACCCTATGCTTGAAGTACTATTTATACCATATTCCATACTTAGATGGGATATGATAGAATACTTTGAGCAAACCCTTTTACATTCTCAAAGTATCGGCTCTGCTAGGGTTGCTCCCAAGCGATTTCACAATTCCGTCATCGCTGTGCTTCCCGGTTTTTCGCGAGTTTCCTCACCCAGAGCTGTGCGCTATTTTCGCCGCTGAAGTTCCCGTCCCGCTCCTGAGAGCCGCCACTCTGCCTCCTGTGTTTGCGTCGATCGCGAAGAAAGGGGATCGGCATGCTTCTTCCCTCCGCAGATCGCTAGGTGCAAATCGTCACTTGAGATCGCCGCTGAAATAGCCCCGCCTAGCGATTTTGTCATTGTTCTTCTTCAACTTTCGGCGAGGCTTGCTGGGTAGAGTTTTTCTGCTCAGATCCGGCCGCCGACTGGAAGAGGAGTCCGTTTGTGGCTTCCTCTTCCTCTGTCGTGCGCTGATCTACCTCTTGTGCTCAGAATCTGTACTGATCCGGCCACCTCTGCAGAGATCCAGCCTCTCTTCGCTGCTCTTGTCTGCTCCTGTTATTGAATCGGGAGTAGCAGGCCTCATGTACGTAGATCTTCTTGTCGCTGGTTTGTTGTCTGGTTGATGGTAGAGAGAGGAGGTCCTTCAACCATTAGCCAGCAAGGAGGAATTTCTTGTTGACTGAGTTCCAAGATCTAGAATTTACTTTCAATTTGGAATTCTTGTTGTCTGAAATCCAATAAGGAGATCTAGTTGCTGCTCAAAGAGTACTGTTTTGATATGCTGAACTCAGATCCAGCGAAAAGTCTCTCAGATCTTTGGAGCACTTGTGAAGGTTTCACTGGTTGGATCTAGTCCTCTAGCGACTGCATTCAGCCGATAGGAGCAAGTTATTCTTAGATTGGATCTGAAGACCCGCGTCTCGTCTCCGTGCGACTCAAGTGACTTCTTTCCTGTTTATTGTTCTAGCTTAAAAGAGATGTCAAAGCTTGGTTCGTACGACATCGTCAAGCTACAATCGTTCGACCTCTCTGATTTTCACGCTTGGAAACTGCGCGTCCAGCTCGAATGAAAGAACGCGAGATATTTTATACCGTTCAGAGTGACTTCGCCACTACCGAAGAGGACGTGGAGGAATTTCAATGGAGAAAGGGCGAAGACTTCTGCAGGGATTACCTCTTAAATTCACTGAACCCAAGACTTGCCCTAACCTATAGCGGTTATAAGACTGCAAAGGAGATTTGAGATTGCTTTAACGCTAACTTTCAGAAGGAATATGGGTTGTTGAGGACTCTCCTTTGTGAGACTCTTCAATTTAAGATTCAATTTAAACTCGTCAATCAGCTCATAAATAATCAAACTGGAAAGTCTGCGTCTCAAGTTGGCGGATGACAAGTCCGATATCTCAGATAATTTCTTTGTGTGTCTCATTCTTAGCAAACTACCTCCTGAGTGGTCGACCTTCAAGACTGAAATGCACAGGCTGAAGGAAAAGATCGCACTTGATGAACTCAAAAGGTTCATTCATATCGAGGATCAAAATATCGCTGGTAAGAGTTTGGAACAAAGTGGTCAGTCCTCACAGGCTGTCAACTTTGTTTCTCGACCCAGCAAGCCTCGACGGAAGCCACCAGCACCCAAAGGTGAAGCCTCTGTACAGTTGGCGCCTAAAAAGCACTCTTTCAAAAAGAAGAGAGGCAAGTGACACAACTGCGACAAGTGAGGACACTAGGCGGCTGATTGCAAGGCTCCGAAGAAGAAGAAGGAGGAAGCCCCACAAAATGTGGCGAACATGCTGTCGGATGCCTCAGATCCTAAGTCCTTCGTGGCTATAATCGGAAGCAGTCACCGCAGTTTGTTCTCTGAGTGGTGGCTAGATAGTGGTGCTACCTGTCATGTGACGAATGACAGAGGTCTACCCACCGAGGTCAAGGTGGACCAGGAGAAGGTGGAGAACTGCAATGGAGGAGAGACCGAGATGACCCATGCTGGGACAGCCGAGCTAGTTCTCTCATCAGGTAAAATTTTATTTTTGAACAATGTTAAAGTAGTTCTTACATTAACTAAAAATCTGATTTCTATGAGTCTATTAGATAAGGCTGGGATGTCCTTCACAACTCAAAACAGTAGAATGACCTTAATGGTAAATTCACTTTATTTTGGCTGTGCGTACCTGATCAACGAAATGTATAGACTTAGCTTAAACAATGATAACATTAATCAAATTAGTTTGAACCTTATTGATCCTAAGTTGTTAGATAACAGACTTGGACATATGAACTATTGGAAAATGCTATATCTTGCGAAAAGTCATAACATCGTCATAGGTCTGTCTATTCGATTTGACAAGTGTGCGGTGTGTGCTCAAACCAAAATAACTAGAAAGCCTTTCAAATTGGTTTCTAGAAACACAAAACTCCTTGAATTGGTACATTCAGACCTCTGTGATTTTCGTAGTCACGTCACTAGAGGGGCAAAGAAGTATCTAATTACTTTCATAAACGATTTTTCTAGATATTGTTATGTGTATCTGTTAAAATCAAAAAACGAAAATTTTGAGACATTTAAGACCTTCAATTCTCGTGTGGAAAATCAGTTAAACTTGAAAATTAAAAGATTTAGAAGTGATCGAGGAGGAGAATACTCTGTTACTGGGTTCAAGAAATTTTGTGCCTCTGAGGGAATAATTCTTGAAACCACAGCTTCTTACTCACCACAGTCAAATGTTGTTGCCGAGCGAAAGAATGGAACTTTGACAGAGATGTTGAATTCTTTGTTCCTAACAGCTGGCAGGCCTAATTCTTTTTGGGGAGAAGTAGTTCGTACTGCAAACCACATTCTGAATAAAGTGTCTCATTCTCAGCTCACTTCTAGCTCGTATGAGCTGTGACACGGTCATCCTTGTAGATATGATACTCTACAAACTTGGGGCTGTATCGCGTATGTGCAAATACAAGATCTTAAGATGCTTAATGTGGGACCTAGAACAATGATGTGCGTCTATCTAGGTAGTGTAGAAGATAGTGCAGCCGACAAATTTCTTGATCTATCCACGAATACCGTAATAGAGTCTAAAGATGTCATATTTTTTGAAAATAAGTTTGTCAAGGATTATGATTTGTCTGTCTCCGGGTCTAATGATATGATTTTAGAATCTATCGCAGAACCTGAAGCTGACCCTTCTAACACTGCTCCTCAACCTTTAGAGGTGGAGCCTGTTCCACTTAGCGCATCTACAAGAGAAAAAATCTCTAAGAACTTTGGTAAGAATTTCGTCACCTATCACTTAGAGGATGATTCATTCTCCTATCAAGAAGCAATGAGATCAAAAGATTCGTAGTTGTGCGCAGAAACCATTGATGATGAGATGAACTCGCTGCTACATAACAATACTTGACATCTAGTTGACTTGCCGAAAGACGCTAAAATCCTAAAATGCAAGTGGATGTTGAAGAATAAACTACATAGTGATGAGTCTATAGTCAGGTATAAAGCGCGTCTCGTAGCTAAAGGTTATAAACAACAGGGAGGTATATACTATTTTGATGTTTATTCACCTATGTGTCACCTATCGACTATTAGGATACTTCTGATTCTAGCGTCTATCAAGAACTTTACGGTTCATCAGATGGATGTGAAAATAGTCTTCTTAAATGGAGAGCTTGACGAAGAGATCTACATGGCACAACCTGAAGATTATGTGCAGAAATATCTAAAAGATAAAGTGTGCAAATTGGATAAATCAATTTATGAGCATAAACAAGCGCCTAAGATGTGGCACATGAAATTTGACCGGGTGGTGAAGAGCCTCGGATTTCAGTCTAATCTCTCCGACAAATGTCTTTATCACCGCTCATTGTCGAATCAGACAGTCATTATATGTTTATATGTGGATGACATGTTGATTTTGGGGTCTAATTTTGCTTCAGTTAGGGATATTAAGTCGACTATAGCAGAAGTTTTTGACAAGGACTTTGGTCCTGTGGATATCCTGTTAGCTATGAAAGTTAGAGTTGACAAAGGTCGGGTTACTCTTAATCAGGCTCATTATATTGAGCAAGTTCTTTCTACCTGGGGATATGATAACTGTAGGCCGGCTGAGACACTGTTTGATCATAATATCAAGTTGAGTTCTAATGAAGAGACCAGTATTGATCAAGTTAAGTATTCCAAAATAATTGATAGTCTCATGTATGACACAAGTTGTACAAATCAGACATTGCTTTTTCGGTTACCATGCTGAGTCATTTTACCAGTAATCCAGGCAAAAAATATTGGGAAGCCCTATACAGGCTATTGAGATACCTGAGAGGTACTAAAGATCATGTTCTATGCTACACTGATTACCCACCTACTGTGGAAGGACATTCTGATGTCTCATGGTGTTCAGAAGCCGGGAACAACAAGTCTACTAGTGAATATATATTCACTTTGGGTGGAGCTGCTATCACTTGGAAATTCAAAAGACAGACCTATATAGCATTGTCATCTAGGAAAGCCAAGTTGTTTGACTTAGCTTCGGCTGATGAAGAGACAGATTGGATCAGGAACTTGACATTAGAAATTCTCTTGTCTAAGTTACAAGTCAACTCATTGAGCTTGTATTGTGATAATCAAGCAGCAGTACAAGTCGTTAAGAATATCCTCTATAATACTAAGAGTAGACATGTACGACTGAGACATGCATTACTGAATTATCTAAAAGAACAAGAAATTATCACTTTTATCGATATACGTTCAAAGGATAATCTAGCTGATCCATTGACGAAAGGAATGCACAAAGACTAAAGGCGATTTAGTTCGGCATTAGTTCAGCATCAGGCGATTTAGTTCGGTCTTTATCCAAACGTTTTGATTATTCTGATTTTCTTTGTCAAAGCAAGCATGTTGTGCTCCGTTAATGCTCTTTGTTGCTGAGTTCGAATCTGATAAGTTGTTTCATTCCAAACTTGATGCTAACAACTTCACCTGAATTCGACTTTTGCCTTGGAGGAGAGTGTTATTTCAAATTTGATAACACAATCTAACTTGATTTTGTCTTTTCTTCTGTAGATTTGTTCCATTCCAAACTTGATGAGTTCCAATTAATTTTATAAGGGCGGTAACCGTGACATTTCATATAGGCTCACAGATATAGCTGATGTGTTCAGAAGTCTGAAAATCGTTTCGGTTGAAACAGATATCAAGTTCTGAGGTAAAACTATAATATTCTGTGAACGTGTGCTCTCAGCCAAATTAAAATAACTAATACTAAGTTCTTTTATTAGAACTAGATATTTACAAATTTGCAAAAGATAGAATTCATTCTAAAATAAAATTCTCAGATGGAATTGCAGGGGCTGTTGGGATTGGAGGAGCACTGGTTGACCGGGATCCAAATCAGGGCGATCTTTTGGATGATGAGTTTTACAGTGTTATGAATTTATCTTTTGCTACTTCCGTTTAAAGCATTGTTTAGCTCTTCTTTCTATGCACTGTTTGATTGGATTTTTAGCTCTCTGTTTGTTTAGGACGTCAGACATATAGGGTCTGTGTCTTGTTGTACCTAAGACTATTCTGTGTTGCAGCTGAGTTTCGTTTTACTTATGCGTGCATACTATTTTTGTTTAAGTCTAATTTTGTTTGGAACAGGTGCTGGACAAGGTTGTGTATGATTCACGGTTGGTTGAATTTTGCACAAACCACCCTCTATCTGAAGTCTGGGTTCGCGGCGAACATAGGAGGAGATTGTTAGATTTATATAATAATATGTCTGCACGTGTTGAGACCGACTTAAAATAGGTTAACGAGTTCGTGTCATACTAGGGTTTGGCTCTATGCTGAAAGTACTATTTATACCCTATTTCATACTTAGCCGGGGTATGCTAGAATACTTTGATCAAACTCTTCTACATAATGCATGTAAATAAACCAGTGCAAGCAAATTGCAGCAGTAAGATGAAGAAGAAACGCCTAGAATTGGGAGAAATTTGTGGAATCTCACACTAATATCTGGGTCCGTTGAATCGTCCAGCACCTGAATGATTAACCGATCCAATGGCCATGACAGCCCGCACGCCGCCCCGATTGAGAGTTTGTACACCTGCACCCAGTTTCGCAAAACTGAATCAACCACCGTCTCCTCAGAAAACAAAGAAGAGAGAACGTGCGATGGTGTAAAAAGCATACCTCCTTCTCATTAAACATGGGGATCTGAACGAGAATCATTGGGTAATTAGAACTCCCAGCCTCCAAATCGCCATTAATCGCCTCCCATTTGTATCGCTTCTCCGGCGTCAAGCGAAGGAGCTTCACGGTGAGGCTCGCGAAGGACATGAATAGCACCTCAGCAAGCAGCATCAAAGATAGCACGAGGCACACGGCTACAGTGGCTTTCATCACGGGCGCAATCGCCGCTGTACGAACTCCTTCCCATGCCACACGATACCAATCTGGAAGCATCCCGTCCGTGAACACAACCATCGCCTCCACTCCACGAGCTAACGATCCGGTAAGGAAGAGAATCCCATTAACCTCCGGCGGCTTCTCTACGGCGTCGCCGTCCGGGGTCATGTCGGCGTCGGAGACGAGGAGGAGCACAAGGAATAGCACTCCCAATGCCCTCGCCTCCATCTCCACACTGGCTCGTATCGTCGAGGAAGTTTGCCCCCGTTCCGGTGTATAGAGGGACGGGGAAGGTAGTGGGGCGCCGTGGGGCGCCTTTACGTCTCATAATTTTTAACTCACCGAAAATGCACCCATGGTGGCACCCGACATTCAGACCGTCACAGCAGAATCAAACAAATTGTTTGGTATCCTCGAATGTCCATGAATAAAACATTGTATTCGCTGAATGTATATGCGTGGAACCGTGAAGTAGATTTATGTTTACCGCTGTAATTAAAATTAAATAAATATAAACATGTGCGTTAAAAATTTCTTGTGATTCGAAACAGTATTATTATATTTTATTCAACGTAATCTTGATACATCATTGCAATTATTAAAATATAGCATTATTATTATTATTAAAATAAGGATGATGAAGAATAATTTCTTGAAGGAATATAAAGGTGATTGTTATTTTATTCAATGTAATCTTGATACATCATTGCAATTATTAAAATATAGCATTATTATTATTAAAATAAGGATGATGAAGAATAATTTCTTGAAGGAATATAAAAACCCATGTAAAAAAAGTTTAAATTAATTTTAAAAATAAAGAAAGAAAAATAACCCGAACCCTTTTAGGCTCTGTTTGGGACGGCTACAGCGATTAGAGAAGTAGTAGTGGGAAACGGTGGTGAAATAATCAACTGTTTTGCATAGTGGTGGAAGAATTTGTGAATCTGTTTGAAAGTTCAGATTTTGCAGAGTAGTGGCACAACTATTTTATTTTTGAACTTAAAACAATAATTTTGAGACACTAGTTGGAAAACAATAGAACTGCAAACTATAAGAACAACAGTGAATAACAACAATATAACTGCAAAAGGGAAGAACAACTTGAAACAATAGAGCAGCAAACTAGGATCAGTTAATTAGCTAAAAATTGTTTCTATGAAGGCGTATAGAGCAGCAAACTTAAGGGAAAATAGAATGGGGGGCAAAACTGGGGAGGGAAAAAATCATGAATCTGTCACTGGCGGGGAGATCAACATTGGGGAAGAAAAGAAAATATGGAAGAAGAAATATGGAAGAACAGGCTGGGAGTTCGTCGAAGAGAGATGGTCGGCGGTTACATATCGCGAGGAGAGCAGCGGACTGTGGGGAGAATGTCACGAGAAGATTCGCGGCTCGGGCAAGACGGGGGAGAAAAGCAGGGTGGGGGGAGTCACGCGATTTCGAGTTGCGAAAAATTTTTGTGACTCGAAAACACTAAAAACCCGCGATTAATGAGCGGTGATGACTCCAACTGGAGCACCCCAAAAAATGTGGTGCGACGTTTCGAAAAATTGTGGCACCCCACACTCAAAACGCCGTGCCAAACAGAGGATTAATGCCCCCCTTAAGTCGTGCAAGCCGCCCCAGCCCGTCTCCCGCATGCACACATCTCCCGATTTCTGCCTCCCCGATCACTCCAGTCCCTGTGCTGCCCCCGCAAGCCAGCACTGGCGCCTCCTCTTGCTTCCTCGTTGCCTCCTGCTCTCCCCCCTTGCTCCAAAGCCGGCAACGTCCTCTCCCAGGGTCGGTAATCTGCTCTTTTGAGTCTGATTTGTCTCCTCCCCTAGCCCGTCATTTCCTCCCTTTCTCCAAGAGCCGTCTGCTCCTTCCTCCTCTCTCTCGTGGACAGCATCCACCCTCCACTCCGCTTTCAGGAGGTCGTCTGTCCACCTCCAAAGAGGGCCAACAATAACTTTCTCTCTTCTTTGGGCTCCGATTACGCCTAGGGTCTCTAATCCTTCTCCACTTAGATTTTGGGCTCAGATTTTGATTTCCTTGGGTAGGAATCTCCTTCCTCTCCCCATCTATTCAAATTTCTTAATCTTTCATGAAATTATTAATTTGTCTTTGAATATTGCGTATATTTGTGATCCAAGTTTTTTTACCTTCGTGTAATCGTCTAACCTTTTTTGTATTTGTGTTTTCCAGCGTCGTTCCTCGATTTAATTGGTGGGATCGTTCAAATTTCTCTCTGATTTAGGGTTTTGCCTCTCCTAAGCGCCGCCAAGTTTTTGTTTCCGCGTGATAATCTCTTTTCCCCTCAGTCTTGAAGGAGATAAATCTCTTAGTCACTCTTGATCTAGTTATGCAATCAATCAATGCATGTGGTAGCATAGTGAATTTTGTTGTATCTCTTTTGTTGTTCTTAAACAGGTTTAAAATAGGATTTTTGTTTTTTGCATGTGTTGCTGGAGTAGCCGGGCGGATAGGATGATTATCCGCTGAGTTGCTGGGTTGGCCGGTGATGCAGACTTGGTCTGGATTCGCACCAAGTTCAGGGTGGCTCAGTCTGGTAGGTCGCCCGAAGTTCGCAGTCATGTTCTTTGTCCGCTGAGCTCGGCAACTGTTAGTTATGTTCTAGTTGCGAGCTCGGAGAATGCGGACTGGAGCGGTGTCCGCAGGAGTGCGGACTGGATTTATATATGCAGTGTCAGCCTGGTTGCAGACCAAGTTTTGCCCTGGTGGTTTGGCGACTTGGCTGGGTTTCTTGCTGTGGTGGTGCGTCCTCAGCGGGCTTACTGTCTAGTTTAGTCGCGACGACCTGTTATTGTGTCTGCAGCTTGGCGGATACACTATTCTCGCCTCGAGATAGGGCAGTGTTCCTATCTACAAGGGCGGTGATCACACTTCTCTCCGCGCCTATAAATAGGACCCCCCCTGTCACATCAATGATACACCGACTTAACAATAAGTGGACTTGGGTAGTTGCTACAGACAGGGTTTTCTATCCGCGCATTTTGAAGTGCTTGACCAGTTTGTGTTGTGTAGGTTGTGCGTACAACGCTGAGAAGCCAGGGACTTGGTTCTGACTTCGGTCAGGGACAATGCAGATTCTGCGGTTTGCAACCAGCGGTTTGCAGCAGGTCGCTGCTTGCAACCAGGCGGTCTTCTCTTCTGCAAGTTATTTCCCAGTTCAATAAGTTGTCCGGTCTGGCGGCTTATTCAGTTCGGCAGCAGCAGTTCGCATGATCTGGAGGCTAGGCGACCTCGCGGTCAGTCGGCTTGCAGTTCAGCGGACAAAGTTCCTTTCAACATTGTAATAATGGGCAGTCCGCGCGGCTAGCTTGCGGTTTGACGACTTAGTGGTTTCAGCGGACTCCATAGCGGTTAGTACCAGAGCCGACGGTTACTACTTGAGTCCGCGCGGCTAGTTTTTTGCCTTGTATTTTTTCTGCTTCGATCGGGCACATTGGCGAATCATGTCTCGTCATGTATGTCTCGCCTTGTAAAGATTTTATGATAGTACAAGATATGTGTTCTTTTTTTTGCATCTGGCTTACTTGGGCTCAAATAGGTTGAGTGTTCCTGCGCCTGATTTACTGGTTTCCGCGGTTCACGATTTTTTACAAATACATGTGCACCTATTTTTTTTCATTGTCATATATATTTAAAAGCTTCCACATAATAAAACAGTTATTTTCCCCTAAAAAGTAATTATTTTAAATGTATTATCAGTATCTCTGCTCCCGCCTAACATGCATGGATTTTCTTTTCAACTCATGTCTTTGACATCACGACTCGTCCTGAAGCGAACTTTAACTTTTGTTGAGACAAGTAATTGTTTTAAATGTATTATCAGTATCTCTGCTCCCGTCTAACATGCATGGATTTTCTTTCCAACTCATGTCTTTGACATCACGACTCGTCCTGAAGCGAACTTTAACTTTTGTTGAGACGTGTCGTGACAGAATATAATTTGGGCCGACAAAGTTACAATTCTTGTATAATAACTGGCCACCACCCTTATTTATGATGCAATAGAAAATTATGTGTGATCGTAATAATAAAAATCAAATCCTCTTTATTTGAAGTAAAATGAATATTACCATTTTACAGTTCAAATCTATTTCTGACTAATCTGACGAGTTCATTAAATTCATCATATTTTATTTATTTTTTTCAAAATATTCTGCATCAGTAGATCAAGTAAGAATCCATCAAGATCATAAAATAAACCTTCATTTGGGATCCCTAATAGAGAGGATCATGGTCCTAATCATAGTAGGCCGGGTTAAAATACATAGATACCTAAAATTAGTCTCAAATGGTACAAAGTAATCTCTCCATAAAGGATGATATGGAAATCATATATAGTTAACATGCATACACATGTATTTACAATTATATTTACCAAAGAAAAGCAAGGTTTAGAAAAGTCGATAAAGAGTTTCAAGAGTACACACTTTGTACGATAAACATTTTAGTTGTGTATGAGCGTATATTGTTGATATCACTAGCCCAACTATAATTTTTTTCACTCACTAACAAGCGTCATCGATCACAGCCGTATATATCTGTAACAGCCCAGGGAGGACCCCGGGCGTTGTCAATTGTGTAGACGCTGCTTATAACTCTCAAATATTGTTGTGGAGCAATGTTCAAGAGTGCTTGGGGACTATCATGCATGGCCGCTCAACATGATTGAGCGTACTATTTATTTCAAACACGCGTTGTTGCTCAAAAACTTGATTCCAGTTGAAAGAATGAGCCAAATTTATTAAAGCACCCAAATTTGTTAATTCAACACTTTATCATGAAAGTAAATAAAATGTTAAAGAAATTTAGGATGTTTTGTCTTGTTCTTCTTGGATTCTCTGATTTGTTCGTATAACCCTAATTATGCAATTTTATGTTGGGGAAATTATAGATGCCTTTGCATGGTTTCCTTTTGACAATAATGATGAAGCTAGTTTGTCATAACGTGGCCATTCCATAATTAATGTTTCCTTTTTGCTTAATAATAACAATAATAATTAATTAGTGAAAATATGGTGGGTGAATGTACATGATCATCTTTTTACACTTGGTGATCTTGTACTCGTATACAAATTTAAAATTAAAGTCCCTTACATATTGGTGGCATCTCTTGCTTAGGGACATACAATGGGATATCCGACGAATAAAGTCCGTGCCTAGAAAGTCCGCTTGAGCCTGTCACGATCAAAAAACAAGGTAAGGATCGGTCCAGGCCAAGGTCGACCGGGCAATGTCGCTTCAATCAACGATCCCGTCCCCTCCCTATATTTTTATGGCTTGTGCAAAAAGGGGTTTGATAGCTTCTTGTCGTGAGCATTTCCTCTTGAGTTTGCAGATTGTTTGGCACATCTCCACCAAATTATTCCAGCTATGCATGCATTTTTGTTCTCGTACATTGTTTTCTCTTATTAGGAACTTAACCTTAATACAGCATTAAGTTATTGGGTGTGGTTTCTCGATCATGAGCCTATATATGTGTATGTTTTCACCTTCCTTGTCATCACTTTGCACGAGGAGAATTTTTTTTTCGTGTTGGGGGTAAGGGGGCAGTCAAGTGAGGATGATGCATTTTATTGTAAAGTGCGTGCGGGCATCCAACGGTCCGCATGGATGTCATCTTTAAGATGTGTTCGCGCGCTTTGTGATGTGTCTGCGCGCTTTGAGATGAGAGGAGCAAAGGAGCAAGCCCCGCAACAGCAGCGACCCCGTCAGGAGGGTGTGGATAGAAGAAGTTCTACCGGGAGCGGAGGACGACAGGTGTGAGGATCGGGCCTGTCCAACCCGTGTCCAGCGAATGGGGTCGGCAGGAGCAGGCCCAACCAAGTATTGCACAGTCTAGGCCTCAGGCGAGTCGGAGGGGCGAGTGTTATGGAGTTTCCCCGACTCGCCCGGGCTGGGGGGAACAGAATGCAGGGCGAGTGGAGTATCTGGGCTCGCACTCGCCTCTGAACCTGGTTAGGCGATGGGCGAGTGGGATGGTCAGGTCCACACTCGCCCTGAACCCCAGTAGGGGAGCGAGTGCCAGCTCGATCGAGCACTCGCCGCCCCAGGCGAATGGTCTTTTCATGGACCATCCGCCCAGTAGTACCTTTTACTAATTTGCCCTCATTAGTCTGTCAGTAACCTTTCAAAACAGCGTAGTTGCGCTGTTGGCAGACCGATTTGGGCTGCGTATAGCTTGTTAGAACAGTGGAGTTGCACTGTTTGCAAATCGGGTTTGGAATTCTATAAATAGACCCATAGAGGTACCTCTGAAGGAAAGTTTTCTCATTTTCTGGTTTTATAGCTCTTTTTGATGTACCCTTAGCTCAGCACAGGCTAAGGAGGGGAAGCGCTCTAAGATCTTCCGAGTGTGTTGTGGGACCTCCGTGTTGTAGTCGTGGATCAGTCTCAAATCTTAAGTGTTCGGCCAAGTCGGCTTCCTAGGAGAAGTAAGTGTGTGGTCACCCCCTTTTAGGTTCCAAACTCCATTAAAGCTGATTTCCGGTTTCAACAGCTTCTAGTTACTTAGCTTGGTGTGGTTGAGTGTTCTTGTGAACTTTATCAGTTTCTCAGAATTTTTTACATGGTCTTAGAGTGATAGAGGAGTTAGCAGTGATCAACCTCAGATGTATGTTAGTACTTTGGAAAGCTCAAGTAGACTAGAGTTATATTAATGGAAGCCGGTTATGCAAGAGGTCTGAGAATTGAGCTCCTAACGCATACCAACTTTAAAAATGAAGGTTGTGCAAGGAGATCTATATTTTGGGTGAGGAACTTTGAGAGGTCGACGGTGGAGAAGACAGGTAAGAGGTAGTTGCTGCTGGAGGGAATGCTGAGTTTGCGAGGGCTTGGAGGAGAACGAATGCAAAGTAGAGTTCTCTTTGAAGCGGCAATCTCACTGATGCTTTTCGACCACATCATTAGATGTTGGTCGGGTGCTAAGATTTGGATGGACTTGGATGACCTGTTCAATAAGAAGAATGTAACTCAGCTAAAATTCTTGGAGAATGAGTTGGCGAGAGCAACTCAGGGGGAGATGTCCATATCATTCTTCTTTTTGAAGATAAAGAACCAATACACTGAAATTTCAACATTGAACCCAGAAGAGCCTAACTCAGAGGCAAAGCTAAAGAGGTACATTATATGTGGCTTGTAGAAGGAATATGTTGCCTTTGTTACTTCTGTGCAAGGCTGGACCAATCAGTCATCGTTTCTTGAGCTGGAAAACTTGTTAGCTTCGCAGGAGAGCTTGGCGTGGCAAATGACTGGAGTTTCTATCTTTGGAGAAGATAGTGAGGTTCTTTACTCAAGGAAGAAGAAGAGATGAGACAAAAAGAATTGAAGAATACACATGTTGTAGATGCTCCCCCTACTTCATCGCAATAGGAGAGGAGCAAGGCTCTTAAGTAAGATTGAGGGAATAAGGGAGGACCAAGGTGTTACAGGTGCAATAATCTTCGTCGCGTCAGGAAGGATTACAGAGTAAATCTTCTGGCGGGGCACGCTGCACGAAAAGAAGAAGCTGAATCCATAGAAGAAGAAGGTGGATGGGGGAATGCTTTCATGACGACAACATCTATTCGTGCATTGGCCTCCATCAACTATCAAGAGGGTTGGATCGTTGAATCATGGTGTGGACATCATCTCACCGGGGACGAGTCAAAGTTTTCATCTCTACAAGCAAACAAAGGTAATGATGACATGATTACTGCAGACGATACTGTGCATGCAATGGAGAGGGCGAGTACGGTCTCTTTAGGCAGTGATAAGGGTCCACTACATTAAGGAGTGTGTATCATATGTCGGGAATGAAGAAAAACCTCTTCTCCTTGACCAATAAGGAAGATGTTGGGTATCATATTTTGTTCGGCTCAACAAAACTAAAGTTTCTCTGAAATGTGTCAACCGTGAAGGCTGACATCACTCATATTAGGAGGGAAGATAGTGACTTGTTCGTGATGTCGACAAGTTCATATGTTGAGAAGATGAGAGTTAATGGCAACGTTGTTATCTAGCATGAGAGGCTGGGACATGTTGGAATGGATAAGCTGAAGGCTATGGCGGCGAGAGACCTGGTGCATGACCTGCATAGTCTTTCATCCTTTGGTGACGGTCATGTCTATGCGGGGTATCAATATAGAAAGGCTCATTGCCTTCCATTTGACAAGTCACGGATCAAATGCAAGGCCCCGTTAGAATGCATCCATAGTGATCTGACGGGACCAACCATCACCCCCAGTCTCGGAGATAGTAGGTATATGCTTGTTCTGGTTGATGACTTTACCAGGTATACTTTATGAAGGAGTAGTCAGAGGCATTCCAAAATTTTGTGGAGTTCAAGGAGCTCGTGGAGGGCTATCTCAGCCTGAGGATAAAGAAGTTGAGAATAAATAATGGATGAGAGTTTACTTTAAATGAGTTCTCCAACTGTTGCTGTTGAAATTTGTGAAGTGCAGGCCAGGCGGTCTGAGCGGTCTGAGTCCGCGGCCTGAGCGGACTGCTGGTTGCGGCCTGGGTGACCTGGCCTGACTTGGGCTTGGTGGCTTGGCTGCTTTTGAGGAGCGGCATGTGCGGCCTGGAGTGCGACCTTGGGCGTACTGGTTTGCGGCCTGGATGATACATGGCCAAGGAAGTCTTGGTGGCTTGGGCTTCTAGTGGAGCGGCCTGAGCGATCTGTGATTGGCGTTCTGCTGGCAGTTCTCAGCTTGATCGGCGGCCTAGCAGTTAGCCAGCACTTGTTGTAACCAGGCGGATTGGATGTTCTATCCACGGGGTGTTGGCGGACTTGGTTTCTTGCGTCCGCGAAGTCCGCATTTGTGGACTGGTTTTGGAGATGGGCTTTTGTTCTTGCCGAGCTCTCCATGTTGCGATGGATGTTTCTCATCATGTGGCGGACTATCCTACTGATTGGCGGTCTGGGTCTTCTGTGTCCTCCGTGCTCGCGCCAGTTGCTTGATGGGCTTCTGGACTTGGTCATTTTCTGTGACAAGTTCATGGTGTCCGCAGAGTCCACAGAGTCCACCGTTTACCAAACGGGCTGTCTCTTTGTCTGCGTACAACATGCGGACTATTACAACATATGTTGTGGCTGTGTCCGCGTGTTGTGGAGTACTGCGGACTGATGCAGCTGAGTTGCAGGTGTGTCCGCATGCTAGGATGAGTGGTGGTCTGGCGCTATGCTTGCGTTGGGTGGACTGGAGCTGAGTTTGTGTTGTGCGGGCTGGCAATGTGTCCCCATGGTGGCGGACTGTCTTTGCCCTGGCGCCTGGAGGTTTGAAGTCTGGCCAAGTCCTTGCGGACTTGGCGGACTGGGTTGTGTTAGCGCGCAAGCTGGGTGGTGACTCTATTCACTAGGGTGGTGACCATACTCCTCACCTCACCTATAAATAGACCCCCCTGCACATCTACAGTAACTGAGTGAACAGTAAGTGAGTGCTTAGTTAATTGTTGCAGTCTGTTTTTTGCTGTCCGCACGGGTTGAGCAGAGATAACAGTTTGTTTTTTGCAGGTTGTGCGGCTAACACTGAGGAGCCAGGAGTTTGGCTTTGACTGCGGTCAGCTTCAGTGAAGTTTGCGGTTTCAATCAGCGGTTTCAGCATGTCGCGTGGGCGGCTTGTCAGTTTTCTCTGCTTCAACATTTTCAAGTTCAATAACCTGTCCGTCGAACTCGGCGGTTTAGGCGGTCTGTTCCTCAGTTTAGCAGCGGCTTGTAGCAGTCAGCGAATAACGGTGTGTCCGCGCGACCTCGCGGTCTCGGCGGACTCCGTGTTCCATTCGTCTTCTAGCAGCAGCAGCAGTTCGGGCAGCTTCGGCGACTTCGGCGGACTGTGCGGTCTCAGCGGTCTCCAGTTCTGTCCGCTCGAATTGTTTGTCTTGTATTCTTTCCTGTTGTCCAGTGTACTGGCGAAATCATGTCTCGCCATGTATACCTCGCATTGTAAAGAAGGAATAAAAGAATATATGATCAGCTTGCCCCTGTGATTGCTTTTGGTTGTTGAGCTTGCTTTCCTGGTTTTCCGCACGATCAAGGTGTGATCTTGATAGTTCTGAGGATATTAATTTGGCATTAGGCTATCTTGGTGACCACTTTGAGAAAATTCAACAGTTTCAAGAAGCACAAAATCCGGAGGGAGCTTACTTTTGCGTATACTCCACAACAGAACGAAGTTGCAGAACAGAAGACTTATCATTTGACGGAAACCTACAAATGTTGGCTTCACTACAAAGGAATTCTCGCGGCCTATTAGGCGGAGGGAATGACCTGTGAAGCTTATATCATCAACAAGATGCCTCTAAATCCCAACAATATGAGATCTCCACTTGAGCTGATGTTTAAGGAGAAGCCCGGCTTGGAATAACTTAGGGTGTTCAGGTTTACCTCCTACGTGCACGTTCTAGATGCTCTCAGGACAAAGCTGAATGCGAACGCGAGGAAGCTGGCCTACATTGTTTATGATGAGAGGAAGAAGGGCTGGAATTACATCGACCCTGAGACACAAAAGTTTGTAGTCTCCATGGATGTGGTATTTGACGAATTGACGTCATCTAGGGTAGTTTATCTATGAAACTACAGTAAAGCTTATCAGACGGAGGGCAAAGTGAAGTAGCTCGGGATCTTTTAGTGGAGCTTCCTGTGTCACCAGGAGCTCCAGCTACATCTAACTTTGGAGATGGTGCTTCTGGATCTAGAAGCAAGGAGAGAGATGCTCCTAGTGCGCCCAGGAGGAGATCTAGATCATAAGAAGCAGCTGAAGTGGTGAATTAGGGTCAAGCCCGGCTGTGGACCAAAAGGATAATTGTTCCACCAGCTCGATACATGGACGAAAACATGATGAGTTTCGTCTCATGTTTCTTCGCAGGTCCCTTGGACGAGCGGGAGCCTTCATGCTTTGAGAACGCCACTGGGATTAAGGAGTAGGAAGATGTCATGGAGGAGGAGATGACAACCCTCAGGAAGAATGAGACTCTGGATCTTGTGCCCAAGCTTGATGGCATCACTCTTGTGACCTGCAAGTGGGTGTACAAGCTCAAGATGAAGATTGACGATAGTATAGAGCAGTACAAGGCAAGGGTGAAAGATTATGAGGGGATGTTTAGTCTGGTGGCCAAGACGACTTCAGTATGGGTGCTGATTGATAGCTCGACATGAAGAATGCGTTCATTTACGGTGAGATTGGCAATGACATTTTCATGGTGCAGTCATCTAGTTATGTTTCTGAAGAATGTCCATGATACGTATGTAAGCTTAAGAAGACCTTTTATGGCATGGAGCAGGCCTCGGGCATTGTTTGGTAAGATCGCAGAATACCTCCAGTTCTGCGAATATTTTGCTTCAGACTCTGATTCGTGTCTGTTTGTTAAGAAGAGGGAGAGCCACATGTCTTGGTGCTACTGTACGTTGACGATATGATCATCACGGGGAACTCGGAGAAGGAGGTAGCTAGGCCTAAGGAAGAGCTAGCTATCAGGTTCGAGATGAAGGATCTTGGGGAGATCCACCATTTTCTTGGTCTCAAGGTGGAGAGGAAAACGAGTGGTGTGCTTGTTTCCAAGCAAGGCTATACGGAGCGTATCGTTAAGCGATTCAGCATGTAGGAGGGGAAGAGCAGCTCTACTACACTGGAGATCGTTCTTAAACTTAGACGTAATGAGGGAATTGAAGGGTTCTTCCAGATCCCTTGGTGTTCTGGGCTCTGGTTGGGAGCTTGATATACTTGACGATTACGGGACCGGATATTGCTTATGTTATGGGTCGATTAAGTCAGTATATGCAGGAGCCACAAAAACCTCATCTGGTGGAGGATAAAAATACCTTTAAATACGTAAAGTCCATCGCATATATAGGTCTCTTCTATGATAGAAACACGAGCGTCAACATGCACAGTTACATGGATGCTGATTATGGGGGAGATACCGATGATCGAAAGTCGACGTCGAGTTATGTCCTCATGTGCAGATCAACATCTATCTTGTGGTGCAGCAAGAAGCAAGATTCAGTGTTTGTCTCCACTATAGAAGCGGAATACAAGACTTCGGTCTTGGCAGCTCTGAAGGCCATCTGGCTTCGGAGGTTAGTGAAGGACATTCATGAGTAGGTGCAAGGTCATACTTATCTACGCGGTGACAATGAGAGTACCCTCAAACTGGTTAATAATCTAGTTTATCACGCGCGGACAAAGCACATCGATATCGAGCATCACTTCGTTCAGGAGAAGGTCCTGGAGAGGTCTCTAATGGTAGAGTATGTGCAAAGGCAGGACACCGTCACGAACATCTTCACCAAGCCGTTGTGAAGGGACAGTTTGTACGATTACGGGATTTGCTCGAGCTGGTTTCCACTTCCCACTTCAAGGGGGAGTGTTGAATTTGTTGAAGTGGAAGTGGGCTGTCTGAGTATGACAGATCGCACAGATCGCAGTAACTGCTGCGAGTTAGCGCGATTAGGTGTTGGTGGATAGCCAGTTTCTAGCTAATTTTTCCTTCCTGTGGTCTGTCTCAGCAAGCACCATGGAGTTGTACCCGACGGTAAGAGGAGCTAACCGCAGGTTGCAGTTTGGTTTGAGAGACCGCAGAGCCCGCTGAGGAGGCGGGTTCTCTGGCTCGCGTTAAGCGCGGATAGCGGAGGTTTACTATTGAGTTCATTGTGGTCTGTTCGCGTGGTCTATTGTTAGAGTCTGCTGGGATTATGGACTTGGTCACGGTGTTGTGTCAAGTTTTTGTTGTTGCCTAGTTCGCGGAAACAACATGGGTTGCGCGACTTATCGCGAGGGTGTCTGGTTGCAATCTAGCTTTGCGGTCTGGTGTTGGTGTCTGCACCGATGTGCGGATAGGTGCTGCTAGCCGCAGGATGATGTGAGGTTACCCTATCGCTTATGGGCGGTGACTGCAATCCCCTGATGGCCTATAAATAGGGGTCCTCGGCTCATCATACATAACGGGAACAGTGAGAACTCAGCTCGTGTTTTGAACTTGCGGTTACACTTTGTTAACCGCGCGACTAAGTGAAGATTGGTTGTTGTTGTGCAGGCTGTGCGGCTAGCACCGGGCGACTATGCATTTAGTAGAATGGTTGAAGATAGCAGTTTGTGGTATACAACAAGTCGTTATTAGTGTACTATAAGTCTTCTTCCTTGGGGTTGCAGATAAGTTCAATAAGGCAGTTTGCCCGGTCTCACCGGGTAGGCAGTCTTCCAGTTCATCAGCACCTGTTCTCGGTTAGC
The DNA here is from genome assembly GCA_039583875.1 of Platanthera guangdongensis. Classification (NCBI taxonomy): domain Eukaryota; kingdom Viridiplantae; phylum Streptophyta; class Magnoliopsida; order Asparagales; family Orchidaceae; genus Platanthera; species Platanthera guangdongensis. Next base: position 6,556,568 of record CM077162.1, on the reverse strand, counting down.
TTCAGCAGTCAGGCAACCTCGTGGTCAAGCAACTAAGGAGTGGCAGACAGGTTGTATCCAGTAGTTGTTCAGTTGGCGGATAGGCGGCTTTAGCTTGCGGTTTGCGGCTAGGCGGTCTGGGAGTTTTGACCGTCCGGTTTTATTCTCGCTTGTATTTTTGCTTTCATCAGGTGCATTGCGAAATCACGTCTCGCAATGTATGTCTTGCAATGTAAAGAAGATAGTTGATTCTATTACAGCTCATGTTCTTCGACTGATTCTTGTTAACTGTTTGGTGTGGTTGAGTGTTCCTGCGGCCTTTCTTAGCTTCTCAGAAATTTGTACACGCCAGCATTAAATCTTCTATGACTGTTTGTGCTCTCGACTCGCTCACGAGCTAGACAGGTTCGTTTTCGACCGGTTCACAAATGCGCGCCTCCAGTGACCCACAACAGATACCGGCCATGAACAATATAATATAATTTCATTGAGAATTAATATACTCTCTCTTTTTTTCCTCTGAGCCAATACAATTGTTCTATTCATTTAATTGAAATTCCTTCATAATATAAATATACTTCAAAAAAAATCATACAACAATCATCACATGCACCTGCAAGTACAAACAGTTCAGGAATACTAAAAATACAGCCACTGAATGCGATTATTAATTTCCACCCTTCTGATCAGAGTTTCTTCAATATAATATTGGCAGTGGTAATTTTTATTATTAATACATACTTAAACCCTAAAACCAATACTAACAATGATAATAACGACAATAATATATAGTGGAAGATGAATCACAGTCCAGAAATATACTTTGGACTAGCTGTTCTTCATTCTCTAGGTGGCTGTATTTCCAATATAACCGAACCCTACGAAGAAGAAGGCTATGGACTGCAAGAAGAAGAAGGGGAACAACCAATCATGAGTATACTTGTAGTCATAGCAGCCACACACTAACAGGAAGAATCCCATTAACAGCTCAAGCCGATGAAACCTGCTAATTAATGAAATAATATTAGTGAAACTATAGTTATCGTATGATAAATACATACAAAATTAATAAAGGAGAAAAATTGATGTGTATACCTTTCCCACACCCTCTCTTTTGATTTATAAGAACTGCTTGGACCTCCTAATATTTTGGATATATCTCCTAATTTTTTGGTGACAATCCATTCGGCCGCCCTCCCGCCTTCGAAGAAACCGATAAGAACTGCTTTGCATCGATGAAGCGAGACCACGTTCTCGAACAATATCCAAAAAATAATTAAATGAAAAGAGCTGTGGCATAAATTTAAAAAAAAAAAACAGTATTAATTAATTAGTGTTAAGAAATTGGTGTTGTTATGTTCAGATCAATTTTGATTATGTGCAAATCAGGCATAGTGCAAATCAAACTAAAAAGTTATAAAAATGTGTGAACCCTTAAAGGGTCAACCTGCATATATATAATTGTTTTGACAATTTTTTTGAAAGCGTGATTAATTTGCAAATAATCGAAATTGATTTGCACATAAAATTTACGTAAAAAAAAATAAACAATTGTTCTCCAAATTAAGCGTGATCTTAGACTGATCCAATCTCAATTTGGCTGCATTAGCTCCCAAATAAAGAAATTAAAGGAGATTAATGATATCATATATGATATTTAGAATCCCAGAAACTCTTAAATATTATTCTCTCTCCATATCATATCTCATCCTAGATCTCTAATCTCCTCCTTTATTATCACCTCAATTATTTAGCTCTTTCATGCTCCCCAGTTCTGAATTAATGTTTGCTCTGTTAGGTTGGCTCTGCTCAAGGTATTCTACGTTTTCCTATCAAGTTTGGAATAGGTATATATAGTACCTCCAGCGTAGAGCCAAGCCCTAGAGCGACACGAACCCAAAAAACCTGTTCCGAGTCGGACCTGACACGAGCGGACATAAACCCAATATTTCTAACAATCTCCTCCTATGTCCGTTGTGAACCCGACGTCGGAAAAGGGGGTGGTTTGTGAAATGTTCAGCCAAAAGTGAATCATTCACAACCGTGTCCAACACCTGTTTAGAATCATTAGACTTAAAAAGAAAAATAGTATGCACGCATAAACAGAACAAAAGTTCAGCCACATCACATCATGTCTCAGATACAATCAAGACACAGGCCCTAAACGCCTAGCGTCCCAAATCAAACAGAGAGCAACAGAAGTCCAAACAAACAGGTGATAGAAAATAAAGAGTTAAACATTGCTCTGAAGCAGAGATACCAAAAGGAAGGTCTAACAATACTCTAACTGTCAGTATCCAGTAGATCACCATGATCAGGATCCCAGTCTACCAGTGCTCCTCCTAGATCAGCAGCCCCTGTAATTTCCAACAGAGAATTTCATTTTAAAATGAATTCAAACATTTGAAAATGTACACATATCTAGTTCTACCAAGAGAACGTAGTATTTAATTATTTTATTTGTGTTGGCTGGGAGGACGCTTCTACAGAGTATTATAGATAAACCTCAGAATCCGTTATCTGTTTCCAAGTGAAACGATTTACGGACTTCTGGACACCGCAGCTATATCTGTGTTCCTATATGGAATGTCACGGTTACTGCTCTTCTAGAGTTGACTGGAACTCATCAAGTTTGGAATGGAACCAATCAACAAGAGAAAAGTCAAGCCAAGTCGGATCGTGTTATCAAGTTTGGAATAACACTCTCCTCCACGGCAAGATAGCCGAATCCAGGTGAAGTTGTTAGCATCAAGTTTGGAATGAAACAACTTACCAGATCCGAACTCAGCAACCAGGAGCATCAACGGAGCACAACATGCTTGCTTTGACAAAGGAAATCTGAAAATCAAAACAATTTGGACTAAGGCTGAACTGAATCGCCTATTCCTTGAACTAAGACCGAGCTAAATCGCCTTTAGTCCCATTTCCCCCACTGTTTTGATTAACCGGTCTTTGGGCATTCCTTTCGTCAATGGATCAGCCAGGTTATCCTTCGAACGCACATCGATCAAAGTGATAATACCTTGTTCTTTTAGATAATTCAACAAAGCATGTCTCAATCGTACATGTCTCCTCTTAGTGTTATAGAGAGCATTTTTTACAACTTGAGCTGCTGCTTGATTATCACAATACAAGCTCAACGAGTTGACTTGTAACTTAGACAAGGGTATGTCTAAAATCAGGTTCCTGATCCAATCCGCCTCTTCACCAGCTGAAGCTAAGGCAAACAACTCGGCTTCCATAGACGACAAGGCTATACACGTCTGTCTTTTGGATTTCCAAGTGATGGCGGCTCCACCCAAAGTGAATATATATCCACTGGTAGACTTGCTGTTCCCAACTTCTGAACACCACGAGGCATCAGAGAATCCATCCACAGTAGAAGGATAACCAGTATAGCACAAGGCACGATCTTTAGTACCTCTCAGGTATCTCATCAGCCTATCTAGAGCATCCCAATGCTCTTTGCCTGGACTACTGGTAAAACGGCTCAGCATGCCAACCGTGAAGGCAATGTCTGGTCTTGTACAACTTGTGGCGTACATGAGACTACCAATTATTTTAGAATATTTTAATTGATCTATGCTGATCTCTTCATTAGGACTCAACTTAACATTATGATCAAAAGGTGTCTCAACAGGCCTACAGTCTTTGTATCCCCAAGTAGAAAGTAGTTGCTCTATATAATGAGCCTGGCTAAGGGTGACTCTACCCTTGTCAACTCTAACTTTCATACCTAATAGGGTATCCACAGGACCAAGGTCCTTCATGTCAAAAGCTTCTGCAAGAGTGGATTTGACATCCCTCACTGCAGCAAGATCTGAACCCAGAATCAACATGTCATCCACATATAGGCATATGATGACTGTTTGATTTGCCATCGAGCGGTAGTAGAGGCACTTGTCTGAGAGACTGGACTGAAATCCAACGCTCTTTACCACTTGATCAAATTTAATGTGCCACATCTTAGGTGCTTGTTTGAGCCCATAGATCGATTTGTCGAGCTTGCACACTTTATCTCTTAGATCCTTATGTACATAACCTTCAGGTTGTGCCATATAGATCTCTTCATCAAGCTCTCCATTTAAGAAGGCTGTCTTTACATCCATCTGATGAACTATAAGGTTCTCGATAGAAGCTATGGCAAGAAGAATCCTAATAGTGGATAGGTGACACACAGGTGAATAGACGTCAAAATAGTCAATTCCCCCCTGTTGTTTATAACCCTTAGCTACTAGACGTGCTTTATATCTGGCTATAGACCCATCACTGTGCAATTTCTTCGTCAGTACCCACTTGCATCCTAAGACTTTAGCTCCTTTCGGCAGGTCAACTAGATGCCAAGTGTTATTTTGTAGCAGCGAGTTCATCTCATCGTCGATGGCTTCTGCCCACATTAACGCATCTCTAGATCTCATTGCTTCCTGATAGGAGAATGGATCGTCCTCTAAGTGGTAGGTGACGAAATGCTCACCAAAATTCTTAGGGACTCTATCTCTTGTAGACGTTCTAATAGGAACAGGTTCCACCTCTAGAGGTTGGGGAGCAGTGCCAGAGGGGCCAGCTACAGGTTCTACAGTAGATTCTGCAATCACGTCAGTAGACCCGTGGACGGTTAAGCCATGATCTTTGATAAATTTATGTTCAAAGAAAATAGCATCTCTAGACTCTATCACTGTATTAGTGGATAGATCAAGAAACCTGTCAGCTGCACTATCTTCTGCACTACCTAGATAAACACATGTTGTTGTTCTAGGTCCCACCTTAGGTCTCTTAAGGTCTTGTAATCGCACATATGCGATACAGCCCCAAGTCTTTAGAGTATCATATCTACAAGGATGACCATGTCATAACTCATACGGGATAGAAATGAGTTTTGAGTGAGGCACTCTATTCAGAATGTGATTCGCAGTAAGAACTGCTTCTCCCCAAAAAGAGTTGGGCATGCCAGCTGTTAGGAGCATAGAATTCAACATCTCTGTTAAAGTTCTATTCTTACGCTCGGCAACGCCATTAGACTGGGGTGAGTATGGAGCTGTGGTTTCAAGGATTATACCCTCAGAGGCACAGAATTCCTTAAACTCAGTTGCAGTGTATTCTCCTCCTCGATCACTTCTGAGTCTCTTGATTTTAAGGTTCAACTGATTTTCCACACGAGACTTAAAAATTTTAAAAGTCTCAAAGGCCTCATCTTTCGATCTCAACAAATACACATGACAATATCTCGAAAAATCGTCTATGAAGGTAATTAGATACTTCTTTCCCCCTCTAGTGATATGACTTCGGAAATCACAAAGGTCTGAATGTATCAATTCCAGAAGTTGTGTGCTTCTAGACACCGACTTGAAAGGTGTTCTAGTGATCTTGGTTTGCGCACACACCTCACATTTGTCAAATCGAATAGACAGATCTAAAGGGATGTTTTGACTCTTAGCTAGGTCTAGCATTTTCCTATAGTTCACATGTCCTAGTCTGTTATGTAACAACTTGGGATCAATAAGGTTAGAACTCACTTGGTTAATGCTATAATTATTCAGGCTAAGTCTATACATTCCGTTGATCATATACGCACACCCAAAATAATGTGAATTGACCATTAAGGTCATTCTACCGTTTTGAGTAGTGAAGGTCATCCCAGCCTTATCTAATAAGCTTATGGAAATCAGATTTTTAGTTATGCAAGGAACTACTTTAACATTTTTTAAAAACAAAGATTTACCTGAAGAGAGGACCAGTTCAGCTGTCCCGGCATGAGTGACAGCGGTCTCTCCTCCATTGCAATCTTCCACTTGCTCCTGGACTGCCACGACCTCAGAGAGAAGACCTCTGTCATTAGTAACATGACATGTAGCACCGCTATCCAGCCACCACTCAGAGGAAGTACTGCGGTGACTACTCCCAACCATAGCCACGAATGGCCTGGGTTCCGGGTTGTCGACAGGCAGATGTCCATTATATTGATCCTTCAGGCGGATGAGTCTTTTGAGTTCTTCCAGAGTGGTCTGCTCCTCCAGTCTGAAAGTGAACCACCCAGGAGGCAGCTTGTGCAGAATCAAACTTACAAAGAGACTATCGGATATTACAGACTGTTCGTCCGCCAACTTGAGACGCAGTATTTCCAGTTTAACAATTTGGGAGGTTATAGAAGAATTTGTATCAAATTTTAAGTCAAAGAATTGCTCACTAAGTGGAATCCTTAACGATCTCTCCTCCTCTTGGAAGCGCGCGTTCAAGCAATCCCAAATCTCCTTCGCAGTCTTACAACCATTGTAGGTCATGGCGAGACGAGGATTTAGGGATTTTCGGAGATAGTCCCTGCACAAAACATCGTCCTTACCCCACTGAAATACGTCCACATCCTCTTGGGTAGTGGCGTAATCACTCAGAACTGTGTAAAAAATACCACGTTCTTTCATTCCCAATTTGACGTGCAGTCTCCAAACATGAAAATCAGTGGGAGCGAACGACTGAAGCTCCATAATATCGAGTGAGCTATACCTCGACATCTCAATTTAGGTTGAACAGAAAAACTAGTAAGAAGTCACCTGATCCGCGCGGAGACGACTCGGTGTCTTCAGATCCAATCCAGAAAATTGTGCTTGATCCTCCTCTTCGGCTGAACTCAGTCGCCAAGAGCGCAAACCAAGGGTGACAATCTCAGTCAAGGAAGACTAGATCCACCGGCGAGGACGGACAACTCTTCCACTCAATCTGAAAGTGAAAACAGGAGTAACAGATCTTCTTCTTCTTGGTCGGATACTAGTTAAATCAACAGCCTGTTAAACATAGAATAACAGATCTACAACTCTCTGAAGCAGTTGATGGAGCAGCACATCTAGAAAATCAGATCTAGCAATCAGATCTGGACATGTGGTGCTGGCAGGCGCAGCTTCAAACCACTCCGTTGTTGGAGATGGCCAGACCACGAAATCTGAAACGACACGCTGCAAACAACGATGGCGGAGGCACTAGATCCGACAACACCCCAAACCGATTTCTTCCCTTGCGACCTAATGGCTTTAATCTTCCAGATCTGCGACGGGGAGTCTAGATCTGTGACGGGAAGTAGAACAAGAGAAGAACCAGTGTGCAGCCCAGATCCAGCAAGAACAGGAGTTCTGGAAGAGAGAACCAGTGAGCTTTTTCTGATCCTGAACGGTGGCGACGGGAACAAATCCTCCAAACAAGCGACGAACAGGAGCAGGAGCGGCAGATCTCCCTTTTCCAGATCTCCCTTTTCAAGCGACGAACAGGAGCGCTGAAACAGGTCCAAGATCTGCGATAGCCTTCCTCCCGATCACAAGAGATTGCACAGGAGAGCAGCGACCAAATCGCTCACGGGAACGACTGCGAGAAATCGTTGCAGCGGCAAGATCGTGAAATTGTGAATCGCGGAACGACGAGCGGCTACGTGCGGCGGAATCGTGAAATCATTGCAGCGGCTTCGCGAATTGGATGGCGACGGCAAGATCGGGCTCGAGAGTGGCGGAATTTTTTTTTTCGATCGGGAGCGAAACCCTAGCAGAGCGCAAATTTACCTTGAGAATGTTAGGTTGGCTCTGCTCAAGGTATTCTACGTTTTCCTATCAAGTTTGGAATAGGTATATATAGTACCTCCAGCGTAGAGCCAAGTCCTAGAGCGACACGAACCCAAAAAACCTGTTCCGAGTCGGACCTGACACGAGCGGACATAAACCCAATATTTCTAACATGCTCTCACCCTCTTTCTCTACAGCTAGCCAGCTAACTAGTTAAGAATGTTAAACTACCACACCCATTTTTCATTTCAAAACTAGGGTTAAAGATAGGAGAGGCGATGCCTATTATAAGCACGAGTGAACCATCTGGATAGGCGGTATGTGACTAATCTTAACATGCTTTGGGCTGATTGAAACACATGCGCGTGTCCTAAAAATCATCAAATTGTAATTAATCTCCTTTAAACTCATGCATGCTTTGGGCTGATTGAAACAGTCTGAATCCGCCCCGCTTATATATAACCGTAATGAGAACATTATATTTATTACAAAAAAAATGTTTGGAGTTTTACTTATGACCAAACCTGGGTGTTCCGACGGCATTTAGAATGCTAATCATGGTTGGCAGATAAATCAACCCCCATTTGGGAATTGAAATTTCTGGGAAGAAAGCTGAGATGGGGACGAAGACGCAGAAGAAGAAAAAAGTGGCGAAATGAGACACAATTCTCCGGGCAAAAAAGAAGTTGTATATGATGTATAGCTTCTGCATCAAAGAAACTTTCTGCATATATGCAAAAAAAATAATATTGCATTTTTATTCATTAACAAAATGTTTCATTAAGTACTAATTAATAATTTAATTGAATGATCGTATATCGAGATTAGTTATAAGTGAATGTAGTACCTTGGCAAATAGAATTTGACAGAACATTTTCTTGAAGAGAACCGCCGGCCCACATGACCAGCGATGTTGTTGATAACGATAGGCCTTCAATGTGCTCGGCAATTCGCTCTTAACCTATTCATTTATTTCAATTCATCATTATTAATTAACACTAAACCAAATTAAGAGAGTTAATTTGGAGACATTAATTAAAAAAATAATAATAATATACCTTGATGCTGCCATCATACACAAATTTCCAGCCTTTAAGACTTGCTCTGACGGCTAAATCCATGTCTTCAACAGTGGTTCTGTCCTCCCAACCGCCGGCGTCATTAATGGCGTTCACTCTCCAAACTCCGGCAGTTCCTTTTGTTTTTAAATACAAAAAAATAATTATTATGAATTATTAAAAGAATTAAAGATAATAATGAAAAAGGGTGAAAAAGACGTGCCATTGTAACCAAAGAAGTCGCAAGTGATTGAACCCGACTCTTGCTCGACCTTGAAGTGGTAATCCATCGTCATCTCTTGCATCCTTGTCATCAAGCATTCATCCGCATTTACTGCACATAAATTATATATTCGGCATTAATCTTATGTGTACCTCTATACATTCATCTATATATTTATATATACACGTGTTGGATCGTCAAATATGTTGAAACTGTTGAAGTGGAAGTGGGGGGTCTGATTGGGCAGACCGCAGAGTCCGCCGCCGGTTAGACGGCTAGGCGTTGACGGATAGCTGAGTTCTTGCTTTGTTTTCTGTTCTGCGGCCTGGTTCAGCAAGCACTCTGTGAGGTAACCGGACAGTTAGCATTGGCTAACCGCGGCTGTCGCGGTCTGGGTTGATAGACCGCAAAGTTCGCTTGGAGGTGACAGGTTCTCTGGCTTGCGAAGAGACAGACGGTTAGCGTGGATAGCGGAGGCTAACCACACAGTTCATTGTGTTCTGCTCGCGCGGTCTGAAGCTAGAGTTCGCTGGAGTATGTAGACTTGGTCACGGTGTTGTGCCAAATCCTTGGTGTTGCTTAGTTGCAGAGATCGCTGATTGTGCGGTCTAGTTATGGAGTTTGGGAGACTGCAGTTCGTCATGATGCGGATTGGTTCAGGATGTGTGGCTGTCAGCTTGATTGCCTAAGTCCATGCGGACTGTGGATGATGTCTGCATGACTGTGCAACTGGTGGATCTTACCGCGTGAGCGGTTAGATGATTTATCTCACGCGGTCTGACTCTGGTATCCACACTCTTATGCGGATAGGTGGTGCTAGTTGCAGGACGATGGACGGTTATCATATCGCTGTGGGTGGTGACCAAAGTCCCCTTATCGCTTATAAATAGGGGTCTCCAACTCGTCATATTCAACGAGAACAGTGAGAACTCAGTTCACATTTTGAACTTACGGAAACATTTTTCTAACCGGGCACTAAGTGAAGTGACTTGTGTTGTGCAAGCTGTACAGCTAGCACCGAGCGACTAGGCAACTAGTTGGGAAGCTCAGTGTGGAACAGTTCGTGGATAGCAGTTTGTGGTATGCAGCAAGTCGTGGTTTACGCAGCTAGAAGTCTTCTTCCTCAGGGTTACAAATAGTTCAATAAGCAATTCGCCCGGTTTCAGCGGGTAGACTGTTTCCTTGTTCAACACTTTATTCGCGGATAGCTTTGCGGTCAGGTGACCTGAAGTGTCATACAGAGTTGTCTTTCTCAGCATTTCAATAACAGGCAGTTCACGCGGTATGAGTTGCGGTTTGGCGACTTGACAGATCTGTTGAGGTATATTGAATAGATGTGACAAGTGCTTAACGAGTTTGGTTAGGATCCGGATGACATCCAATAACCCGTTGTTGGGGATTTATGGTTACGCCTATAAATACCCATGATGGGGGCAACGTGGAGGTCGTTCCAAACTAGACGGCAGCACGGGATGCTTCGAGCGTAATAACATTCTCGAAGTTTTGTTTTTGTGTGCCCTAGCCCCCACTCCCGTGCAGTCCGCCACACTCGTTTTTAGGGAAAATCACGCCGCCGGCTCTGGTTCCCATCCCCGGTGTTCTCGATTTTCGCATACAGGGTTTCCGCCGCTCTGGTTTTCTCCGATTTTCGGTGAGATCGTCCTCCTCCTGCTACTGTCGATCGAGTTTTGCCCTAACCGTCGTCGTTGGGTTCGGAGTTCGGCCCTGCCTTCGCCGAGATTTTGCGATTATCGGCCGATCGTGTAAGCGCCGCTCTGCATCAGGATTTCTTCGTGAGTAGTCACCGCTAATGTTGGCTCTGGATTTCCTGCTTCCACCGCCGCTGGATTGGATAAATCCCGCCGCCCGCAAGGAAGAGGCGCCACCAGAAAAGGGAAATCACCTGGTTGTTGTCGGATCCTGGCCGATCGGGAAGAAGGAAACTATTTACTGTTGTGCTCTTCCACAGATCGTTCCTCGATCTCGTCTCCTGTTTTATTGTGCTCTGCAGACCCGCTAACGCTGGATCGCTTGTTCACTACCGCTGATCGAAAGGGGAAGAGCATATCTGGAATTGCTGCTCTGTGTTATTGTCTGCTGTGCTGACGGGAAAGGTCGACTATTCCTATTGCTTCGCGATTCGAGGGTGATCTGTCTGTGCCGATTGGATCGAGTCTTGTTGATATGTGTCGATCATCTTCTCCAAATCTGGCGGAAACTTGAGTGAAGGCCTTGGAGTTTTGGATCAATAGTGAGATCTCTGTGTTGCTTGAGTTCATGGAGAAGGTACACCACATTTTTTGATTTTGCTGATCGAGATCTAGTCACCGACGACTGTGTGTTAGCTGGAAAGAAGGAGCAAAACAAACATTTCACTGGATTGGATTTGAAGAACTCATCGTCTCCGCGGCTCAGGTGATCTCTTTCTAGTTTTTCTGCTTGTGATTTAGGTTGCTAGTGGAATTCTATTGTTTGGAAAGAGACACAAAATGTCGAAGGGAAATTCTCCCGTTCCGATGATCAAGCTGGAGAAATTCTCCAACTCAGAGTACAGTGACTAGAAGCAGAACATGCAGTTCGGCATGAAGTACCTGAATATTTTCTACACTGTGCAGTCCGATTTTGAGTCTTATAGAGGAGGAGAAGACGAGGATAACTAGATCAACAATGAAGATTGTTGTCATGATTACCTCCTCAATTGCCTCTCAAATAGACTTGAAGAGACATACAATAAGATGAAAACTGTCAAGGAGATCTGGGATGCCCTGGAGGAGCAGTTCAAAGAGAAAGAGAACATGTCTAAGACGCACCTGGTGGACAAGTTCATGATGTTCACCTTCACTGAAGATAGGGAGATACTTATGTACAATCTCGGGCTCGTAGGAGGCAACTCAAAAGGTGATGAGTTAGGGGCGATAAGACTGCAGAGGCGAGTAGGACCATAGGTTTAACTCACCGGTACTCCAAAGAGGCAAAATATAATGGGCGAGACGGGAGCAGCGGAGCAGGCGAGACAGCTCTCGCGACGTATGCTGACCTTTGTGGTGAGATGGAGTGCTCGCGAGATGGGGCACTCGCGAAACGAGATGATAGGCTCCTCTCGCCCGCTAGTTATTTTCTCACTCGCCATATGAGAAAAGGGTGTTTTTACTTTCCTACCCCCAAGTGGGGGTTTTACTCTTTTATCCCAGGTAATTTTACTATTTTGCCCTTCATGGTCTGTGTATAACCCTTCAGAACAGTGGAGTTTGATTGTTGGCAGACCCAGCCTAGGGTATTTTAGTAATTTCAGGTTGGTTTAGTTTGGTTATTGACAGGTCAAACTCAGATGCCTATAAATAGACCAATAAGGTGCCTGGAGAAAATGGGGGCAGGTTAACTTCTTCCTCCAAGGCACCTAGCTCAGCACTGGCTAGTGATGGGAAGAACTTTTAATTCTCCCGGGTAAGAGGTGAGACCTCCAAGTTGAAGCCCATGGTCTGTTTCTAGTTCCAAGACTCACGTCAAGAAAGGGGTTCGGGAAGAGTAGGTGTGAGTTGCAACCTTAGGTCCGAACTCTAGGTGAAGTCGGGCTTTTGGCTTCAACAACTTTCTCAGAATATAGAATTGGAATCTCTCGTACATAAGCTGAATAGTGTGAACATCCCTCTACAAGATGGGTTTGTTGCTGAAGCTATAATTTTCAAGCTGCCATAGGCTTGGTACTCCTTCAAAACAGAGATGTATCAAAAGAAAATGCAGGTCAGTCTGAAAGACCTCAAGCGTTTCATCTGCATTGAGGATGAGAACCAGACTAGGCACGTCATAGAGACGGTTAGCAAGCAAAACTCTACTGCTAACATGGTCACGCATCCTAAGCGTAAACCTAAGCCTGGAAAGACTTGATCACACCCTAGTGCACCCGCAGTTGCTGACAATATCAAGAAGGCTAAGAAATTTAAAGGCAAGTGTTACAACTGCAATAAGTGGGGTCACTGTGCTTTTGAGTGCAAGCAACCCAAGACGGGTAAATGCATCACACCAAAGACTGATAATAAAGCTAATATGGTTTATCAGACTGCACCTGCCGACTTTATTGCAATGGTTGGCAATAGGAAGGTCAGTGCAGAGTGGTGGCTCGATTCAAGTGCTACCTGTCACGTTTCCTCAGGTACATGTTTAATTTTGAAAAATGTTAAATTTATACCTATATTAACTACTAATTTAATTTCGATTAGTTTGTTATGTGATGCTGGTATGTCATTTAATATTAGTGGTGGTAGAGTAACCTTAATGATTCACTCACATTATTTTGGTTGTATTTATGTAGTAAATGAGATGTATAGACTGAGTTTAACAAATGAAGTAGTAAATCAAGTTAGCTCAAATCTAATAGATCCTAAGACTTTACATGCAAGACTAGTAGACGTGAACTATAGAAAACTACTACTGCTAGCTAAAACTCACAACATACTATTAGACACAATAATTAAATTTGACAAATGTGAAATTTGTGCTCAGACAAAAATAACTAGAACACCTTTTAGTCAGGTTTCTAGGAGCACACAATTACTAGAGTTAATACATTCTGACATATGTGACTACAAAAGCTTTGTCACAAGAGGAGGTCGGAAGTATCTGATAATATTTTTCGACGATTACTCTACGTTTAGCTACATTTATCTCCTTAAATCCAAAGATGAAGCTTTTGAAAATTTTCTATATTCAAAAATAGAGTTTAAAATCAACTAGACATGAAAATTAAGAGGAGGTGAATATGTCTCGAGGAGTTCAGAGATTTTCTTTCCAACAATGACATAATTCTTGAAACCACTGCCCCGTATTCACCACAATCCAATGGTGTCGCCAAAATAAAATATAGGACTTTAACAAAAATGTTGAATTTTATGTTGTTAACTGGTGACATGCCTGCAACCTATTGGGGTGAAGATGTACTCGCGTCAAATCGTATTCTTAATAAAGTTCCTCATGCTAAGTTAAAGCAAACATCCTATGAGCTTTGGTTTAATAGACCTCCTAGATGTGATAATTTTAAGACCTGGGGTTGTATCGCTTATGTTAGGATACTTGACTCTAGAAGAGCTAAGATTGGACCTAGGATGAACACATGTGTCTATCTAGGATGTGTAGAGGATAGTGCTGCAGATTGGTTTCTAGATCTCTCAACTAATACTGTAATAGAATCTAGAGATGTAGTTTTCTTTGAGGATAAGTTTCTTAAAGATAAAAACTTGACGTTTCCAAGTCTACCAGCATCTAGTACTGTGACTACCATTGAGCTAGAACTAAGGATCTTTGACACTGAGCCTATAGACATTGGTAAGTTAGCATCTTAAATGTTATCTAATAGAGAACGATTGTCTAAAAGCTTCGGTACAGACTTTGTGACTTACCAAGTTGAAACTGATCCATCTACCTATAAAGAAGCGATGTGATATGGGGATTCTCTATTATGGAAAGAAGCCATAGAAGATGAGATGAACTCTCTCCTACAAAACCACACTTAGACCTTGGTCTACTTGCCCAAAGGGGCTAGAATCATTGGAAGTAAGTGGGTTTTGAAAAAGAAGCTTAATTCTGATGGAAGTATCGCCAAATACAAAGCACGTCTAGTTGCAAAAAGCTTCACTCAAGTGAGTGGTATAATCTACTTTGAGTGGTATAGACTACATGTTTGCCACATTGCAACAATTAGGATTCTTCTCGCATTAGCATATATTGAACATTTTGTCATTCATCGAATGGATGTCAAGACTTCATTTCTTAATGGAGATCTGACTGAGGAGATCTATATGCACCAACCTGAAGGGTTTGTCATAGAAGGTCTAGAAAATAAGGTCTGTAAGTTGATTAAGTCACTCTACAGATTGAAGTTTCACCTAAATTATGACACAAAAAATTTGACACTTGTGTCAAAGGCGTGAGTTTTAAATCTAGCCTATCAGATAAATGTCTGTACGTAAGAACAAGTTTAGATAAAGTTACAATTATATGCTTGCATGTTGATGACATGCTAATTCTGGGCACTGATCAGTCTGAGGCGGAAGACGTGAAAGTTGCCTTGACGACACAATTTAGCATGACAGACTTAGGTATGGTGAAAACCATCCTAGGAATGGAAGGGAACTGTTGGGTATTGTATCCACAACGTACCTGATTTGAAGAAGCCCCTAAACAAGCTAAGGTCAATAGGCAGTGTTTTTGACATATTATTTCAAGTTGTGCTTGCAGCTCCTCCACGCTAAGTGCACACCAATGTCAGGGTGCAGTAGGTCAATATACACGGGTCTGCAAGACGTAATCCCTCGTTGAGTAGATCAGTGTGTTGGCCTACGTGTACTCTCTCTATTGGAGTGCACTTACTTTCAAGTACAGGGCCGTTCATATGCAAGAGAAGACAAGGAGCATGGATGGGTCAAGGAGCAGCTCCAGGCTGGAAGACGAAAATTCGTCCAAGGAAAATTCGACGAGAATCACCAAGTGATTCTCGCCGATTCGGCGAGAATCACTAGTGATTCTCGCCGAATCGACGAGAATCATTAGTGATTCTCGCCGACTCCTTCTGGCTACCTCAAAACGGTGCCAAGTAAGATTCGGCGAGAATCACTAGTGATTCTCGCCGACCCAGTGGCCAAGCAGCTCATGTATACAAAGTGAAAATCGTTGAGAATGAATAAATGATTCGGCGAGAATCACTAACGATTCTCGACGAATCGTCGAGAATCACTTGGTGATTCTCGCCGATTCGTCGAGAATCGCCTGCGATTCTCGCCGATTTTCACTTAGCATTTTCTCAGGATGCTGCTGAACCGGATTCTGCCTCTGGACTAGTTTGAACCGGACTTAGGGATTTCTAGTGTGGGTCCCACAAACGGTCATATTGGAGTTATCTACAGTATATATATTCCAGTATTTTGAACAGTAAAATTACGGAGAAGAGAGAAAGAAACCGAGCCGCGACGGAACCCTAAAACCGCGATTCCTCTCCGCCGCCGCCGTCGCGCTCGGGAACGTTGGTCGCCGTCAACAATCGAGAATCCTTCGTGATCTCCGGCGACAGAAGCTTAGCAAAGCTCTGAGTCTCACGTGTCTATCCGGAGATCTCTTGTCTCTCGATTTGTTGACCGGGAAAAACTCCCCCGTCTGAATCGATCGAGACGACTGATCCTAGAGTGACCGTTGGTAGACCTAGCTTGCTTCGCAACGAAGTTTGGATCTCCAAAGAATAGCAGCCGCGCTCCGTCATCACCGCCGATCCCGAACCTAGCCGCCGCTTGTCTTGCCGCCGCCGGTTCCGGGGAGATCCTCTCCCAGAGAGATCTAGGGTTGTATACTCTTCGTTGACTTCTCGATCACGTCGTCGAACGAAGAGGAACACCGTAGTCTCCATACGAAGTTTGTATCTCGTGTACATTCTAGTTTTTACTTTCGTTGTAAAGGAACGTTTGTTCCGTTTTGTAAGGGTTGGGTGCAACCCGGTTTGTGGGAGTGTTGACTCCTACGTGTGGAAGGGTTCCTTCCGTTAGTGCAGGGATTGGATTTCAATCCCGTTGGAGAAGTGACCGAGTCGTCCCTTGTTGGGGAGATAGGTCGAAGGGGGAAAGTGGATGTACCCAAGTCGGGGAACCACTATAAATTGCCTGTGTATTCTGTGTGCTGTGCTTTTTATTTTTATTGTGCAGGTACATCCGTAAATTCCGCAAAAGAACCACACGTCACCTATTCCCCCCCCCCATAGGTGCACATAGCTGACACTAGGTGGACTTTCAAGTGGTATCAAAGCCAGGTTGCTCTTCAAAGGTTAACACCTTGAGTAGAATCCTGCCACCAGTGTCAGAAGCATGGATCTGGATTATGAGATACCGCCACTCAAACTCCCCGCATGCACAAAGGATTATTATCCCATCTGGAGGATGAGAGTGTCGTATCACTTGGATGCCATCGATCCTTGTGCATCTCTTATCCTGGAAGAAGGTCCATTTATACCTATGAAGACCTCCGACTCTGGAATCCAAGTGCCCAAGTGCATTGCTGAGATGTCGGAAATGGAGCTTTCACTCTTTAATTTGGATAAGAGGATTCGTCAAATTATCATGGATATCTGGTCTGGAGCTTCTCGCTCTCGATTGGAAAAATGTAGGACGGCTAAATCTATGTGGATGATGATCTCAGAGCTGATGGGGGAGGGGGGTCAGAGAAAGCTAGAATCTGCTGTCAATCAGAGGATGAAGCGTATGTTGGGGTCCTCACTTCTGAAGATGAAGGCAAGGATCTCTCGGACTGCATCAGAGCTCCAGTGTCCATGTCTGAGACTGAAGAGGCCAGCGAGGAAAGCAGCTCTGATGAGGATGACACAATGGTCACTGGCTCCAATGACAATATTGCTGAGGAGCAGGTAACTTCTTCGTCCTGCCCTGTATCTTTTGAAATTTCTGAAGACAGGAACTGCGTTCCTCCAAAAAATTCTGATTCTCTGAAGAGAGCCCTTCAGGAAAGCAACCTTCTTGCTGAGGAGAAAGCTCGAGAGATTGCTCGACTGAAGATCTTGTTGGTTCTCCAATTGTCATCCAACAAGGTCAAGGACTCTAAGATCTCAGCTCTAGAGAGTAGTCTAGAGAATGAGAAACGTATCGTATCAAACTTTTTCAAAGTTGATGCTATAAAGAGAAAGCAAGAAACCGGGTGGATCTCCCGGATTATCAAGGCATGGAGAAATGGGAAACGGTATTCCGACCCCCCACTCCATGCAGGAAGGCAACTCATCATGCCTTCAGGTATGACCACAGGAATAGTCGTGGTCACTGCAAGGGTGATCTGTCCCCATGTGGAAACGTCCATAGTGCAAGGGCCGTCATGGCCACCCATGAGGAAATACCCAAGGCTCATTCTGAGCCCTTTGTATTCACTGTCACTGCCTCAACACAGTGTGGATCTGTATGTCCCAGCTCACAGAAGCCTTCTCACCACTCGAGGACACAGGATAGAGAGAATAGAAGTCATGATGTCAGGTTCCATGGGGCCTCTGTAAGGGAGATGCCTGAAAGAATGTCACCACCTTCCCGGACTCATAACGCTCACAACATGCATTCTTTCCACCCTTCCACGTGTCACGATGGAAGAGGAATTTTTGTGACAAGATCATGCCCTATCCCGTTTAGACCTATGACCGTGACTACATCAGTCACTAGATCAGGTCGGAAACGGCGATACAACATTCACCCATGTTGGTGCTGCGGCAAAGTGGGGCATTTTGCCATCGATTGTTGGCACAACCCCTCTGTGCCCACGGCAAGGGCTTATCCACATTCTCGGGATAGAGGTAGTCTTCCAGACAGGTTTTCTGAAGGAAGGCAGTTGCGTGCTTATGCTAACAGGAACCTAGGACCCAATATGATTTGGGTTCCTAAGGTAAGGTAATTCCTTTTGCAGGGTAGTTTAGGTTCCCGTAAATATGATGGGAACTAGACAGTAGGTGTTCCACGACTGAAATGGAACATGCATCTGGAATAACAGAAGTGACATTTATATATATCAGCATACTCACATCGAGTACCTGATCTGCAATGGCTCCAAGGACAACTGCTGGGTTGGTCACTGGTTGCGAGCTTGTTCGAACTGGGTTCTCTCACGCCTCGGACGAATTCCGCAACATCATTCTGATGCTGGAAGAGGCTGGGCTAAGATTCGTCCAGGAGCACCCTTGCAAAATCCTGGACAAAGAGGTGCTGGAGTTCTTCGCCACCGCAAGACTCCGAAATGGCGACTTACTAATCAAAAGCAAGGTAGCTGGGGCAAAGGTCAAGTTGTCTGCCGTAAAAGGTTCAACTGGGGGGAGTTGCTGTTCGAGAAGATCAAGGACACCTTGGGCTCTCCGAGTTTTGGTCGTATCATAAGTCTGTATCTAAATCAGCTAAATGGGGACAAGTTTGACACTAGCAAAGGTGTTCCTCTACACTACTTGAAGAAGATGGACTCAAGTGTGTTTGACTGATGGGAGAGGTGTTTTGGGCCGACTGCAGTGGAAGAACAACAGGGTGTATCTCCAGCAGTCAACCCCAGTGAAGTTCCTGATACCTTGACTGCATGAATCGAGGGGGAGCCTCTACCCCCTCATCCTGATGTAGTATCTGACATCTCCCAGCTGGCCAGAGATGTTGTGGCAGATCTACACGTAGAAAGTGAACCTGAGCTGGAGCATGAGGAGGCCCTGAACCGAAATAATCAAGGAGCCGAAGCTACTGTGCTGAAGACTGCTGACAAAGAGTCGGAAGAGGCTGGTGATGAAGCTGAATTCATAGATGATGACGGGCAGGAAGACGAGAATGAGGGACATGACGCATTGGAGGCTCCGGATCTTTTTGAACCTCCATCTGACAGGCAAGAGAGAAAAAGGGAAAGGAGAGGAGCTCAAATCCTCCAGAGATAAGAAGAAGGAGCGGAGCTACATCGCCAGAAGGCCAAAGACACTAAGTGAGTCTGATTACTCAGACTCCAGTGATGATGAGGAAGCCTACTTCGGGCTGGTGGGTCGCTCCGACTCAGAAGGAGAATGTCCCCCATTTACTGGGAAGGAATGTCCAAAGGCCACCAAGACGCGAATCTGGTACTTGGACGGTGGATACTCCCGGCACATGACTGGGACAAGAAGCCTGCTGCGTGATTACACTCCAGTCGAGAAAGAACCCAAAGTCATTTTTGGAGGGTCAGATCGAGGAGTCACCAGAGGTTACGTGGTATACTTGAAGATGCAGGTGCTCGACTTGAACAGCTGGATCTCGATGAGATAGCTAAAGATGAAACTCCTAAAAGAAGGAGAAGCCCAAGAAGTAATCGAAGCTCCAGGCTCGTGCAAGAACTGAGGGGGAGCCAGGTACTCAAGTGTGAGCACCAGTGCAAGAACTGAGGGGGAGCCAGGAACTCAAGTGTGAGCACAGATGCAAAAACTGAGGGGGAGCAAAAGATCAAATGCTACAAAGTTTGCTACAGACCCCGATTTGCAGAAGCCGAAAAGGGGGAGATTACCCTCTCGGCTAAGGCTAAGGTGGCTCCAAAGTTTGCTCGCACGAAATTGGTATCGGTAATGAATATCTCTTTCAACTTAATTTCAAGGTTATGATTTTCATTCCTATACGCTTTATTCACCTTAGCTTGTAGGGTTTAGGCTTCTTCAAATAGGGGGAGATTGTTGGGTATTGTATCCACAACGTACCTGATTTGAAGAAGCCCCTAAACAAGCTAAGGTCAATAGACAGTGTTTTTGACATATTATTTCAAGTTGTGCTTGCAGCTCCTCCACGCTAAGTGCACACCAATGTCAGGGTGCAGTAGGTCAATATACACGGGTCTGCAAGACGTAATCCCTCGTTGAGCAGATCAGTGTGTTGTCCTACGTGTACTCTCTCTATTGGAGTGCACTTACTTTCAAGTACAGGGCCGTTCATATGCAAGAGAAGACAAGGAGCATGGATGGGTCGAGGAGCAGCTCCAGGGTGGAAGACGAAAATTCGTCCAAGGAAAATTCGACGAGAATCACCAAGTGATTCTCGCCGATTCGGCGAGAATCACTAGTGATTCTCGCTGAATCGACGAGAATCATTAGTGATTCTCGCCGACTCCTTCTGGCTACCTCAAAACGGTGCCAAGTAAGATTCGGCGAGAATCACTAGTGATTCTCGCCGACCCAGTGGCCAAGCAGCTCATGTATACAAAGTGAAAATCGTTGAGAATCAATAAATGATTCGGCGAGAATCACTAATGATTCTCGACGAATCGTCGAGAATCACTTGGTGATTCTCGCCGATTCGTCGAGAATCGCCTGCGATTCTCGCCGATTTTCACTTAGCATTTTCTCAGGATGCTGCTGGACCGGATTCTGCCTCTGGACTAGTTTGAACCGGACTTAGGGATTTCTAGTGTGGGTCCCACAAACGGTCATATTGGAGTTATCTACAGTATATATATTCCAGTATTTTGAACAGTAAAATTACGGAGAAGAGAGAAAGAAACCGAGCCGCGACGGAACCCTAAAACCGCGATTCCTCTCCGCCGCCGCCGTCGCGCTCGGGAACGTTGGTCGCCGTCAACAATCGAGAATCCTTCGTGATCTCCGGCGACAGAAGCTTAGCAAAGCTCTGAGTCTCACGTGTCTATCCGGAGATCTCTTGTCTCTCGATTTGTTGACCGGGAAAAACTCCCCCGTCCGAATCGATCGAGACGACTGATCCTAGAGTGACCGTTGGTAGACCTAGCTTGCTTCGCAACGAAGTTTGGATCTCCAAAGAATAGCAGCCGCGCTCCGTCATCGCCGCCGATCCCGAACCTAGCCGCCGCTTGTCTTGCCGCCGCCGGTTCCGGGGAGATCCTCTCCCAGAGAGATCTAGGGTTGTATACTCTTAGTTGACTTCTCGATCACGTCGTCGAACGAAGAGGAACACCGTAGTCTCCATACGAAGTTTGTATCTCGTGTACATTCTAGTTTTTACTTTCGTTGTAAAGGAACGTTTGTTCCGTTTGTAAGGTAAGGGGATTTGGTGTAGTCGGTTTTGGGAAGGAGTTGCAGCACGGGTGCCCCGTTTGTTGAGCACTTACGTGTGAAGGTTTCCTTCGTTAGTGCAGGGATTGGATTTCAATCCCGTGGAGAAGTGACCGAGTCGTCCTTGTTGGAGATAGGTCGAAGGGGGAAGTGGATGTACCCAAGTCGGGGAACCACTATAATTGCCTGTGTATTCTGTGTGCTGTGCTTTTTATTTTTAATGTGCAGGTACATCCGTAAATTCCGCAAAGAACCACACATCACCTATTCCCCCCCATAGGTGCACATAGCTGACACTAGGTGGACTTTCAAGTGGTATCAAAGCCAGGTTGCTCTTCAAAGGTTAACACCTTGAGTAGAATCCTGCCACCAGTGTCAGAAGCATGGATCTGGATTATGAGATACCGCCACTCAAACTCCCCGCATGCACAAAGGATTATTATCCCATCTGGAGGATGAGAGTGTCGTATCACTTGGATGCCATCGATCCTTGTGCATCTCTTATCCTGGAAGAAGGTCCATTTATACCTATGAAGACCTCCGACTCTGGAATCCAAGTGCCCAAGTGCATTGCTGAGATGTCGGAAATGGAGCTTTCACTCTTTAATTTGGATAAGAGGATTCGTCAAATTATCATGGATATCTGGTCTGGAGCTTCTCGCTCTCGATTAGAAAAATGTAGGACGGCTAAATCTATGTGGATGATGATCTCAGAGCTGATGGGGGGGGGGTCAGAGAAAGCTGGAATCTGCTGTCAATCAGAGGATGAAGCGTATGTTGGGGTCCTCACTTCTCTGAAGATGAAGGCAAGGATCTCTCGGACTGCATCAGAGCTCCAGTGTCCATGTCTGAGACTGAAGAGGCCAGCGAGGAAAGCAGCTCTGATGAGGATGACACAATGGTCACTGGCTCCAATGACAATATTGCTGAGGAGCAGGTAACTTCTTCGTCCTGCCCCGTATCTTTTGAAATTTCTGAAGACAGGAACTGCGTTCCTCCAAAAAATTCTGATTCTCTGAAGAGAGCCCTTCAGGAAAGCAACCTTCTTGCTGAGGAGCAAGCTCGAGAGATTGCTCGACTGAAGATCTTGTTGGTTCTCTCCATTGGCATCCAACAAGGTCAAGGACTCTAAGATCTCAGCTCTAGAGAGTAGTCTAGAGAATGAGAAACGTATCGTATCAAACTTTTCCAAAGTTGATGCTATAAAGAGAAAGCAAGAAACCGGGTGGATCTCCCGGATTATCAAGGCATGGAGAAATGGGAAACAGTATTCCGACCCCCCACTCCATGCAGGAAGGCAACTCATCATGCCTTCAGGTATGACCACAGGAATAGTCGTGGTCACTGCAAGGGTGATCTGTCCCCATGTGGAAACGTCCATAGTGCAAGGGCCGTCATGGCCACCCATGAGGAAATACCCAAGGCTCATTCTGAGCCCTTTGTATTCACTGCCACTACCTCAACACAGTGTGGATCTGTATGTCCCAGCTCACAGAAGCCTTCTCACCACTCGAGGACACAGGATAGAGAGAATAGAAGTCATGATGTCAGGTTCCATGGGCCTCTGTAAGGGAGATGCCTGAAAGAATGGCACCACCTTCCCGGACTCATAACGCTCACAACATGCATTCTTTCCACCCTTCCACGTGTCACGATGGAAGAGGAATTTTTGTGACAAGATCATGCCCTATCCCGTTTAGACCTAGGACCGTGACTACATCAGTCACTAGATCAGGTCGGAAACGGCGATACAACATTCACCCATGTTGGTGCTGCGGCAAAGTGGGCATTTTGCCATCGATTGTTGGCACAACCCCTCTGTGCCCACGGCAAGGGCTTATCCACATTCTCGGATAGAGGTAGTCTTCCAGACAGGTTTTCTGAAGGAAGGCAGTTGCGTGCTTATGCTAACAGGAACCTAGGACCCATATGATTTGGTTCCTAAGGTAAGGTAATTCCTTTTGCAGGTAGTCTAGGTTCCCGTAAATATGATGGGAACTAGACAGTAGGTGTTCCACGACTGAAATGGAACATGCATCTGGAATAACAGAAGTGACATTTATATATATCAGCATACTCACATCGAGTACCTGATCTGCAATGGCTCCAAGGATAACTGCTGGGTTGGTCACTGGTTGCGAGCTTGTTCGAACTGGGTTCTCTCACGCCTCGGACGAATTCCGCAACATCATTCTGATGCTGGAAGAGGCTGGGCTAAGATTCATCCAGGAGCACCCTTGCAAAATCCTGGACAAAGAGGTGCTGGAGTTCTTCGCCACCGCAAGACTCCGAAATGGCGACTTACTAATCAAAAGCAAGGTAGCTGGGGCAAAGGTCAAGTTGTCTGCCGTAAAAGGTTCAACTGGGGGAGTTGCTGTTCGAGAAGATCAAGGACACCTTGGGCTCTCCGAGTTTTGGTCGTATCATAAGTCTGTATCTAAATCAGCTAAATGGGGACAAGTTTGACACTAGCAAAGGTGTTCCTCTACACTACTTGAAGAAGATGGACTCAAGTGTGTTTGACTGATGGGAGAGGTGTTTTGGCCGACTGCAGTGGAAGAACAACAGGGTGTATCTCCAGCAGTCAACCCCAGTGAAGTTCCTGATACCTTGACTGCAAGAATCGAGGGGAGCCTCTACCCCCTCATCCTGATGTAGTATCTGACATCTCCCAGCTGGCCAGAGATGTTGTGGCAGATCTACACGTAGAAAGTAAACCTGAGCTGGAGCATGAGGAGGCCCTGAACCGAAATAATCAAGGAGCCGAAGCTACTGTGCTGAAGACTGCTGACAAAGAGTCGGAAGAGGCTGGTGATGAAGCTGAATTCATAGATGATGACGGGCAGGAAGACGAGAATGAGGGACATGACGCATTGGAGGCTCCGAATCTTTTTGAACCTCCATCTGGACAGCAAGAGAGAAAAAGGGAAAGGAGAGGAGCTCAAATCCTCCAGAGATAAGAAGAAGGAGCGGAGCTACATCGCCAGAAGGCCAAAGACACTAAGTGAGTCTGATTACTCAGACTCCAGTGATGATGAGGAAGCCTACTTCGGGCTGGTGGGTCGCTCCGACTCAGAAGGAGAATGTCCCCCATTTACTGGGAAGGAATGTCCAAAGGCCACCAAGACGCGAATCTGGTACTTGGACGGTGGATACTCCCGGCACATGACTGGGACAAGAAGCCTGCTGCGTGATTACACTCCAGTCGAGAAAGAACCCAAAGTCATTTTTGGAGGGTCAGATCGAGGAGTCACCAGAGGTTACGTGGTATACTTGAAGATGCAGGTGCTCGACTTGAACAGCTGGATCTCGATGAGACAGCTAAAAGATGAAACTCCTAAAAGAAGGAGAAGCCCAAGAAGTAATCGAAGCTCCAGGCTCGTGCAAGAACTGAGGGGGAGCCAGGTACTCAAGTGTGAGCACCAGTGCAAGAACTGAGGGGGAGCCAGGAACTCAAGTGTGAGCACAGATGCAAAAACTGAGGGGGAGCAAAAGATCAAATGCTACAAAGTTTGCTACAGACCCCGATTTGCAGAAGCCGAAAAGGGGGAGATTACCCTCTCGGCTAAGGCTAAGGTGGCTCCAAAGTTTGCTCGCACGAAATTGGTATCGGTAATGAATATCTCTTTCAACTTAATTTCAAGGTTATGATTTTCATTCCTATACGCTTTATTCACCTTAGCTTGTAGGGTTTAGGCTTCTTCAAATAGGGGGAGATTGTTGGGTATTGTATCCACAATGTACCTGATTTGAAGAAGCCCCTAAACAAGCTAAGGTCAATAGGCAGTGTTTTTGACATATTATTTCAAGTTGTGCTTGCAGCTCCTCCACGCTAAGTGCACACAATGTCAGGGTGCAGTAGGTCAATATACACGGGTCTGCAAGACGTAATCCCTCATTGAGCAGATCAGTGTGTTGGCCTACGTGTACTCTCTCTATTGGAGTGCACTTACTTTCAAGTACAGGGTCGTTCATATGCAAGAGAAGACAAGGAGCATGGATGGGTCGAGGAGCAGCTCCAGGGTGGAAGACGAAAATTCGTCCAAGGAAAATTCGACGAGAATCACCAAGTGATTCTCGCCGATTTTCTCGCTGAATCGACGAGAATCATTAGTGATTCTCGCCGACTCCTTCTGGCTACCTCAAAACGGTGCCAAGTAAGATTCGGCGAGAATCACTAGTGATTCTCGCCGACCCAGTGGCCAAGCAGCTCATGTATACAAAGTGAAAATCGTTGAGAATCAATAAATGATTCGGCGAGAATCACTAACGATTCTCGACGAATCGTCGAGAATCACTTGGTGATTCTCGCCGATTCGTCGAGAATCGCCTGCGATTCTCGCCGATTTTCACTTAGCATTTTCTCAGGATGCTGCTGGACCGGATTCTGCCTCTGGACTAGTTGAACCGGACTTAGGGATTTCTAGTGTGGGTCCCATAAACGGTCATATTGGAGTTATCTACAGTATATATATTCCAGTATTTTGAACAGCAAAATTACGGAGAAGAGAGAAAGAAACCGAGCCGCGACGGAACCCTAAAACCGCGATTCCTCTCCGCCGCCGCCGTCGCGCTCGGGAACGTTGGTCGCCGTCAACAATCGAGAATCCTTCGTGATCTCCGGCGACAGAAGCTTAGCAAAGCTCTGAGTCTCACGTGTCTATCCGGAGATCTCTTGTCTCTCGATTTGTTGACCGGAAAAAACTCCCCCGTCCGAATCGATCGAGACGACTGATCCTAGAGTGACCGTTGGTTAGACCTAGCTTGCTTCGCAACGAAGTTTGGATCTCCAAAGAATAGCAGACGCGCTCCGTCATCGCTGCCGATCCCGAACCTAGCCGCCGCTTGTCTTGCCGCCGCCGGTTCCGGGGAGATCCTCTCCCAGAGATCTAGGGTTGTATACTCTTCGTTGACTTCTCGATCACGTCGTCGAACGAAGAGGAACACCGTAGTCTCCATACGAAGTTTGTATCTCGTGTACATTCTAGTTTTTACTTTCGTTGTAAAGGAACGTTTGTTCCGTTTTGTAAGGGTTGGGTGCAACCCGGTTTGTGAGAGTGTTGACTCCTACGTGTGGAAGGGTTCCTTCCGTTAGTGCAGGGATTGGATTTCAATCCCGTTGGAGAAGTGACCGAGTCGTCCCTTGTTGGGGAGATAGGTCGAAGGGGGAAAGTGGATGTACCCAAGTCGGGGAACCACTATAAATTGCATGTGTATTCTGTGTGCTGTGCTTTTTATTTTTATTGTGCAGGTACATCCGTAAATTCCGCAAAAGAACCACACGTCACCTATTCCCCCCCCATAGGTGCACATAGCTGACACTAGGTGGACTTTCAGGAACTTCACTGAAAAGGGTATTACCCTAAGTCAGAGTCACAACGTTAGAAATCTACTTGAAAAGTGGGGTTACGTTAATAGCAAAAAGATTGAGACTCCATACGATTACAACAATAGACTAAAACTGAATGAAGATTCGCCTATTAAACAGTTGGATTACTCTAAACTCATAGAAAGTCTCATAGTATGCTACAACCTGCACTGAGACCTGACATAGCTTTTACGGTCCGACTAATGTTAAGTAGTATTCCACAAGTACCCTGGGAAA